>CAJNDS010002403.1:340000-443767 GCA_905221605.1 Symbiodinium natans | reverse complement strand
CCTAAGCCCTAAGCCCGAAGCCCGAAGCCCGAGGAGGAGCCTGGCTTGGAATGGCTGGACGACTTTTGGACGCACGTCCTCACGAAGTCGCCGCCCTCGGAGTGCAAGACGCTCTCCCTGAGGTGCACGAGGGGACTTTCGGGCTGAGGATTTAGGGTTTAGGGTTTAGGGTTTAGGGTTCAGGGTTTAGGGCTTAGGGCTTAGGGTTTAGGGTTTAGGGTTCAGGGCTTAGGGCTTAGGGCTTAGGGTTTAGGGCTTAGGGTTTAGGGCTTGGGGTTTAGGGTTTAGGGTTTAGGGCTTAGGGTTTAGGGTTTAGGGTCCAGGGTTCAGGGTTTACCATTTGGGGTCTTGTCAAAAAGGCGGTAAAAAAATCAAGAAAGACGCGGCCGTTATTATGTTCGGATCAGGTTTTGTCCTCTTCGTTATGAGGCGGGGCCCGAGTGTGTTCACATGAAACCCCAATGTGGCGCTAGACTGGCCTTAGTCTCGCGCCAGCAAAGTTCAAAAGTATATAAGAAGTATTTTGTATCGTAGGATGCCTCGGGAGAAAGATTTGCAAAATTCCGCGCTAGTGACGCGGTAGCTACGTGCCAGTGGTTAATCAGCAACTTTCGTTTTTGCCAGCAGATGCCCATTCGCCTTGTGCAGGCAGACAGTGGGCATGTTTAGTGTTCAGCTTGTTTACAGGTGGGGTGCAACTCCGGGATGTTGGAGTTTAAGGTTTTTCTTTAGGTTTCTTTTTCGAGTTTTATTATAGGGTTTTTTTAAGGGATGGGGTCCATGGGGCAGGTACTAAAGTACCTAGGGAACTTTAGGGAAGCTTGCGGAGCCTTAGGGAGGAGAGAGTAGTGTTTGTGACCCTTGGGTTACCTACCCCCCTTGAACCCCCTCCCTTAACCCTGAACCCTAAACCGTGCCTTTACGAACCATGCATTTTTTAACGGATTTTGGCATTGGAAAGGTCACTGAGCAACTGGATCGCCGTGTACAACCGCTGGCAGGCCGGTTGTGCTTACATTCAACTCTACAGGGGCTTGGTTTAGGGTTATGGTTTAGGATTTGGGTTTACGGTTTAGGGTTTATGGTTTAGGGTTTGGGGTTTGGAGTGTAGGCTTTTTGGGTTGTAGAGTTCAGGGTGTTATACAAGCCTGAAGAGTCCCGTTTGGGGCTTGGGGTTTGAGGCTGAACTCTAACCCAACTGTCTCGAGCCTCTGGTTCACAGGGCCTACGTGCATAGGGCCAACTTCGGCTTCCCTGCCCAAAGACTGGGCAACCCTAAACCCGTCTAGGGTTCCGGGTTTAGGGTATAGGGTTTAGGGTTCAGGGCAGGGTTTAGGGTTTAGGGTTTAGGGTTTAGGGTTTAGGGTTTAGGGTTTAGGGTTTAGGGTTTAGGGTTTAGGGTTTAGGGTTTAGGGTTTAGGGTTTAGGGTAGAGCCTAAGCCTTAATCCCCAAACCCAAGCATGCCACGTGTAACGATTATGCGTTGTGGGCCCTGTAGGGGTCTTGGGCTGCCAGAACGGGTCCACATAGCCTCACTCCTGGGGGACGAAATGAACCCTAAAAGGATTTATGGTTCATATACCTTAATAGAATTATAGTAGTATAGGGTATAGGACCCCAATTTTAGGGTTCATTTGGGTTTAGGGTTTAGGGTTTAGGGTATAGGGTATAGGGTATAGGGTTTAGGGTTTAGGGTTTAGGGTTTAGGGTTTAGGGTTTAGGGTTTAGGGTGCGGCCGAAAAATGCAACCTCTCCCAGACTCGTGTACAACAAAGGGAAGCCGGGAAGCCTTTAGTTGCATGAATGACCTCCGCAAGCGGTCTAGGGTTTAGGGTTTAGGGTTTGGGGTTTAGGGTTTGGGGTTTGGGGTTTCGGGTTTGGGGCGGAGGCGAAACACGTGCAGGCCTTGGGCGGCTGGCAGCCAGGTCGCGCACCTGCGGTGTTGGATGCCGTCAAGCTTCAGGACAGCCGGGGCGTTGGTGCCCAAACCCTCAAGCCAAAACCCAAAGCCAGCATGGGTTTAGGGTTTAGGGTTTAGGGTTTAGGGTTTAGGGTTTAGGGTTTAGGGTTTAGGGTTTAGGGTTTAGGGTTTAGGGTTTAGGGTTCAGGGTCTTTAGGCTGGTGTTTGAGTGGTTTCATGGTCCTCGGGTTTTTTTTGAGGCTTACCTTTAGGCTCAAATCGACCAACACCCTTGTGTTTGGGCTTGGGGGTACCTGGGGTTGATATGGAAGTCGTTTCTCAAGTTCTGTGGACCCCCAATCCCCACAAAATCCCAGTAAACTCATAGGATTTTATATTTGTAGAGGGCCCATCGTAAGGTTCAGATATCCCTAAACCCCACAGCCTAAAACCTAAACCCTATAAATTTCAAGTCTTTTCTGTTCACTTGGGAGCCTACGGTTTCACTGCGGTCTGGGTTTCGGGACTTAGGGGTTTAGAAGACCTGGGCATTGAGGCCTTCCACCCACCCCCAACCTAACCCTGTACCCCAAACACCGAGGCCCAGAGTAGGCCCTTATTCCCTAAAATAAGTTAAAATAAGTTTAGGTTCCCCTATAAGCCCCTTCAAGCCAAAAAGGCCACCCTTTTATTCCCAGGTGACTCTGGGGCTAGACACCTGGATGTTCCCCATTATCCGAACAGTCCTGAATAAGGATTCTAGTACCCCCCCCTCCCCCCCTAGTATAATCCCTATCAAGGACTGTTGGTTTACAGGAACATCCCAACCTGCCCCTAAACCCTAAACCCGAAACCCTCTAAACCCCCTAAACCCCCTAAACCCCCTAAACCCCCTAAACCCCCTAAACCCCCTAAACCCCCTAAACCCCCTAAACCCCCTAAACCCCCTAGACCCCATAGACCCCCTAGACCCCCTAGACCCTTCAACCCTAAATAAACCCTAAACCCTAAACCCTAAATTCTAAACACTAAACCCTAAACCCCATAAATCCGAGGGAGGTGAGGGGGTGGGGCTCTAAGCCCTGAGACGCGCAGAGATGAGAGGAAGTGCTGTCCATCCCGATGCCACGTGCACCTCGCCCCAGGAGCTGCGGTTTAGGGTTTTGGGTTTGGGGCTCAGGGTTCAGGGTTCAGGGTTCAGGGTTCAGGGCTCAGGGTTCAGGGTTCAGGGTTTAGGGTTTAGGGTTTAGGGTTAGGGTTTCGGGTTTAGGAGCTAGGGCTTAGGGGTAGGATCTGAGGCTAGTTCCATGGGCCCTGAATATGGTCCCTCCTAAATGGATTCTGATGTATGGGCCCCTAAGTTGCAAAGGGGTATGTACGGGGTATGTAAGGGGTACCCTTTGAAGAGCCTGTACCAAGGGGCCATGTAACGACCCTTAGGTAGGAGTTTGGGGGGAGCGGTAGAGTGTGGCAGGGTTTTTTCAAGACCCCCCCCCCGCCCCACCCCCACCCCTCCTCCACCCCCCCAACCCAGCCCCAGTTGTTTGGTAATGTTGCACCTTTTGTACGGTTTTGTTTTAGGGTTTGTTTTTTTAAAATATAATTTTAAGGTTGAGGACAGAGAAGCCCGGCAGGTCACTTCAAAGGCGCGCCACAGGACATTTTCTTTCGATACCTGCAATCCCACCGACCACCCCCACCCGAGCATCCTAAACCCTAAACCCTAAATAAACCCTAAACCCTAAATAAACCTAAACCCTAAATAAACCTAAACCCTAAACCCTAAACAAACCTAAACCCTAAACCCGAAACCCTAAAGAACATTACGGCTCCCAAAGGTCCTTGACTTCGTGAAGCTCTTCGACCCGAATGGCTTTCTGACATCTGACCGCATCGGTGTTGAGGTTTTAGGATTTAGGTTTGTTTGGGAGAGTGTGTGTGTGTGTGTGTTTGTGTGTGTTTTTTCATTTCTTTTTTTTTTTTGGGGGGGGGGGGGGGAGTTTGAGTTTTTGTTTCTTGGATTTAGGGTTTTAGGGTTCATGGGATTAGGGTCTTGGGTTTAGGGTTTGAGGTTCAGGGTATTTGGGTTTTAGGGTTCAGGGTTTAGGGGTTTTGGGTTTTTTTAAGTTGTTTGGGTTTACGGACCCATCTAGGATATGGGGGGTTCCGGAACTGGGGGGTACCTTATCGGGGTCCTTATTATCAGGGGATCCTACTATCTGGGGGTCTCTATTCGGGGTCCCCTATTTTCGTAAACCCCCCTCTAGGATACGCTTGGGCCAGGGATAAGGGTTTGGTAGGCTAGGGCTTTGCGGCCCAACAGAGAGCCCCATCCAGTTTTATAGCCCTAGGCTGGTCATGGTGCGGTGTGCGGGGGTTTGGGGTTTAGGGTTTGGGGTTTAGGGTTTAGGGTGGGGGCGAGTTTTGGGTTTAAAGGGTTTGGGTTCTTTGGGTTTAGGGTTTGGGGTTTAGGGTTTAGGGTTTAATTAGGGATCAGGGTCTTTTTAGGGGGTGGGCTGGGCCCTACACCCGAAACCCCAAAGGTGTGGCTGGGTTGATTTTAGGCTCATCAAGTGGTCCACCCCCCCGGACTTCGAAGGCCCACCACGATTCGGCTTGAGGGTTTAGTGTAGGGTTTAGGATTGAGGGCGCAGGTTTCATGCTTGCTTTTGCAGCCCGAGACTACGAACGAGGGGCAACCACTCCTTTCACATGGCACCTAAACGCCTCGACCTTTGAACAGCAAAACCCCAACAACAAAGCCTGAAGTTAGGATCTAGAACGAAACGCCCGAAGCACTGAAGAAGCATCTGTAGACCATTCAGCGTTGACACAAAGCGCGACAGCGTGGCCTAGCTTGCACCTCTGCTGCTATCTGAAACGAAGCCTGTGTAAAGGCCAAGGACAATGAACATACGTCACAACCCGCAAGCTCACAATTTTCAATCAATGGCTTTCAGCACGAACTCGGTCACACTAGAGTCCGAACGTGCTGAGCTTTTCAATACCTTCGCACTTCCCGAACCCATTCAACATTCGCTATCTTGCGTCTTTTCCCAACTCGTCACTAATAGTTTTCAGCGAGCCAAGGAATGTTCTGAAATTTAAGTTGGCGATCTACTACTTGTGCGTGAGACTCTCAAAACCATGAAATTAAGCCCCTAAACGCTACTGGTGCTAGTTTTGGTTTCGAGGCTACCGGTGTGGCTAGGTGGGTGCCATCGGGCTGTTTTGGTCCATCTCCCGTGTGCGTGTGTTATTCGGTGGCGATCCTCAAACCCTCCACCCCGGACCCCTGAAGAACACCCAAACCCTAACAAACCTCCCGAAACCGAAAACCCTAAACTCTAAACCCTAATTAGCGCTTTCATGCTCAAGCGGGGGGTCTATAGGTAAGCGCTTGACTCATGCAAAGCTTGGGAAGTCATAGGTAGGGTTTAGGTGTGAGGGTTGATGGGCAATTGCAATGGTTCATGATGACCTTATTGATTACTATTACTCCCCAATCTCCCCTACCCATGAACCTCACTCAGAGTATTATCGTGAGGCGTGTGCAGGCGGCACGTGGACAGTCAGATACGAAGGCCAGGTGGCTGTTCGGTGTTTTGAAGTTCGCGGGTATCGAGCTGATATTGGGGTGTTGTTGGAGTTTGCAATCCCTTGGCCTCACACCCTAGGTCATGCAGGGTACAGAGTTCCGGGCTCAGTGATAAGGTTGCGGGTTGAGGTGCTTAGAGAAAAGGGGCTTATCGCGTGTTGACATCCGTTTTTGCGTTCTTGCTTTGAATCTCAGCTTCGACTGCGCAATGGGCTTTGTTAGGCACAATGATTTCTCGCAATGTGACTTCCTGAGACAAGATTTAGGGTTTAAGGTTTAGGGTTTAGGGTTTAGGGTTTTAGGGACACAAATCGGTTCGCCGCGTCAATCGTTTGACGTGGTTGAATGGCTCCGATGTGGCGACGTCAAAGCAGCCGCGTACTTAGTGGGAAGACTTGTTCCTGCCAAACCCTAAGCTCTCAACCATAATCCTTCATCTTCTCTAAACCCTAACCTATACCGAAAACCCTGCATTATCTCATCATATTCTAAACTCGGGGCCTCGCGCATCCTCTATCGCCCCTTCAAGGTTTAGGGCATCCCATTTTGAGAACAGCACAATAGCCTGAGCCCTAAAACCTCGAACCCCCCTACCTAGTACCCCCCCTCCGCCTCCTTGCCCTTCCTGCCTCCCTGGGGTTTTGGTTTAGGGTTTAGGGTTTAGGGCCTCCCTAAGCCGGCCTCCTCAAGCGATGGCTTGCTTTCGGACCGGCTGGGCTTTGCTCCTCTTCCTCCAGCCTCTGTCCGCGGCGACATTTGATGCGAGCTGTTCCACTCCAGAGCTCGAGTCTCGACCTGGTTAAGAGGCCTTAGGCGGTTTGGGGTCTGGGGCTTAGAGTTTAGGGTTTGGGTCAAATGTAAGGGTCGGAATTATTACTAGCACTCAATATTCCGATTGTGGTCCCTTCAGAACTATACTATAGGAACCTCCAAAACCCTATTCTAATCCCTAAACCCTAAGCCCGAAGCCCTAAGCCCTAAACCCTCAGCCCTAAGCCCCTGCAGTCGAGGGTTCCGGGTTCAGGTTTTGGGGGGTTTGGGGTTTAGGGGTCTCGAGCCGACTCAGGAAGTTAGGGTTTAGGGTTTAGGGTGTAGGGTTTAGGGTTTAGGGTTTAGGGTTTAGGCTTGGATACGGGCTTCATGGTCTTACCGACATGGGCATCTCATCTTTATGCCCTTTTTGTTAAGGCTTTCGGCTTAGTTTCCCTTATCAGACCCATTTGACCAAGAAGGGCAACTTTTTGTGCCTAGGCTACTTGTGGGTCTAGTAGAACATGTCTGCTTTTGCAACCTTAAGCACGTCACACCTCATTTTTTGGAATGACCCTAAACCCTAAACCTAAAACCTAAACCCTAAACCCCACTGGGAGGTCCATGGTTAGTAAGCAGTAGGCTTATAGAAGTGCCCTCAATAAGTTTTTAACTCGAGTGATCGTACTCTTGACCGTACTTCCAACTGCCCATGAACCTTCAATAAGACCCTAAACCCTAAACCCTAAACCCTAAACCCTAAACCCTAAACCCTAAACCCTAAACCCTAAACCCTAAACCCTAAACCCTAAACCCTAAACCCTAAACCCTAAACCCTAAACCCTAAACCCTAAACCCAAACCCAGGAGTTTGCTTTGGTTCATGGCTTTGTGGCGAAGATATCCCCGAAGCCGGAGTACGCGCTGGACTCTTCATGGCTTCGTGACTTGCTGTTCCTCCAGTCGATGCGTTTCTTGTTCACCAAGTCCTTGAACCCTAAATCCTAAACCCTAAACCCTAACCCCTCAACCCTAAACCCTAAACCCTAAAGCCCTTGCAGCCCTACACCCCTAGACCCTTAAGAAAGACCCCAAGACCGACTTTAAGGCCAAAAGGCTACTCCCCACTACTTCCGAAGGCTCGCTAAGCTTCCCGAACGTCTGCTAGGTACCTACCCCCCCCCCCCCCCCCCCTTGAACCCCCCTCCCTTATTCTTAGGGTCTAGGGTTTAGGGTTTAGGGTTTAGGGTTTAGGGTTTAGGGTTTAGGGTTTAGGGTTTAGGGTTTAGGAACAAGGCTTTGACCCGTTCCTTTGGAGCCTGGACTTCTGGGCTCAACTTTCGCTGGAAATTTTGACAAGACCCCACGGCCATGTTCAAAAAGCCAAGGTCGAATCACATAGTCAGCTACACGATGCCTTGTGTGACCTCGACGCCCATAACGGGTGATCATCGGGTAATCAACTGCCTCCCCAAAAGAGAAGTGACACCAACGAAATTCCACCCGAGACGTTAGCGTAATCTGCTTCAACGTTTGTCAAAACTTTCCACCCTCTCCGCGCCAAGATACCCCTCCCCGTGGCAAAGGAAAAACTCTCCGATCCTTTGCATCCTACGGTCTCAGCAATGTTGTCCCTTCCCTTCGAATCGCGCCGGTCCGTTTATCGGGCCCATCAAGGTGAGGATGCTCCTTGGAAGCCCGGTCGTTCCCAGGGTCCGTATCCTGAAGTACAACTATCGCATCCCCCGCCACGCATCCAGACCTCTCCCACCGCTAAACCCTAAACCCTAAACCCTAAACCCTAAACCCTAAACCCTAAACCCTAAACCCTAAACCCTAAACCCTAAACCCTAAACCCTAAACCCCTGACTTCTGAATCTTCAGTTCGTAGCTAGCAAGTCTGACGCTGGACTCGCGTGTGCACAGGTCGCGCTTTTTTGCCCTTGTACGTTGCAGAGAACCCCACTAAACATAAAAGGTAAACCTTTTTGGGGCTAGGGTATTCAGCCCCTAAGCCTAAACACTAAACCGTAAACCCCTAAAACCCCTAAAACCCCTAAAGCCCCTAAAACCCCTAAAACCCCTAGACCTCTAAACCCCTAAACCCCTAAACCCCTAAACCCCTGAACCCCTGAACCCCTGAACCCCTGAGCCCCTGAACCCCTGAACCCCTGAACCCTAAACCCCTAAAGTCCTAGACCCCATTCCCTAAACCCCTAAACCCCAAATACACCCCACGATAAGTAGTTCAGGCGAATGGACGCAGAAGAACCCTAAACCCTAAACCCTAAACCCTAAGCCCTAAGCCCTAAACCCTAAACCCTAAACCGCCACTATAAGTAGTTCAGGCGAATGGACGCAGAAGAACACCAAGTGCTTGAAGAGCGCCTTCTTTGAGTATGGCGCCTTGCTCTTCAGGGGCTTCTTGGGCTCTCCTCAGTGTGGTGTGCCTTTAGGGTTTAGGGTTTAGTTTTTGCGCTTTGTTTGCACTTGATAGGTTTAGGGTTGAGGGTTTAGGGTGTAGGGTGAGGGTCTAGGGCTTAGGTCCCTGAGAGGAAGCTTGCCTGTATAGAAAGCGGGCTTCGGTGATGAAGGTGTTTTCTTGGTTCCCCTTAGACGCAAAAACCCTACACCCCTGGACCCTAAATCCCTGAGACCCTGCCCCTGTTTAACTCTAAACCCGAAAACCTAAACACCGTAAACCTAAACCCTAATTCGTTTTGTCCTAAACTGTCCCATGTTGGTTTAGGGCTTCGGGTTTAGGGTTTAGGGTTTCGTTTGGGAAAAAGGGAAACCCGAGGCTTCCAGGTGGAAGACGCCCTCGGTTTCGAAGAGGTCGCGCTGGCCATGATACCAAACCTCGAAGCGCGGCTGGCGTTAAGGGTGTCAGGGTTTTAGGGTTTTGGGACACTAGGGTTATAGGGTTCGTAGGTTTTGGGGTTTAGGGTTTTTGGGTTTTTGGGTGTTAGGGTTTTTGGGTTTTAGGGTTTTAGGGTTTTAGGGTTTTAGGGTTTTAAGGTGTCAGGGTTTTAGGGTTTTAGGCTTTTAGGCTTTTAGGCTTTTAGGCTTCTAGGTTGTTAGGGTTTTAGGGTTTTTGGGTGTTAGGGTTTTAGGGTTTTAGGGTTTTAAGGTTTCAGGGTTTTGGGTTTTAGGGTTTTGGGGTTTTAGGCTTTTAGGGTTTTTGGGTGTTAGGGTTTTAGGGTTTTAGGGTTCTAGGGTTTTAGGGTTTTAGGGTTTTAGGGTTTTAGGGTTTTAGGGTTTTAGGGCTTAATTACAGGCTTTTAGGGTGTTGAACTATGTCGAAACATACATAAATGAAGATTTATGTGCATATATATATATATATATGCTCACTATTTTTCATGCTGCTGCCAGTACCGGCAGCCGACAGCAAGGAGAAGGCATACTTGGGCACGTCCCCACGAAGCCAAATCCAGAACACGACCTACGTGTTTACCGCCGCGGACTTTGACTCTCATCGGGCGGTGCCGGTCCATCTGGAGATGTCCTTTCGCGACTCACCGCCGGCAACACAGCTTCTAGCTCTGAATATTTAGGATTCACAGGTTCAAAGTCGAATGTTCTGTTTGTTCAAAACCTAAAAGCCTAGGTTTTTCGATGCAATAACTGCTTAGGTCAACCCACGACTTTAAAAATTCCCTTCAGCTGAAGATCAGCAACAGGCTCTTCTCAATAACTGCTCCAGAAGAGTCAACCCAAGACCTTACATTCCCTTCAGCTGAAGAATCAGCAAGAGGCTCTTCTACGCCAAGCAAGTTGACCAGTGGAGAGGAGGCGAAACGCCGTTGACCGACTTTCAGGCCGCTAGGAACTAAACCCATAAACCCCAAAGGGTTTAAGGGTTCAGGGTTTCGGCTTTTGGGGTTTAGGGTTTAGGGTTTAGGGGTCTAGGGTTTGATTGCGATCTAGCGGTAGTTCTATCGGCCCTTACTTTGGGGTCCTGAAGTATAGGCCCTTGGGTTGTCTACGGTATGGAAGGGGGTTATATGAAGGGTCCCTCTTTCAAGGGCCCGCACTAAGGGGGCCATGTAAGTACCCTGAGATTCGAGATCAGGCCGTTTGGGAGACGCTTTCTGGCGACCCAAATCTGAGATCAGAATTCGCAGACGGGCGGGTGGAGTACCTCCGCAACATGGACGATTGCACCTCAGGGGTACTTGAAAACATTTTTTTTCATCTGTTGGTTACTAAAATACCTAAGGAACACCAAAACTTGTTCTTTTTGCTAGGGTCCCAAGTTCGGTATAGGCACATCCACATCCTTCTGGGATCCCCTGGTTCAGAAGTGCTGGCAGATGATGTTTAAGGATGAGCCTTGGACCGTTGTCACGAAGTTTTTTGGGGGCACGTGGAGGTTCACCGGCAGATATCAGAGGGTTATGAGTACCCTAAATAAGGTCTCAGTACACTTAGACCACTTATGACCCTACTTCGAACTACGCATGAACCTCCAAGTAGGGCTTGGCGTTCAAACTGCAGATATTGTTCATGGAGTTTCAAGAGCCCGTATTCCTTGTTTAAGCTAGGGTTTAGGTTCCCTTATACGCGCCTTCAAGCCAACAATGGCGCCTTTTTTTCTTCTAGGTTGCCCTTGGGTCTCGCTTGGCAGTTGAGGAACCCTAAACCCGCAACCCTAAAGCCCATACCCTAAACCCCAAACGTTGAGGAACAAGACGCATTGCAGACTTGTCAGCGAGAGGGCTTCAATTGCACCTGGGACTCCTCCAAGAGGCTGACCTTGCGAAGCTTGGCTTGGGTTTGGGTTTTGCGGTTTAGGGTTTTGGGTTTAGGGTTTAGGGTTTAGGGTTTAGCGTTTAGGACTTCGGGCTTAGGACTTCGGGCTTAGGGTTTAGGGCTTAAGGCTGAGGGTTTAGGGTAATCTTGGCTTTCGTCTGGCTGCCTCTTAGGACTTTGACCTTTTACAATAAGGAGGTTTAACCTTTTACAATAAGGAGGCCAAACGTTAAGCTTTTTTGGAGGGGTTCAGAAGTCATCCAAGGAAACGCGCAGCCCTTCATCCGGAAGCACGCCACAACTGGCCAACCAGTGTCTGGGCAGCTCGCTGGTACCCTTTGCCCTTTTTTTGGGGTGAGTGTTCAAGGTTCCTCAATAAGGTAGCCAACCCCAAAAGGGGTGCCCTTATTGTAGTATGGTTTCTCGTCTACCCAGGTGTGGTTCAACCATATCAATGTCCTCCATGGACAGATGTTGCCGCTCATTTGTTCCTGGAAGCCTGTTTTTTTGTCTAACACCTGCCGAAGAGCCTCTAAAATTTACTCTAAAATCCCAAATTATTCTTGCAGCCACCCCCCTAAACCCCAAGCAGCGAAGCCCCGCCCGCCCAGAAACCAAGCACGTACGCAACCTTAACCCCTGAACCCTAAGCCCCTTTCGATGGGTACCCCATGAGGGACAACGAAAGCTCCCGAAGGCTGCTGGCTAGATCACTGATGGCCCAGAGCGAAGATGAGTCAACGCCGGGTTACGGGCTTCGGGTTAAGTTGAGTGTGTAGGGTTTAGGGTTTAGGGTTTAGGGTGTAGTGTGCAGGGTGTAGGAAGAGCGCATCTTTGAAAAAACGAATCGACCAAGAAGATTTCAACCTGTACTGTTAACACCCTACATCCCTAAACCCTGATGGTCTAAGCCAACCCCTACACCCCAAACCCCAAACCCTACATAATAAGCTTTAAACCCTAAACCCCAACCCCAACCCCCAAACCTGAGTTCCATCAGCCGAGCTCAGGCCTGGGGACTATGCACGCACAGCCACCTTGACTTCCGTAGTGAGCTTTGTTTGTGTTTTTTTCTGTTGGCAGATATAGGGTTTAGGGTTTTGGGTTTAGGGTTTTGGGTTTAGGGTTTTGGGCTTAGGGTGTAGGGCCTGGGCTGCTGAAGCGAAACCCGAAGGGCACCCTAAACCCGAAAAAACCCCATAAACCCCGTAAACCTTATAAGCCCCTAAATCCCAAGCCCTAAACCCTAAACCCACCCACGAAGGCCAGCCTCTGGAACGGCCTGGAACGGATGTGGCCCATGGCGCTGGCTGGCTTCATCAAGTGGGGTAGTTGGGGGGTTTAGGGTTTAGGGTTGAGGGTTTGGGGTTTAGGGTTCAGGGTTCAGGGTTTAGGGTTTAGGGTTTAGGGTTTGGGGTGTGTATCAATGTACCTGTGGGTGGAGTGTGCTTTTTGCCTAGATCTAGGGTGCACTCCCGGCCCTCCCTGTCGCGTGCTCACGTAGCTTAGTAGCCCCACCCGCCACCCGAACTATTCTCTTTTTGGGTTTAGGGTTCCCTCCGCAGGCCATTGGGGGGAAAGAGGCGCCCTAGCGTTTACGAGACGGAGGAGCCTTCTCCTCTCTAAACCCCATACTATGAGTCAGGGCTTAGGGATAGAGATGCCGAAGTAATCGGAAGTTATAGGGTCCTTTAATATGGCCCCCCAACCTTCTCTGATGTTTGGGCTCCTTGTGATCACATGGTATATACGGGGTATCCGGGTAGTATAACCCTAAACCCTAAACCCTAATATACGGGGTATCCGGGAAGTAAGGTGCATGTCCATTTTCAAACGCACAAGGGCTACTCTGGGACTCTTGGGTCCATCCTAAACCCCCGAACGGTAACTTTGAAAGCCTAAACCCTAAACCCTAAACCCTAAACCCTAAACCCTAAACCCTAAACCCTGAACCCCGAGAATGTTTTGGGCTCCAGATTTTCGAGCCTCGGGTTGGGTGCTGTTAGGGTTTCGGGGTTTAGGGGGCCTAGGGTTTAGGGTTTAGGGTTTAGGGTTCTCCCAGAGACCCCAACGCCCCTTATATAGAAGGACAACTCCTGAAGAAGGACCCGAATGTGAGATTAGAATGTTTCCCGCTTGACACCTAAATCCTAGAGCTTGAACCCTGCAGTCTCTCGGATGGATTCTCGCAGGTTCATGGTTTGCACAACCTTGTAAACCCTAAGCCCCAAACCCAAAACGCCAGAGAAAAGAGGCTGTCGTTCTACTACCGCGTCCTTTTTGGCCTGTACAGCATGTTCATGCCAGAGACCAGCATGGGATCAACAGCTCTGAAGGGCAACGGCCAGGCGTTCTCCTCCCACGAGCTACAAGCCATGAAGACTTTAGATACCCATTCGGGACTCTTTTCCCCTAAGGGTCCATGTGCCGTGTTATCGAAGACTTCGGCCCAACAGACCCTATGTAGGAGATACTTTAAGGCCCAAGTATTCCCTAAATAGGTACATGGACCCTCAGGGTTCTGTTTTGTTTAGGGTAGGTGACTATGGAAACCAGGCAACCGTAAAACAAGCACGGTCGGGTTTCCCTGATATATACCTAGGACTGCCATACATGAGCATACCTTCAACCATGCCTACAATCGGCACGACATTGTGATGCTTGGTAGCGCAGTGGTACCCTTTTTGCGTTTTTTTCGTTCCAGGTGCCCTTATGACGTACCCAACTCCAAAAATGGTACCCTGGTTATAACTATTGCACTACCAAGGATGGTAGACAACCACCGCATTGGACATGGACGCGAGATCTACCTTGGCCCAAAAGAGTCGCGGCAGATTTATACGGCCTGGTCGAATCACTACCCCGCTTCGTGGCAAGACCCTGATGAAAGTTGCACGTCTGGAGTTGAGTGACCAGCGGTTTCGAGTTTCAAGAATTAGGCACGCCACTTAAGCCCGAAGGAAAGCGATTTCGAAGCAACAGCTGGCGCAGTGGCATATGCCCAGTGCCCAGGTGTGGCGATTTTGCGAATGTCCTAAGCCGTAAGCTAAACTCTCAGCCGAAGCTCTGTAAATTGCAGATGTTCACATGCCTTTAACCGACAGCTGCCTACGAACTACATGCCTTTACCCGACAGCTGCTTACTGACTCAAGCCTGGGGGTTTTCAACCCCAGATAAGAAGCGACCCTAGACCCTAGACCCTAAACCCTAAACCCGAAACCCTAAACCCTAAACCCTAAACCCTAAACCCTAAACCCTAAACCCTAAACCCTAAACCCTAAACCCTAAACCCTAAACCCTATCCCAAATTCAGCATCCCCTCTGGCTATCCATGGGACTACGGGCGGCGCAAGAACTCCTAGGTAGGATAAGGGGGGCCCTTAAAAGGGTTTAGGGTTTAGGGTTTAGGGTTTAGGGTTTAGGGTTTAGGGTTTAGGGTTTAGCTTACAAGGGAACCCTTCTCACCCCTCTTCTGGCTCTCTTAAACAGGGGCCTTATTCAGAGGGTCTATATCCCCAACGGGTCCCCCTCATCCTATCCCCTAAGAAGTTTACGTTCAACACTTTCCAAAGGGTACCTGGAGATTCAGGGTTGATTCTAGCTGGGGTTAGAAGCATGGTAGCTGTTTCTTCCCAAAACCCCTAAACCCTATCACCCTATCACCCTAAACCCGAAGCCCAAGAACTGAAAAGCTCCCGGCCAGAAAATCGCTTCCCGGTACGATCTCTAAGCAGTGAAGTGTGGCTTGATGGCGCCCACGTTCATGCGTGAAGTTTTCGTGGTAGCCCAGTGGTACCTTTTTCATTTTTTGGTTCAAGGTTCCCTTTTAAAGTAGCCAACCGCAAAATGGGTGCTGTTATTCTAAGATGGTTACTGGGCTACCAAGACTTCTGACTTTACCTGACAGTCGCTCTACAGCTGCGACTGGTGAGGAAGGTCTTTGACTGGAGGTTGAAGGCCCTGGGCAGGATCATCTGATGACCCATGTCTAATGTTGATACGGGGGGTTCCTTTTCTGATGGGTGGCTTTTGCTTCTCATTTGACTCCGACGCCCTGCTCGCTGCCACCCAGCGTTTGGCCATCTTTAGTTCCAAGAGTACGTTGAGGAAAGGTCTCAGACGACAGAGGGTCGTCCACGGATCTGCTCGCGCTTTTAGCGCCCACACCTTGTCTATAAACTCTTACGCCAAAAAATGTAAAGCTTGTGCCAAAATGTGGGTGCCACTTCTCTGCATATTCGTTTTTAAGTGTTAGGATGAAACATGATCCTTCATGCGTTCCCATTTTGCGCAGGGTTTAGGGGCAGACCTGCTCGAGTAAGATTAAAATCAGGAACAGGAATGAGTCATGTCCGCCTAGTCTTTCAGACCTTATTCTATGCCAGCGGGTGTTATTTTGGGGAACTAAACCCTAAACCCTAAACCCTAAACCCAACCCCAAACCCTAAACCCTAAACCCTAAACCCTAAACCCTAAACCCTAAACCCTAAACCCTAAACCCTAAACCCTAAACCCTAAACCCTAAACCCTAAACCCTAAACCCTAAGCCCTAGGGAGGGGGGGTACGAAATACCCGGGAGGTTTGGGGGGGTGGGGGGGGGGGGGGTGGGGACTCTTCAACCCCAAGGCCAGGAGTGCCCCCCCAACTGTTTATGAAACCCTAAACCCTAAACCCTAAACCCTAAATCCTAAACCCTAAACCCTAAACCCTAAACCCTAAACCCTAAATCGTTCGGCAAACAAAAGCATACGAAGCGTACAGACATGAGAATTACAACTAGCTATATTGAGTAATCAGACAGGAACAACAAGACTTAATAGTCGTCTACGACATGGTAGCACAAAAGACTGCTTTGACCAAAACAAAAAGATCCCAAAGAAGCTACGACATGACGGCTTGGACCAAGCCATAGAGACAGTAAAGCCAAAGAACCGTGGGCCCCATGACAGGCCCCTCCTTCTCTCTCTACATATATATATGTATATAAATACATATGTATATACTAGGATGCCCAGTAGTGCCCCTATTCCCTTTTTGAGGTTGAGGTTCCCTTATCAACCCCTTCACGCAACAACAGTGCACCCTTCTGAATCCTAGGTTACTGGGCAGCCTAGTGTATGGGGGTTTACGAAAGAATAACGGGCCCGCTAATACAGACCCCCAAATAGTCGGATTCCCTTATGAAAAGGACCCCAAAAAGGTGCCCCTAAATTTCGGAAACTCCCGAGAAAAACGGGTATACCAGGCCTAGGCCCCCCTAAAGCACCAAGCCAAGAAAAAAGCCGCCAGGTCAAAGTCTCCACCCCGGCTTTCCTGACCGCCTGCATCCTGATGTCCACGGCCATTTCCAAGAAGCAGAAAGTCCGATTCCTCCTAGGCATGAGGGGGGGAGGGAAGGACGAGGGAGCGTTTAGGAGCCCTAAACCCTCAACCCCAAACCTTAAGTAAGGGTTTACGGGGTTTTGCATTTTGGGGGGTTTCAGGGGTTTCCAGGCTCAGGGAAGGTTCCTCTGAGGCGACGGGGCATTATCACTCTGTGACAGGGACGCTGTTTGCACATTGGCGGTAGCGTTGGACTCGAGATGTTTCGAGGCAGCTCTGGCACTCTGTGCATCCACTGCATCGGACATTGAGAATTGCCTGCGCTTTCGCCTTGGCGGTGTCGCAGGCATGGCACTGTGCTGCGAATCGATCTCGTCGCACATGTGGCGTGTTAGCACTGGTGCCAGGGTGCGCGGACATCGCCTCAATGAGATGCATGGACTGCTTGCGCATGGTGTGATAGAAGCAGATGCTGCATCCCTGTACCCAGAGCTTGTGAGACGCCTTCAGCTCGGAGACGAATCAACGATATCCTTGCTCGAGTGTTTGCCTCTGCCACGACAAGAAGCAGACGAGCAATGGGGGGGTGGAGGGGGGGGGGGGGGGAATGTTGGGGGAAGGGTCCGCGGTTGAAGGTTGCAAGGTTTGAGGTTTAAGGCGTGCTTGGGCTTGGTGTTTTATTGGTTTGGGGTTTTCGAAAATTTCGGGGTTCTGGGGCTTAGAGGGGTTTGGGTTTCGAGTTTAGGCTTGGTACCCTTTTGCCCTTGTTTTGGTTCAAGGTTCCCTTAAGAAGTAGGCAAACCCAAGAAGGGTACCCTTATTTACCAAGTAGGGGTTATAGGAGTAAAGGCCTTAAAGGGTCAAGGCGCTCGGGTATACCCTCGAAACAATCTCCAGGGCAGGGCTTGGGGTTTCGAATTTCAGGTTTAGGGTTCACGGCCCCAAGCCCTAAGCCTTCAAGCCTAAACCCTAAACCCTCAACCCTCAACCCTAAACCCTAAACCCCCCCAAAGTAGGCGTCTTCGACGAGAACGACAATCGTTTCTTTGAGATGCCGGAGTTCCTCGAGATGTCGCTTTGACTGAAGCTCTAGTAAGCAGGGTTGCGTTTTTGGGTCCTGGGTTTAGGGTCTAGGCTTTAGGATTCAGGGTTCAGGGTTAGGGTTTAGGGCTGCTTGAATAGTTTAAGTAGGCTTGTAACTACCCTAAACAAGATCATATTTAGGTATAGCCCTACTTACAAGTGCATGCATCCGAAGCTCAAGCCGAGGGATTGATCTGAAGGTCCTTCTTTAGGGTTTGAGGTTTGGGGTTTAGGGTTTAGGGTTTAGGGTTTAGGGTTTAGGGCTTAGGGCTTAGGGTTTAGGGGGTTTAGGGTTTAGGGTTTAGGGTGTAGGGTTTAGGGTTTAGGGCACCCTATCCCTTGGACCCAAGGCTCTCCTCCTTCTTCCACGGCATCGCCTCTGCCTTTGCCCTCGATGCCGCCCTGGCGCCCAAGAGCAGTAGCCGCTGGTCTGCCCTAAACCCTAAACCCTAAACCCTAAACCCTAAACCCTAAACCCTAAACCCTAAACCCTAAACCCTAAACCCTAAACCCTAAACCCTAAACCCTAACACCTAAACCCTAAACCCTAAACCCTAAACCCTAAACCCTAAACCCTAAACCCTAAACCCTAAACCCTAAACCCTAAACCCTAAACCCTAAACCCTAAGCAAGTTGTCCTTACTTTGAATACTCTCAAAACGCACCATGAGCTTCCAAGTAACCCCTGCACCCCATACCCCAAGACACTAAACCCTAAGAGCCAGACCCTACGCCCGACACCCTAAGCCCCAAACCCTAAACCCTGAACCCTGCACCCTGGACCCTGAACCCTGAATCCTAAACCCTAAACCCTAAACCCTAACCCTAAACCCTAAACGCCTTCCAGGCAAGCAAGCATTGGGCCGCAAGCTCTTCACCCGGAGCCTCGGCAGCTCGGGGTTTAGGGTTTAGGGTTTAGGGTTTAGGGTTTAGGGTTTAGGGTTTAGGGTTTAGGGTTTCAGGGCAAGTTATGAGTAGACAAAATCAAGAAGACCTTTCTTGGATTCGGATTGTAAACCGGCTTTCGAAGTCCCTCAGCCACAGGTCCTATAGCAAAGGGGGAACCCGAAACCCTAAACCCTAAACCCTTTATGCCGATTTATACCCAAAACCCTTTTGCGTTTAGGGCTTTTCTCTTACAGGTTGCAAGTTGAGGGGTTTAGGGTTTAGGGTTTAGGGTTTAGGGTTTGGGGTTTAGGGTTTAGGGTTTAGGGTTTAGGGTTTAGGCCGCCCGGCCCACCCCCCACGACCTTAAGCCCTAAACCCCCGAACCCCTAAACCCCTGAGCCCTCAAGCCTAGACCCCTAACTCCCTAAACGCCTAAGCCCAAAACACCCTAAAACCACAAAAATCCCTAAAACCTAAAGCCCTAAACCCCTAAACCGCTAAGCCCAGGATCCTACGCTCGGCAGCGGTGCGTCTTCCGCCAAGCCTTCTGGCGCGTTCAGAGGGCGGGTTAGGCTTGAGTGTTTAGGGTTTCAGGGTTTCAGGGTTTAGGGGTTTAGACCCTAAACCTAAACCCTGAACATCCCTGAACCCTAAACCCTAAACCCTGAACCCCGGTTTAGGGTTGAGAGGTTTGAGGGTTTCAGGGTTTAGGGGTTTATACGGGTTAGGTCGAGGCTTCAGGGTTTGTTGCTGCAAAGTCGCCTTAGGGGTTAGGGATTCTCCAGGCAACAGCAATGTGAGCCCTAAATCCCTAAACCCTCCCAAAAAGCCCAATGCCCGTTCATGAAGGAACCGATCACCCGGTAGTTGAAGGTATGTTCCTTAAAGGGCTCTCGCTCTGCACTCCAAGGTTTAGGGTAGTCTGATTTAGGAAGTTGAGGGCCTGGATCCGATTCCAATTCCGGAGCCTCGTATGCAGGGTGAAAAGGGAACACAATCTGCAGAATCTGCAGAGTGTAGGGTTTGTAGGGTTTTGGGGTTTTCCTAAACGCTAAACCCTAAACCCCCTACACCCTCATCCCAAAACCGCATGGTCTCCCGAGGTGAGGCGCAGGCTTTGCTGTCGCAAGGCGCGGCTCCCTTCTCCATCATGGAGGCCCCTTCGGGGCCGACAGGCTTTGGGGGTTTAGGGTTTAGGGTTTTTGGGGGTTTTAAGGTTTCTTTAGTTTTTTTGTTTTTAGGGTTTTTAGGGCGTTTAGGGTTTTAGGGTTTTTAGGGTTTTTAGGGTTTTTAGGGTTTTTAGGGTTTCATGGTTTAGAGTTTAGGCATCATGGAGGCCCTTTGGCCGGCATGTTCGGGTTGTTGGATTGTAGGGGTTTTAGGGTTTCTGGGTAAACCCTAAAACTCAAAACCCTAAACCCTGAAACCCTAAACCGTAAACCCTAAAACCCTAAAACCCTAAAACCCTTTAACCCTTTAACCCTTTAACCCTTTAACCCTAAACCCTAAACTCTCTTCTCTGTCATGGAGGCCCCTGCGGGTCGACAGGTGTTGGGGTCGTTCGGGTTGCAGGGTTGTTTAGGGTTTAGGGTTGAGGTTCTAGGGTTTAGTTTGGGAGGGTTTAGGTTCAGGGTTTGTTGGTGTGTGTTCTGGGGTAGTTGCATGGTTCCTTTTGTCAATAACCTTGTTTCACAGTTTTCTGCCCACCTAAGTGCCCATACTAAGGGCCCTTGGAGCCCCTGAGCTGTTTCCTTCCCCCCAGCCTCAGAAAAGGTTTAGGGCTTTCGGATTTACAGGGTGCTTGCGACTGTCAGCTTGCCCTAGGCCCCAAACCCTGAACTCTAAACCCTTTATCCGTAAACCCTAAGGCCTAAGCCCTAAGCCCTAACCCCTAACCCCTAAGCCCTAAGCCAGCCAGTGCAGAGGACTGGTTCCTCGGCGACACTGACGATCCCCTGGCTGCTCCCTTTGCCCTCTTTCTGGAACGCTTCGCGCCCCTGCCGCATAGGGTGAAGACTTGTTCAGGGTTTAGGGTGTAGGGTTCAGGGTTTAGGGCTATTTGGAGGTTCATGGGCAGTTATAAGTAGGGTTATAAGCGTCCTAAGTAAGGTTGTAAAGTATGGTTCAGCCTACTTCTAAGCCTACTTGTAGGTACCTGTGAACCTCCAAGTAGCCCCTTAGTTACGGGGTAGGGAGAGGGGGGTTAAGTATTCGGGGCCAGGGCGAACTGCTACTGTGTGTCCTGGCCACTGGCGACCTGGTGTAGCTTGAGCGTTCGATTGAGTTACTCTATGCTTCATGGTACGCCCTCAGCTCAACACCCTTAATCCTTCACCTTCACCCGCAAAGCCGAAACCCCGTCAACCTCAAACCAAGCACTGTCTCAGGCTGTTCCGGGGGAGGACGACGATCCGGAGATGTTCGAAGATGAAGACAGGACCGTTGAGCTGTTGGTGTTTGGGGTTTAGGGTCTTAGGAGTTGTCCAGGGTCATAGAGTTTGGGGTGACATTGCTAGCCATTGAGCATTGGGGAACGACATTTCAAGGTTTGAGGTTTAGGGCTGTAGTTGTTTGACCCGAAGCCCTTAGCCAACACTACGCTTTGGGTTTAAGGTTGCCTGAACCATTAACCCTGAACCACGAGAACATTCTGGGCGGTTGTGCTCCCAGCCTTGTTGGTACGAGGGCTAAAGATTGGTTTTGCCCTCACAACGTATGGCCTTGGGATGCTGAGATCACTTCGCTGAGCGGTACAGAGCTTCTGCAAAGCGGGTCTAGAAATTGCTTTGGTGGCTGCTGCGTGGGCACCACATCTTGGCTTGGCCTGGGTTGGAGCTGTCAGGAGGCTGGTGGATCCTAGAAGAGTTTCGTGAATGGTGAGCTTTCGGCTGCTGGCAAACGCAGCTGACCTCCGGTAAAAGGAACCATCTGCAGGAAGCACTGTCCATCTATGTTCCCTGGGAGACACTGCTGGGGCAGTGCGCCTTCATTATATGACTAGGTGTGGCTACGTGGCGCTTGGCATGATGCAGGTGTGTATTCTTTGCGGCAGCCGCTATTCAAACATGACCTTCCATCTCCTGCAGGCTTGCGCGTTTGGCTTGAGCCCACAAGCCTGTCCTATCGGGAGTTCGAACAAACCGACCAACCCAACCACACACCACCAAGCCTACTACCCAAGAACTAAACCACAAGCACCCCCGAGCGACAAACCCTAAACCCACTGAGCCCCCTAAACCCTAACCCCCCAAAACCCTGTACACATTCAAAACCTCCAAGCGTACCTCAAACCCGTTATTAAACCCTGTAAACCTGAAGCAGCCAAACTACACCTTAGAACCACAGAACGCCCTAAACCCTAAAGCCCTAAAACCCCAAAAGCCCAAACCCCAATAAACACCCAAAACCGAAATAAACCTAAAACATTATTTTACTTCGAACATCCAAACCTTAGGGATTTGGATTTGGGCTAGGGGGTCTCTGGGGTTGGGCAGTCTCTGAAGTTGGGCACCCCAGGGAGTCTCTGGGGTTGGGCACTCCAGGGTCAAGGCACTCCAGGGAGACTCTGGGGTTGGGCTCTAGGTTCTCTGGGTTGAGCACTCCAGGGAGTCTCTGGGGTTGGGCACTCCGGGGAGTCTCTCGGATCGGAGTAGACCGGGCGAGGAGAAGATTTCCGAGCGAGGAGAAGAATTGAGTTTAGCATCTAACAACCCCACACCGAAGGTGGGGAACAAAACCCTAAGGCCCTAAGACCTAAAGCCCCTACAACCCCTAAAACCGTAAACCCTAAAACCCTATCACCCCTAAAACCCTAAAACCCAGAAAAAACCCTAAAGATCTGAAACCCTAAATCCAACAAAACAAAAAACACAAAAAGAGATAAACAACAACCAAAAAAAACAAATGAAAAACACAAAAAAAACGCCCAAAGCGCAGGCGCTTCAAGCTCTCGCACACGGCGCCCGTGGACCCGCCCATGGAGACGGCCGCTTCCCTGGACTCCGCGGCTTCCCCGGCATTTTGGAGTTGTTTTGTTGCTTTTTGATTGTTTAGGGTTTAGGGTTTAGGGTTCAGGGTTTAGGGCTCAGGGTTTAGGGCGCGTAGAGAGGTTTTTTTGTGAGGGTGAAAGAAGTGGGTTTTCTAGTTTTGTTTTTTTGCTTGGGGGGGACTCCGCAGCTCCTTCCGCGTTTAGAGGAGGGCTTTCAAAGATTTTGAATAGGCCTTTACATTTTTTAAAGAGGGTTTTATGTTTTCTTTTTTTTAAGAGGGCTTTAGGAGGGTTTTCTGGGTATTTGTTTTTTGGAGGGGGCTTGACGTTTTTTGATTCCAGTTTTTTTGCGGATGAGGGGGGTTGGAAGGGTTTTTGCAGGGTTTCATGGTTAGTTTTGTTTAGCAGGCTATGTAGGGATTAGGGTTGATTCAAGGGTTATGGTTTCTCTAGGATTTATAGGTTGAAAAAGGGTTTATAGGATTGAAAGGGCTGAGGGCTTTGGGGGCCTTTGGGCTTGTGACAGCAGGTTTTATCTTTTTGTTTTTTCCTTTTTTTGGGGGGGGGGGGGGGGTAGGGGGGGGGGGGGTAGGGGGGGGGGGGGGGGGGGAGGGGGGGGGTAGGGGGGGGTGGGGGGTGGGGGGGGGGGGGGTAGGGGGGGGGGGGGGTAGGGGGGGGGGGGTGGGGTGGGGGTGGGGGGTTGGGGGGGGGGGGGGTGGGGGGGGGGTGGGGGGGGGGGGGGGGGGGGGGGGGGGGGGGGGTAGGGGGGGGGGGGTAGGGGGGGGGGTAGGGGGGGGTAGGGGGGGGGGGAGGGGTAGGGGGGGGGGGGTTAGGGGGGGGGTGGGGGGGGGGGGTAGGGGGGGGGGGGGGGTAGGGGGCGGGGAGGGACCAGTTGGAAGGTTCGTGTGTTGGTGGTTGCTTTAGGTGTTTTTCCTTTGGGTTTAAGAGTATTGTGGTTATTCAAGGGCCGTCCTAGGATACTCAGAAGCAATGAAGTAGCTCAGGTTCATGCAAACAGTGTCAGAACTACACTTGGTTCTTCAAGTCGGGCTGGGCCGTGATATCAAAACCCTGAGCGGTGTAGGGTTTAGGGTTTAGGGTTCAGGGTTCACGGCCCAACCTTCGCAGGCATTCCTTACGCGAAGCGAGATCGGCATTGCACGGGATGTGCTTGAGTTCTGCCGCTGGGCTGCTTTAGCACCCCCCCCCCCCCCCTCGGCAAAACCCTGGACTTGAGCCGTTCAACCCCGAACCTTACTTGGAGGTTCGTCAGTAATTCTAGTGGGGCTTATGCAGGTCGTTTGGTTATGAGATTTAGGGTCCTTACTGCAACACCCTACTGATATCTACCCATGAACCCTAAAGCTCGCCCTCACAGAGACAAACGGAGTCTTTCTCAGGCTTTTGGCTTTTCGGGCTGCTAGCTGGTGCTTTTGATATTTGTGTTTCTTTATTACCAGGGAGATCTCATGAGGGTTGACAATTTACATCAGCTTTTCTAGGATGCGGAGTAGGCCCGTATTTCCTTTTCTAGGGTTGGAGGGTCCCGTTTAGTCCAGCCCCCTTAGAACCAAAGAGGGTTCCCTTTGTATTCCTAGGATACTCCTGGGTCTAGTGGTTGTTCCTAAGCCCCCCCCCCCCCTCCCAAAGGAGCAGAGTGTTCAGGTATGTGCAGGGTTGGAGGTCTAGATTTTGCATTTGATGACGCCCAGGTCTCAGTGAGTGCAACTTCGCCATCAGCCACACGCAGGCGGAGCAAGCGATCGGCAAAACGATCGAGCCGCCTCTTATCGTAATCTGGGGCCCTGAATAGTTAGAACTGAGTTTTCGGGGTTATTATACCATAAGGTGATACTATTAGTAATTATTCCGACCCCCTACAGTACATCTTCCGCTTTTTTTGGTAGCACCTTAAGTAAGCCTAAACCCATCAGGTTACGATAAAACATATATCCCAACATTATACTAGAATAGCTTCTAACAATAATTGCAAATCATGTATGTTACACCAAGACCCTAAACCCCCAGAACTCTGAAGAACGTGTCGGTTGCTTCGCCCATCTACCCATCCTGAGCCCTATAAAGAGCTAGGTAGAGCCTCCTGAGAACGTACATGTTTCATCTACAGCCCAAGCGAATGTAAAACAACACATGACTGTCGGTATCGTTCTACGGTGGGTGCAGAAGCGGAACTGTACCTTGTTCCCTAACCTTAGCATGCTACATCCCGGTGAATTCCCAGGATACACTGGGACGTAGGAAGCGGACATTGGAAGCCGCAGGACGAGATCTTGCGTGAAGCCCTCAACCCTATAAACTGTATCCTTAGGGGTACTTGGAAAATGTGAAGCCCTCAACCCTATAAACCGTATCCTTAGGGGTACTTGGAAATGATTTTTATTTTTTGGGTACTATGATTCCTAAGAAACAGCAAAAAGCATATGATTTTTAATTTTTGGGTACTATGATTCCTAAGAAACAGCAACAATTACAATGTTTGCTGGGGTTCCAAGTTCAGTATAGTATCAACGCCAGAAGCCCTCAACCCCTGTAAAGCCGAAAGCCATGAATTCCTAAACCCTAAACCCGAAGCCCTAACCCTAAACCCTACAGGGTGGGGCCCCTTAGTTATAAGTAAGTTAAGATACTTATATGTAATTTAGAGCACTTATAACTAACTTATACACTAAGTTTGCTAAGTTAGTTAGCCAACTTATAAGTTGATTTATAAGTTACAAATGTTGTTTTTGCAGTAAAAATCATCATGCAGAGCCCATGTCTTAAAAGAAGAGGTTTTTGGGCGCTCTTCAAGAAGAGGCGTCTCTTGGCCCAGCAACGCCATCTCAAAGCAAGTTGGTGTTGCGGAGAAACGAAAGCTGTCTGGCTGAGACAGGAAACAAAACGGCTGCACGCAAGGACACAAAACGTTTAGCGCATGCGCTTGGGATGTGGGGATGTGTCCGCGATGTGTCCGCCTGTGCCCCGCGTGTGTCGAAAACCCGATGTGTCCGCGATTTATCCGCGATGTGTCCGGTGTGTCCGCCCCATTTTTTGCAGTGTGTCCGGTGTTTTCCTGTGTGTCCACCCTCTTTTGCACTATGTGTTCCCAATGTGTCCCCCGTGTGTGCCGGATGTGTCCGGATGTGTCCCCGACGTGTCGGTGTATATGTCCGAATGTGACCCGAATGCGTGCCAAGCCAAAGGCTTCGCAAAACACGGCCCGGCCCGGAACATCAGCTGTGGAAACTCCTCGAGATTAGAACTTGAAAAACAATCGTTCCGAGCCTATAACCTTGCAAAATCCTATATCTCACAGTCGCGAGCATGGATCTCATGAAAACACGGCTTTTTTAAAGCTAAGTTGTATAAGTTACTTATAAGTTGGGCACAAAAAAAAACTTATAACTAACTTATATCTTGGACAAATAATTAATAACTAAACCATGAACTTAACAACTTATAATTTATGTTAGGAAAGTTATAAATTGATTTATAGAGGTTATAAATCAATTTATAACTGAGGGGCCCCACCCTGTAAACCCTACACCCTAAACCCTAAACCCTTTTCACAGCCCAGGGACCTTTGGTGCACGAAGCTGATCCGGGCACTGCAGGACTTCGACGGAATGCGCGATGCAGGAGCCGGGACTCCCGGGTTTAGGGTTTAGGGTTTAGGGTTTAGGTTTTAGGGTTTAGGGTTTAGGGTTCAGGGTTCGTTAAGGGGTGTAAGGAGGGACCCCTAGAAGGCACCCTTAATCTTATTCCCCAATATCACCTTATATATACCTTTTATAGCCCCTATACACCTAAGTAAAGCCCCTAAATATCCCCTACATAACCCCTAAAGTCCCTTATAAGTGTCGCGCCTTCAGTCCCTTGAGTTCCGGGGGTTTAGGGTGTATGGTTTTGGGCTGAGGGTTTAGGGTCCAGGGGTAGGGGTTTCGGGGGTTGGGGTTTTGGGGTTTGGGTTTAGGGCTTAGGGGTTTTGAGGCCTGGGGTTTGGGGTTAGGGTTTCGGGTTCAGGGGTCAGGGGTTTAGGGGTTTAGGGGTTCAGGGTTTAGGGTTTGTTGGACTTTATGGGGGTGATGGTTTTTGACGGTTTGTAGGGGTTAGGGTTTTTTGGGTTATAGGTTTTTCAGGGTTGCAGGGTTTTTTTGGGTTTTAGGGTTTATAGGGTATATAGGGTTTAGGCTTTGCAGGGGTTTGTAGGTTGTTCAGGGTTTGCAGGGGTTTTCGGGTTTTAGTGTTTACAGCTTTTTCGGAGTTTAGAGGGTTTAGAGGGTTTAGGGGCTAAGGGTTTTGGGTTTGTGCTTTATTGTTTTGGGTTCAGGGCTTTAAAGGGTTTAGAGGGTTTAGAGCATTCACAGGGTTTATAAGGTTATAGGGCTTAGTTTTTTTTTTTGCTTCGGGGTTTATCGTTAGGTGTCTGGGGTTAGGGTTCATGAATTGGGGTTTCGGGGGTTAGGCCAGTATTTTGAGGGATGAGGGCTTGATAAAGCTTTGGGGTGGTGTCCCGGCTTTGCAAAAGTAGCACTCACATGGTTAACATTAAGGGGTATAAACAGGGACCCCTAGAAAGGACCCTTATTCTTCCCCTATATGGCCCATGTATAACCCCCATACATACCTTCTATAGTTCCCGACATACCTACGTAGCCCCTAAATGACCCCAAAAGGTGCCTTTTTGAGGGCCCCCCTCCTTTCGTCCCTTGATAGCAGGCCAAGTAGCACACACAGCAAAGGACAGTTAGAAAGAGCTCTGAGTAGTCTTTTCTTTCTAACACTGCGCGTGCATGTTTTGAAAGAGACTTCAAGCAAGCAAATCTGGCAGGTTTCGGGCAAGCCCTAAACCCCAAACCCGAACTAGACCCTAAACCCTAAAGCCTAAGCGCTAAACCCCAAACCCCAACCTTAAACCCTAAACCCTAAACCTTAAACCCCCAAAACCCTAGAAAGTCGGAGCGCCACCTTAAGATGAATCCCAGGTCGCGAAGCTGACGCTGACGGCCTTCTTGCGGAAGACCCTTCGCTCCGGTTTAGGGTTTGGAGTTTAGGGTTTGGGGCTTGGGGGTTGGGCTTTGGGGTTTAGGATTTTAGGACAAGTTATTTGAGGCTTTCAAGTGTATGGGGTGTAGATGGTTTGGGGGATTTGAGGGGTTTAGAGGGTTTTTAGGTTTGTGTTTTTTGGGTTCAGGGTTTTTCGGGCATATGGGGGCTCAGGGGGTTTAAGGGGTTGAGAGTTTTTTAGGGTTTGGGGTATAGGGGGTTTAATTAAAGGGTTTTTGGGTTTACTAGGGTCTTCTGAGTTAAGGGTGAAAGATCCAGGGGAAGGATCTAGGCGGACTACGCTTTTTTTCACAAGAGCAGCTACGCAAGCCCCCCCCTCCCCCCCCCATGTACCTAAGCCCCAAACCGCCCTACACCCCAAACCCTAAGACTTAGACCCTAAGCCCTAAACCCTAAGCCCCAAGCCCCAAACCCTAAACCTTAGGCCCTAAACCCTGAACCCCAAGCGCCAATCCCCAAACCCTAAAAATGAGCCGAGGATGTGCCCTCGCGCTGCTCCACGACACCTGCGGTGCCCTGGATGAAGGTATCCCTTTTGACAGGGTTTAGGGTTTTAGGTTCAGGGTTTAGTGTCAGGGTTTAGGGTTTAAGGTTTATGGTGTAAGGTTTAGGATTTAGGGTTTAACGTTTTGGGTCCCAGTCCTCCTGTGTGGACTTCAGCAAAAAGTGTGCAGCTTCAAAACCTCAACGCCCGCCAGGTTCAGCATGTAGGGTTCGCAGGGGCTCCAATATCGCTTTCTTAGGGTGTTTAGGGTTTAAGGTGGCAGGGGTAGGCGATGAAGTACAGAGCTGTAGTCCTAGCGTGTTAAAACAGAAAAGGTGGTGGCTACACAGCTTGCGATTTTAAGTTATCGGGGGCGGGTAAAAACGGTTCGAGTACCCAGAGCCCCCCGAGACCCAGAGAGCCCAATACTGGTACTCCTCAACCAAGGAATGCACCTTAAACTATCCTGTGCTATATCGTGGTCTCCCGATTAGGGTTGCTTCCGAATGGAAGCCCACGATTCTGCGAAGTTTCCCAAAGTAATGCTGTGGCCCAATAAGTTGTTTTGCTAGTGCGAAGTTTCGCCGGGCTTCATATATGTTCCTTGCACAAAAACGCGTCGTTTCCGTTTCCGCATCGATAGCCCACAAGCTGCTCGCGTGCACCCGCGGGGCGGGGGGGGGGGGGGGGGGGCTCATTGGTTATTCCCAAGTTGGAGCACCCGCTTTTTTTGCGCATATCATTCTCCTATTCCTTCTTTTTGGAACCCCAGAAGTGTACTACATCATATAACACATACACGCGGCAGTGTAAAACATAGACTGCTTCTTCAAACAGGCAATATATGTTCGGGAGGCCCCCGTTGGGGGCCCTGCCGATGAACCTGCAATTGGGCCAAGGATGTTTCAGAGCTGGCTCAAGGACGGTGGGGGTGTATAGGGTTTAGGGTTTAGGGTTTGGGGTTTGGGGTTTAGGGCGGACAGAAGAACCTGACACCCCAAACAACACGCATGGGTGGGGCTTCGATTACGAGTTGCCTCTTACGAGGAGTACTGGTCTACTGAATCAGTCGGTCAGCCTTTGAACCTAAACCCGAAACCCTAAATCCTGAACCCTAAACCCCTAAACCCTAAACCCCTAAACCCTAAACCCTGGACCTTTGCAAAGTCTTCGAGTCAGCAGATTAGCAAACGGACACGCTGCTGTATCATGGAACTCGGCCACCATTGGCGCTGGGCAGAGGATGGTTTAAGTGGGCCGGGCCACCAATGCGGGTGACTGTTGATTTCGAAGGCGGGCTCCAGGGGAAAGATTTCTGGGAGAAAGTTGGTGAGGCTGGATCCACTCTTTTGTCAAGAGCCCTTCTAATTGTCCAAGATGGCTTGAAGTCATCTGACTTCTCTCACGGCGTGATTGGCGCATGGACTTCAGAGAACCCAGCCTACTGCCCAAACTTTAAAATTCTGGGCCTTCGCGCGGTCTTCGAGTCTGCAGATGGAAAGTTGGCCATCCAATCGCATCACCAGCAAACGGCACGAGTGGGAAAGGGTACCTAGAAGCCTAAGTGACCCCCAAAAGTAGCCTTATTGTGCGCGCTGGGGTCCCTTGAAACCTTTTAGCCCCATGAAGCCCTAAGAAGCCTTGAATCCTCTGCCCCACACCCGCAACTCTACTTCCCCAACCCTAACCCTACCCGAAACCCCATAGTTCTTAAACACGTAACCCTCAGCACCCCTTCAACCCTTAACCCTCAACCCCCTAAACCCTAAACCCTAAACCTAAGCCCCTAAAACCCTAAAACCCTAAACCGCAAACCCCTAAAACCCTAAAACCCTAAAACCCTAAAACCCTAAAACCCTAAAACCCTAAAACCCTAAAACCCTAAAACCCTAAAACCCTAAAACCCTAAAACCCTAAAACCCTAAAACCCTAAACCCTAAAACCCTAAAACCCTCAACCCTCAACCCTAAACCCTAAACCCTAAAACCCTAAACCCTAAACCCTAAACCCTAAACCCCAAACCCTAAACCCTAAACCCCAAACCCCACCCTCCTCAAAAATTCTTCCACAAAACCAGAGGAGCTGGACCAGATTGAAGACCTCAAGGATGCCTTACAGCAGACCTGGGCTTAGAATCGGGGTTTTGGTTTTAGGGTTTAGGGTTTAGGGTTTAGGGTTTAGGGTTTAGGGTTTAGGGTTTAGGGTTTAGGGTTTAGGGTTTAGGGTTTAGGGTTTAGGGTCCCGAATTCCTACCCCCTACTACCCCCCTCCCCCCCTCCCTTTCGGGTTTAGGGTTTAGGGTTTAGGGTTTAGGGTTTTGTGAGCCTTGGGTTTTGGGTTTTCTGGGTTTTGGGGGTTGAGGGTTTGCAGGGTTTTGTGAGCTCTGAAGCAGATCTGGCCTTAGAACTGGTGCTCATTATTTGGAGGTTTTATATAGGGTTTTTTATGTTTTTTTTTAAAGGTTTTGTGTAGGTTTGTTTAGGGTTTTGAGGGTTCTGTAGGGTTCTTAGGGTTTTGGGGTTTTAGGGTTTGGGGCTTTAGGTTTTTTTTGGTGGTTTTTAGGCCTCGGGAGAGAAATGCAGTTTGGGTCTACCGGACGTTCATGGGAAGTAGAAACTGGAGTTGTAAGCAGGGTAACTGTAGTTAAAGCTGTTTAAGTTGAGAACCTTTTGTAGGGTGCACTTACGACCCTACTTGTAAACAGCCAGGATCCTTCAAGTATCCCTAAACCCTAAATCCTCAACCCTAAACCGAAATCTTAGGGTTTAGGGTTTAGGGTTTAGGGTTTAGGGTTTAGGTGCATCCGTCCTGCCTTGGAAGATTGTCGACGCCGACAAGAAAGAAGTGACGCCACGCGAGGGCCTCTCGGTGGGGGAGACGGTTGTGCTCAACTTCCAAAACAGAAGCACCCTAAACCCTAAACCCTAAACCCTAAACCCTAAAGTCTGCGATGAGGAAGACCTTGATTGCAAATGCGGTATCGATCCTGGCATCATGTATGGCCAGCGCCTCCTGGTCGATTTCCGTGAGAGGCTGGAGCACGGCCCGTCGCTTAACTTGGTAGGCTCTTGGGAGATTTCATACTTCCCCTTCTTGCGCTTGAGAGAATCATATTTAGGAATCCTTTTGCTGGTACATGACCTCATGGGCTTCGGAAGTCCTTTGTAGAACTTGCAGAGGATGCCCAAAATCCTAAATTCGAAGCTGCGGAGTAGGGTTTAGGGTTCAGGGTTTAGGGTTCAGGGTTTAGGGTTTAGGGTTTAGGGTTTACGGTTTAGGGTTTAGGGTTTAGGGCTACAGGCTAAACAAGTTATTTCAAGTTTTTGTTTGGGCCGGACACCTGAGACAAAGGTCCACCTCATCTATACAGTATGAACCCCTTTTCTTCTTGGGTTTTGGGGGGGGGGGCTATTTTCTTACCGAGCCCTCTTCTTGGCTCACCCGCAAAGGAAAGCCCGCATCCTAAACTGATGTGCTCCTAAAACCCTAAACCCTAAACACTAAACCCTAAACCCTAAACGGTCAAAGCCTTTGTGGCCAACTCAGGAGCCAGGGCGTCCTCGACGGATTCGTGTCCTACTTGTCCCTCCCAGCGACCCGGCCAAATGTTGCATTGGACATTGGGTTTAGGGTTTAGGGTTTAAGGTTTAGGGTTTAGGGTTTACGGTTTAGGGTTTAGGGGTTTAGGAATTAAGTTTTGGGCTTACAGAGTTTAAGGGGGCCAGAGCCCTCTCATTCATTTAGTTACCTGGTAGCTCCCAAAAAGATCCCACCAATTGAAGCAATAGCCAAACATACGATTACAGACCTGCATAGTCCTAAAAACGCAGGACCATCGGGGGATGTTTTGCAAGGCTTGCCCCACACCAGCAACACATCAGCCTGCAACAAAACCCAAAAACCCAGTGGCCCTTAAGCACACAAACGCCCGGATCCCTTAAGCCCAAAACCCTAGGGTTCAGGAGGCTCCCCAGCCCTGTCACTCATTTCCAAAACCTAAAGCCTCTAACCCCGAACGTTGAACCCTAAGCCCTGAACCTTGAACCCTAAACCCTACACCCTGAACCCTGAACCCTATGCGATTCCCGAATTACCGTACCAGTCGAGGTTCTTCCTGCCAAACTCCGTCAGGCCTTGGCGGAAGGCAGCCTTATCTTTCCTTAGTATAGGTTCAGGGTCTAGGGTTTAAGGGTTTGGTGTTGCTGGCGCCGAAGTTGCGAATATAAGGCCCCTGAAGAGCCTCGATGGCTTGGCAATATGCGAAGAGCTATGGTGAGGCCATCAAACAGTTTTCCACTCTAACTTATTCCTTTTTAGGGTGTAGGCCTAAACTCAAGTGACAGCAAGCCTTTCTTGACCAGAAATACACCAACTAACTTTCTTTAGCTTCGGAGCCCTGGCGCCAGCCCCCGAAAGGTTGGCCGCGGGGTGGGGGGGGGGGGGGGGGGGGGAGGGGCTTTTGGGGACCATCTGTTGTTCCGAAGAGAACAGTCATTTCAGCCTGGCCCCTTTCACATGCTGTGGGAGGCGGGCGAACGACCTGGGTCGGCCTTCGACATAAACGGGGCAGGGTAGGGCTTCAGCTCCCAAACCCGCAGAACTGTTTCTGGGTTTGGGGTGGAGCCATGGTGGTATTATATTGATCTGGTGATCCTGACGATCCATCTTGCCAGGAAACGAAATTTGAAGATAAGTCCAGGCTTGAGGTCCGGGTCCTTCCGGCCGAAAATCATCCGCCTCAAAACGAGGGAGTTTTTACCGACATCCCTTCAGCACTCAGTACTGAAAGCAACTCCGGGTCAGCATAGGAATCCCAAACTGGCGTGAGAGTCGGGTCGGGAAAACTTCGTGTTGGGTTCAGAGTTTAGCGCCCTGGTTGCTGCTTGTGTTGTAGACTTTCCCTGTTTGGGGTTTAGGAGGTTCTTGGGCATCAGGTTCAGTGGGTCTTGAGGGCAAACCGTACTCCCCAAGCCCTGAATCCGAAATTTTACACCTTGAACCCTGAAGCCTGAGAAGTCCTGACGCAAACCTTGTATTCCCCAATCCATAACCCTCAAGCCCCACATGTATTCTGGGGGTGAGTGCTTTGGGTTAAGGGTTAAGGGTTAGGGTTTAGGGTTTCTCGGTGGTCACATCTGTCCTTCTGGAATCGGCGCGTTTCGCCTGAGGCTTTCGGGGGAGTTGATTAGAGTGTAGGGTTTAGGGTTCAAGGTATAGGGTTCAGGGTTTAGGGCTAAGGCAATAGTTTGGGTGAGATCCTGATTCTTCCATTTCCCCTCCCAGCCCCCGGGATGCGTCCGCCCATAAGAGGAACGGTTTAGGGTTTAGGGTTTAGGGTTTTAGGGCCTACGGATATCTCTCAGGGTTGTTCTCATGTTACTTTCGTGGGAGGGGCTTTTGCATGCATGAGCGCTTGCCCTTTGCCGTGCAGACTTCGACTATGCCAGTGGGAACAGGCCATCAGACTGTGTAGTGTATTCTGGCGCTTGTTCCTAAACCCTAAAGCCTTAACCCTGTCAACGCTAAGGTTCATCTAAGGGGCAAGCTTTAAGTTCCATGGGTTTAGGGGTTCAGGGTTTCAAGAGCTGACGGCGCGGGATTTGTTGCGGGGATTCAAGATCCTCAGGGTTTAGGGTTCCGGTTTATCATGGGTTGTCGCTATAAATGGGGGGGTGTAAGTTGGTAACTAGAGTTATGTCTTTACGCAACAAAGCAACAGTTTTATCTGATGTCAAAAACCACAAACAATGAACATCTAACTACCGCAACACAATCATTGAAAGGAGATACTCAAATCAACATGTAAAGATTTGAACAATAAATTTCAACCTTATTCAGGTATGTATGACCCTACTTACAACTATCCATGAGCCTTCAAGTAGGGTCCAAGTTGCATGCTTTGAGGCTTCTGAGGTTTACATGGCAAGTCGTTGTTGTTTTTTGTTTTAAGGGGCCCGGGGGTCGCGGTTGCAGAGTCTTGTCATGCTCGATTCCATGCACATGTGCTGGACGTCGGCGCAGGTACTTGGAAGCTCTTTTGACGTAGTATGTCTACTTGTAACCCTATAGAGACTTGGGATGTTCCCCCTTATACTTCCAGTCCTTCATCGGGATTATAGTAGGGGCTTCTTCCCTTTGATGCGCAGTCTTGACACAGTCTGTCGTTGTGCTTGGTGCTCGACATGGAGTGCGAAACGAGGCTGGAGTTGCCGGGTTTAATATAGACAGATCCTTTCTGATTTACCAGACTGTGCTTCTTTGCAGGCCATACTTGCGCATGCAGCCAACCGTCCGGACTGCCTATCCCACCCCGCCTGCAAAGGACACGTGCGCGCCGAGTCATGCTCGTTTCTTTCACTTCGCCTTGTTGGGATATTGCCCGGAGCACGGATGCAAGCCCATGCGCTTTGCTGACGCCGCACTTTTCCCGAAGCCAGACCTTTGCCCCTACCTCTGTCTTTTGCGCAATCGTTGCAATTCTCCGGTGTCCTTACACCCAAGGTGGTGCATCGCTCGAAGCACCGGCGTCACAGTCCGGCACGGCCCCTGTAAGTTGCACCACGTAGGTTATCGATGGTGTCAGTGCAAAGATTTCATATGCTGCTCTTTCCTCGGCCGCGCATGCTGCTGAAACAAATTCACCTCACTGCTATCGTGATTTTGCGCGTCAGTTTTGCAACTATCTGAGGGCGGGGGCGGATGTGCAGCAGGCCTGTCAGTCTTTCATCTTTCTCTTGGCCTTGTCTATCTATCTGTCTCTCTATCTATCTGTTTGAAATTGAGTTCGCTTTGCCACATGCGTCCAATGATTTGGATGAGCGATTTGGTGATCACTATAACGCATGTCCCACTTTCGGCGACCTCAGGGCTTGCTCCGTACAGCTGGGGTCACAGCTTTTGAACGCGTACTCCAAACAACCTGAGGCCGACTCCAAAAAGCAAAAACGTGCAAGTCTGCAGTGGACCGCCTTCTGGTCACTGTGCCCGCATGCTCTTGGCGGCGCAAGTCATACCTGCTGCAGCTTCTTCTTTTCCTGGCGCCGACGCCGTCCCTTTTTTCTTCTGGCCTTGCGTGACTTGCCTTTTGTGTTTCTTGCTGGCCTCGGTCGTGCGTCACTTCTCCAAGCGTGCGTCTCCATGCATTGCGACGAAAGCTGCTTCCCTGTGTGATCCGGGCCCGTGCACACTGCAAGAAAGCAGAGCCTCGGAATGGAGTCACAGGAAAGAGGGTTCACGTGCAGGTTGCGTCCAAGTGAGGAGCGCAAGCAAGGTTCCCTTTGCGTTCGCACACAGAAGCTGCCAAAGTCCCTTTGCTGGCTCCTCCTACACTCCTGTCAAAGCCGTGCGCGGAAGGAAGCATTTGCCTTTCCGCGACGCGTCCACCCTTGTCGAGGGCATTGTGCTCTTGGTGCACGCAATGTTCGGGGTGATGGCCGCTGTGGCTATCGCGCGCTGGCGCTTCAAATGGGCGTGTCTTGTCAAGACATCATGCAACTGGTCTTGCGGTCCGCGCTGCAGCACCAGCACTTAGGCTTCTCCAATGCAGCCATTGGTCACTTGGCGCTAGCGTGTGACCCGGTACTATACTCCCTGTTAGGGACTGCTGTTAGTATAAGGGGGAACATCCCCACCTAAAAAAAACCCCATAACTCAACTTACTTACCCTACCTGCTGAGTCACATGGGCTTCCAAGTAGGGGTTGGGGCTTTAGGGCTTAGGGCCCCCATGCCCTAAGCCCCAGGTTTTACAGCTTCAGGGTTGAGGGAACCCTAAACCCCAAAAACCTGAACCTTAAACCTTAAACCCTAAACCCCAAGCCCTGAACCCTAAACCCGAATGACCCTAAAACGTGAATCCCCGATGCAGGACCCCGGAGCTACTCCACGAAAAGGTGCAGATGCAGCTTCATGGGGCCTGGGGCTCAGCCCTCTGAGTCGTTGGGGGTGGTTTAGGGTTTAGAGTTTAGGGTTTAGGATTTAGGGGTAAACCCCAAACCCTAAGACTCTACCCTGAACCCTGAGCATTCCTGTTGTAGGTAAGCACCCAAATATCCTAAACCCCAAACCCTAAACCCCGAACCGGCGGGGTGTTGCGGGGGCTTCTTTCGCATGTTTAGGGTCCTCTAAGGTTTAGGGTTAAGGGTTTCGGGTCTTTAGGTTTCAGGGTTCGGCATGCTCCGTAAGACAGGACCTAAGCCCTAAACCCTAAACCCTAACCCCCAAACCCGAAACCCGAAACCCTGAACCCTAAACCCTAAACCCCAAACCCCAAACCCCAATCCCAGGTTCGAACGGGAAGCATGACGGCCAATATCTTGGCAGGCCATGGCCCTGGTTTCCCAACCTCCTGGTGTACGCCAAGGGTTTAGGGAGAAGGGTTTAGGGTTTAGGGAAGAAAAGGGTTTAGGGTTTAGGGAAAAGTGTTTAGGGTTCAGGGTTTAGGGTTTAGATAAATTGTATAGGCCAAAAACGTTTTGAGTGAACGTTTAGAGCGAAAGTTTCTGTTCGAGAACCTAATTTATATGTTTTGGGGGCCTCCCGGCACTGGCTGGCCTCCTGGGACTCTTTGAGTGGGAAGGCCCCAGAGGTTTAAGCAAATTGAGCATTAGGCCTCCCAGGCGCTGTGGTTTAGGGTTTTGGGTTTGGGGTTTATATAGGGTTGAATTTAAACTCTGCTTGTCAGCTGTTTAGACGAATAACCTGGGGAAAATTCAAAATGATACCACATTTGTCTTGAGGGTTTAGACGTCTAGGAACCTCAACCCTAAACCCTAAACCCTGAATCGGCAACCTCCAAACCCTCAAGGGTTGGGGCTTGGGGGTTTGGAGTTTGGGGTTTAAGAGCCTTGAACCCGAGGCCCTAAACCCCGAACCCTCCTAAGCCCCCCCAACAAAACCCCACTCTCTAAGAGTAGTTTCATGGCCCCACTCTCTAAGAGTAGTTTCATGGACCCTTGGTATGATCGCTCACCTCTTCTGAAGGTTCTGATGCAAGGGCTTTTAATTTGTCTAGAGTCTATAAGGGGCATAAAAGGGGCACCCTTTTAAGGGCCCATACTAAGGGACCATGTAACTACCCCTAATCATTCTCTTCTTCGCGCGCAGGCGGCATCGACAAGGACAGCTACATCGCTCGCGCCTCAGGGTCCAGGGCTCTCTCAGAGCTGAATAAAGCAAGCATAGGGTTTAGGGTTTAGGGTTTAGGGTCTAGGGTTTAGGGTTTAGGGCATAGGGTTTAGGGTTTAGGGTTGAGGCCTTAGGGTTCAGGGTTTCCAAAATCCAGTAGCACCCCTGCTTGTTTTTTGCTCTCTTGGGGCGGGGGGGGGGGGGGGGGGGGCGCTCAGCCGTTTCGTGTTTTTGGACCTAGTACAGAATCCGCCGTAGTTCCCAAATCCTACCGCCTAAACTCTGACCCTCGCAGTCCATGGACCTCATAATTATATACTTGGGCCCGAAAGTCCCTACATAGGAGGTGCTTTCAGGCCTAAGTCTTCCCTATCTGGGTACATGGACGCTTAGGGTGAACAAAGCAGCGCCCAGATGGAAGCCAGTCGGTGTGCCCTCTGCCCTCCGCTCCCCGCCCGCCCCCAGGTGTAAGGCTGCAAGGTTTCTGAAGCCACCCTAGGCCCTGGGTTTAGGGTTTAGGGTTTCGGGTTTCGGGTTTCGGGCTATGCAACACCCTAAACCCTAAACCCTTGTCATAGAATCTTCTTAAGAGCTGGTGGCGTTACATGGCCTCCTTTGAGAGTTTCCTAAGCTCTAAACACTAAACCCCTAAATTCCAAAAAAACCCTAAACCCCAAACCCTAAACCCGTAAACCCTAAGCCCTAAACCCTAAAACCCTAAACCCTAAACCCTAAACCCTAAAACCCCAACCCCTAAACACCAAGTTCTAAACCCTAAACACCTAACCCCCAAACCCTAAAACCCTAAACCCCAACCCCCCAAACCTCAAACCCTAAACCCAAACCCTACACGTTCAAACCCCTAAACCCCCAAAACCCCCCACAGCCCCCTCCCCCGCCCAACCCTAAACCCTAAACCTTAAACCCCAAACCCCCTAAGCCCTAAACCTTCAGGCTGCCATGTGCCCCTTCGACTTTCGCCTCAACGAGGGCCATCCGGTGGTCAACGACGTGGTCAGCTCGCTCCTGAAGCGTGAGGCCCGAGGGGGGGTCTCTAGCCCTAAAACCCTAAGCCCTAAACCCGAAGCCCTAAGCCCTAGACCCTATAGACCCTAAACCCTAAACCCCAAACCCTAAGCCCTAAACCCTAAACCCTAAACCCTATCCGCCCCTCCCCCCACCCCCCCCCCAAAAACAAAAAATAAAGAAGGAGGAAACACAAAACAAACAGAAGCCCTTAAGCTTATTATGCCTTCTTGAGAATTGAGCCTGGGCCCCAGCCCTAAGTTTCGCAGCCCCAGGCCACGGTTCGTAGGGTTTAGGGTTCAGGGTTCAGGGTTAGGGTTTAGGGTTTAGGGATTAGGGTTGATAGGGATGGTAGTATCCCCCTCCCCCATTATCTTAAGCACTCTTAGTATAAGGGGGAGCATCCCAACCGTTAGCTTAAGAACCCCAACCCTCCTCCAAAAAAAGAGAGAAATCACAAAGATTTGCTATTTCGTTTCAAAAGTGTTTAGGGCTATAAACATATAAAGGCACTACAGGGGTGATTGTTTTCTTGTGTTTTATGTATTGTCTTTTTTTTGTTTGGGGGGGGGGGTGCTTGAGCAAGTATCAGAATTTTTCGGATTTCGGGTTGCCCTAGACCTCGACTCAGGTTTAGGGTGCAAGTCCCTGGCTTCGGGTCTTTGTTTGGCCGAAAGCCCCAAGCCCCGGACCCCAAATTCCTAAAGTCTATGCCCTAAACCCTTAACCCTAAACCCTAAGGATCAGGGTTTGAGGCTCAGGGTTGTGAGGGCAAGCTCTTGCCAGGTCTTCCGGCAAGAGGAGGTCATCAACCAGAAGGAGAAGTCCTTCGCAGCAGAGCTGCATGCAGCTCCGGGTCTAGCCCCAAACCCTAAACCCTAAACCCTCAACCCTAAACCCTAAACCCGTATAAGTAGATGGGGCCAGGGTTCGAGCCCGTTTTCCGTGCAGAAGGCTTAAGAAGTCCCTTCGAAGCATTCGCAGCACCCCCAGAGCTGGAATACCGTTAGTGATTGTACCTGGTCACGGCTTTCGCTGCTTCTGAACATGATTTGGGATGGTCTGGGATGGCGCGTTTGCAGGTTTGGGCACAGGACCCCTGCCATGGCTGCCAGACCACTTGTCGCGATGTGCCGATGGGGGTTATCGGTAAGATTCAACTGATTCAACGGATCATCGCACGGTCCCTTAAACTTCCATCTGTTAGATGTAAGGTTTCCAAGAGGTCAGGGCTCATACTCAGAGGCCTGAAGCCCTAGACCCTAAATTAAACCCTAAACCCTAAACTCCAAGCCCTAAAAAGGATGATCACGGACTGATGAAAGAGCAGGCGACCCCCAACCCTGAAACTATAAACCCTCGTCGACGCTCTGATCGTAAACATAAATCCAAAAAGGGTCCCTTAAGTTTCCAAAGCCCTAAAACCCTAAACCCCAAGCCCCTAAAGCCCTAAAACCCTAAAGCCCTACAACCCGAAAGCCCCCAAACCCTAAGCCTTTAGGAACCTAAAACCCTAAACCCTAGACCTTTGGGTTCCCTGAAGCTGTCCAGGGTTTAGGGGTTAGGGTCTAGACCCTAAGCCCTAAACCCTAATCCCATCGCTGAAGGCTCCCCGTGCTGCATCGACAGTGGCGAGCAGTCAGCGACGGTTTCTGAAGCAGAAGGCGTCAACCCTAAACCCTAAACCCTAAACCCTATACCTTGGGATGTTCCCCCTTATACTACCATGCTGCGTAGAATTATAATAGGGGGTTCTAAACTCCCCTTTGAGGACTGTCAGCATTAAGGGGAACATCCCAACCTAAACCCTAAGCCCTATACCCAAAAATGTCAGGTTGTGGCTGTCAGGATTTGGGGTAGTTCGCTAGATTAGGATGTCAATATAGCACGGCACCCTATTCAAAACGGACTCCCGAAAATAGAGATCTCCCGTTTCAGGGCTCAGGGGTTTGGAGGTTTCAGGTTGTGAGGGCCTAAACCCTAAACCCTAAACCCTAAACCCTAAACCCTAAACCCTAAACCCTAAACCCTTGAGAGGTTCAGAGGGTGGCCGGGGACTGCAGGTTGGGTCATAGGGGCCTAGGGTTTAGGCTTATAGAGTAATTCAACCCTAAACCCAAAACTCCCTAAAGCGCGAACACCCTGAACCCGTGGGTTTACAGGTTGATTTGGAATTTTCGGGGATAAAGACAGCTGAAACAGGAGTAGATGAAGACAGTGCCAAGAAATGGAGCATGCCACTGGTTGTTTAGGGTTTAGGGTTTAGGGTGTTGACGGTTCTGGGCGGGCAAGGCCTGATGTGTGGCTGCCTAGGCCTACTGTGCTTTCCAAACTTCGCAACCTTGCTTTGCGGCCGAACGCGATGCGAGCGGATTCAAGGTCATAGTATTCCGCACTTTTGTAAAGCGCTAGGAGGGCCGCTTTCATGAACTTTTATACCTGGACCTGGAGTTCTATTTTTGAGTACCTCATCCGATGCAAATTCATCATTACTTTGTACAAACCACAGACTTAAAGTATCCCAAAACAGAACTGCAAGAACAGGTCTACATAGCATTTGCCAGAGATTGAGGGTCGTTCAGTCCGCAGGTAACTTCGAGGGTTGATAGGCTCGTTCGTCTTCCATCGTCCCATGTTTTAGCGGAAGGAGGGGTTTAGGGTTTAGGGTTTTAGGGTTTAGGGTTTAGGGCTTCGGGTTCATTACTACGAGGGGCTTCGGTTTTCGGATTTCGGGCTGAGGGTTCTTCAGGGGTGAAGGGTTGAAGGTCAGGCTTCCAGGTTTAGGGCTTATGGTGGCCCCGAAGCCCTAAACCCAAAAGCTTACAAACCCTGAACCTTCTCGACCCCAAACCCTAAACCTTATGAACCGCAGACTTCCTAAACGTCCCAAATCTCCCTAAGCCCTCAACCCTGCGAAGACTCTGGGCTTTATTTGTTTTTGGCTATGGGTTCCCTTACAAAGTAAACAACGCAAGAAAGGGTGCCCCTATGAACTTCCTAAACCCTAAACCCTAAACCCTAAACCCTAAACCCTGTAGACTAGACCCTACACACCGTTTTTGATTCTGGGCTACCAAGCTCGCGGAGGTGCCAGAAGAGACCTGGAATCTTTGGAACGGAGCTTTCGACCAGCTCGACGCGGATGGCCTCTTGTCTTAAAGGGCAGTGGCAGGTGGGTGTAATTAGGGTTTAGGGTTTAGGGTTTAGGGTTTGGGTTTAGGGTTTAGGGGTTTAGACCAGTGCAGGGCCCCACGTGGAATGTTCCACTATCGAACCCTTGCTGAGGAGGTGGCGCGTGCGGAGCAAGCTGTAGTTCTTGCGACGGGCGGCAGAAGATGGCGAAGCCATGGGTTCTGCTGATGCCTCTTCCAGCTCATCTTCTAGTTCGTCTTCCAGTTCGTCTTCTTCGAGACAAGACTCGGACGGCCCAGATGGTGGGTGAAGAAACATCTGCAAATCAGGTCGCGTAGCGTCGTAGAGCTTGCACAGGTGTATGTCACCACATTAAGTTCGAAACCATTCCCTGAAGAAAGCATAGCAAGCAGCAGCAGCAACGCTCTTTCCGTACTCACGAAGCCTCAAACCCTAAGCTCTGCTCGCTGAAAGTGATACGTAGTTCTCTTGTGCGGCTACAATCCATACCCCTGCTCTTTAGGGGCGGTAAAGATCACAACGACAAGCAACTGGAACTTGAAAAACTGCACGGGGCTTGGGAGGCGGGGACACGAATTCGACCATGGAATGCTCGTGAGACCTAAGCTACGCTTGTGCTACAGGCTACAGAGCAATGAAAACCCAGCGGCTCACGGAAACATCGATTCCAGCACGAAGCTTGCACTACAGTGTTTCTACAGAGCAATGAACTCCCAGCCTCTCACAGAAACATCGACCCCCAGTACTAAGCTTGTACTACACAGCAACGAAAACCAGCCGGCTCACGGAAGCATCGATTCCAGTACTAAGCTTGTACTACAAAACAATGAAAAACCAGCCGGCCGAGTCCAGGACTGTGGACACATGGCCAGTACTAGAGATGTACTACGGTGTGGTATCATAGCTTGTGTCATTTACCTTTTAAGCCGGTAAAGAATGTGATTTTGCGATAAGGTTTGCGCTCGGGTACTTGCGTTTATGACGGGGTTTTTTGCTAGCCCACATGTCCTCCACCTAATGAAGCCGGTGCATGATGCAATGATGTCTAACGAGCAAGGATACACCGAACCCTACCCGAAGTGCCCACAACCAAAAGCCGCAAAATCCCCAAACTCGACCTAAAACCGTACACCCCCCTAAGCCCTAAACCCTAAACCCTAAACCCAATACCCTCAAAGGCTTTCGGGTGTGGCTAATGTGATTTCCTTCGGTGTCCTTTGAGTTCAATGTGTCTTCGAAGTAAGGTCTGCGGTTTGAGAAGATGGGAGTTTAGCAAAATAAGGGACCCCAAAAAGGTACCCTAAATTTGAGAACCCCCCCCTATTGGGGTTTATAATTAAGGGACCCCCAAAAAGGTACCCTAAATTTGGGGACCCCCAACCTATTGGGGTTGAGAGTTTGGGCTTTAGGGGTCGAAGGTACAGGGTTTGGGGTGCAGGGTTTGGGGCTGGGTGAAGATTAGGGTTGTCTCCTGCGTCCAAGAAACATGGAGGCAGGATACGCGTGACAGGTGCCTTTGTCACCAAATCCTGGAAATCCATTGTCACGTTTGATGTCGCTTGTTTTTGTAGCTGGCAGGTGTGGAGTGGAGGAAGGTAGGGAGATAAGTGTGTTCTTGCCCTTTTTGGGGCATTTTGGCTCCTTTAACTTGAAAGCTCCAGGAACGACAAAAAGGCATCCGCATCGCGGTATGATTTCTGCGCCATCAAGCAACCACAAACTCTAAACCCCAACCATACACCAACCAGCCCTAAACCCCTCAACCCGAAACCCAAAACACTTACGTCTTGACAGCTAGAGCACCAGGTCGTGACGCGGTGAGTTTCTCCAGCCTTCAGAAGACTCGCGGCTTGACCGGGATTATCTAGGGTTACTTGAAGGTTCATGGGTAGCGAGAAGTGGGGTTACAAGTAGTTTAATTATTTTTACATCTGGTTACTTATCACCCTACCAATAGCTTCTCAGAAAGAGGCACTCTCTCTACCCATGAAGCTTCACGTAGCTATAGGGGGGTTATAGTATGCTACTCGTACACCAAAGCAGGTGCCCTTGAACTTAAGCTGCAGGAGACTGAAAAAACTCCCAATATTCTCCCCTTGTGATCCCGATGAAAGCACAGTACAAACGACCCCAAAACCCCAAATACCCATTCTACCCTACACCCGACCTGAACCCTTAACCCCCAGGCCGAAACCGGAATGAGTTTGGCCCCCTTGTTAGACCCAAAGCTTTCCGCACTTCTCCGGAGCACGTGTGTCCACCAAGTTGTCCCACACTAAACCCTAAAGCCTAAACACTATACCTTAAACCCCAAATCCTAAACCCTAAACCCTAATCCCTAATCCCTTAACCCAAATCCTAAACACTAAGCCCTTAAGCCGGGTTTAAGGTTTGGGCCATCTTGCTTTTGCCATATCCTTAGCACGGCTTGGCTGCTGTTGTTGGTACTGTTGGATGATGATTTCCGTGGCCCCCTCCCCCCTCCTCCAGGGAGACTGCACGTGTGGGTGTTTTAGGGTTTTTTTTATTTTTTTGGGGGGGAGGGGACGGAATTTGGTGGTGATGTTGTCAAAAGGAACTCAGAAGGAATCAGAAGGCTTCCTTGCACAAATTTCGCATCGCCAGATTTTCTCAATTCCGGACGAAGTCAATTGATCTCGCTGGGTAATTTCCCCGGTTGTGTTTTTTTGGAATTCCGGGGGACCGCACTAATCAGGATACAGCAGTGCAGGCTTGGCACCCTTATTAGAGTATGGTTACTCGACCTCCAAGTAGGATTCAGGGGAGGGGGAGGTAGGGCTGCTGGGAGAGGTTGGGCTTCAGCAGCTGTGCTGTGTGCGCTTTGGGTATTGGTGTCGACGTTGGTCGCGGCATGTGCAAATCTGTATACCCCTCCATGTATGGGCATTTCCCCGAATTGGCATCTTACCTGAATATATTCCCCAACATATTTGTTAATCCCTAAACCCTAAACCCTAAACCCCTAAACCCTTCCTGCCTTCCCAGTTCGGGAGGCTCTGTTTTGCTGCCGCCTTTTGCTGGCAGTTCTGGGGTGAGCTTGGTGATGTTGGTGATGCTGATGGTGATGATGGTGCGGGTCTTGATGGTGATGGTGCTGACGGTGATGTTGATGGCCAGAATTCCCCCAAGCCCTCAGCCCTAGCCCTGAACCCTTAAAGCCTAAGCGATGCAGGTGCCAATAAAGGTGGGAGGTCGGGGTACCCGTAAACCCGAAACCCTAACCCTAAACCCTGCACCCCACGCCCTCAGCACAAAACTGTTCTTTGGGTGTTTTGCCAAAACCCGAAACCCGAAATCCTAACCCGAAACCCGAAACCCCAAACCTGCCTTTCGAATGGTCGAGGTCTCCTGCGCTTGGAGGTGGGTGCCTTCCTGCCGACTACCAAGCTGGGGGGGGTTTAGGGTGGAGGCTTTAGGATTTAGGGTTCAGGGTTCAGGGTTTAAGGTTCAGGGTATTGTGGTTTTCTGGGATCCTTCTCTAGAACTTTGTCCTTAGGGGTATATTGGTGGTTACATTGTCGTCGCTTGGTTGAGCTTACCCAACTTTGGTGCATCCTTACTTCAACGTGATGCGCTCGCTCGATGTCACTTGCAGTATAAACCTAAACCCTCCTCCCTAATCCCTGAGAACAAACCCTCAAACCCTAAACCCTAAGCATTCTAAACCCTGAACTTGAAAACCTGATGCTATTCAGTACATATGTCGACACCCCTGTGGTTCTCGACGCTGCCACGTTTAACATATAGGGTCCTTAAGGAGGGGGGTTCATGCGGGGGGAAGGTACCTAGGGAACCTCAGGGAAGCTCAGGGAACTTTAGGGAGTAGTGGGTATTCGGGAACCTTGGGTTGCATACCCTCTTGAACCTCCCCCTCCCTTAGGACCCTATAGTTGTTTGTTGGATGCGAAGATTGCGCGATCTGAGGCAGGATCTTCATTATTATAAGCATTGCTGAGTGTGTCCTTTTGGGATACTAGTAAACATACCGCTTCAGCAGCCAGGCAGATTTTTTCCGGTTTTTGGTTGAGCTCCGGTTTTGCAGAACACACCTGACCTCTCGACTTCTACGGTCTAGGGATATTTAGGAGAGCCCTAAACCACACCCCGGTTGCTGGGAAGCTTCACAACCCCCAGACCCCTCAACAAGCTCCACGAAAGCCCTGAAACCAAAGACCCCCCCAAAAAACAAAAACAAAAAATGCCCTGTTCCCCGAGGCTTGACCCGAAACCCAAAACCCTCAAATAAGTCCGCAACGCCTGAATAAGCACTAAACTTCTCAGGCCCTTAAGCCCTGAACACCCACAAGCCCTGAACCCCTGCATAGCGAAGCCATGTACCTAAGAAACGGACCCAAGAATTAAGGAGCATTTCTCTTTTTTAAGGGGGCAAAGGATACTCTAGGTATATAAACCCATTTAACGCCTCCACCACCTCAAACTTGCAGCCTTCCAGCACCAACTTAAGAGTCCCCTCATACTGGAGCCTAGAGGGTTTAGGGTTTAGGGTTTAGGGCTAGGGTTTAGGGTTTAGGGTTTAGGGTGTATAGGGTTTAGGGTTTAGGCATCTACTACCCGAACTAGACGGGCCACCCCCTGAAGCCCCTAGACCCTAAGCCCTCAACCCTAAACCCTCGACCCCAAGCCCGAACAACCCGCACGTAGCCCCTTCCGAGGTGTGAGCTTGTTGTGCCTGGGGGCCCGCCCGACACAGAACAGAAAAGGCCCTGGGGTGCGGAAAGTGCTTGGGGGTCATTCGGGGGTTTCAGAATTTGGGTTTTGGGTTTGGTGTTTAGGGTTGGCTGGGGGGCAGTCGGGGGAGGGGCGGCAAGGGGATTGAGCGCAAACGCGGTTGTTTTGTTGTGGTTGGGAGCAGGGGTGGGTAGGCTCAGGGTTTTGAGGGTTGTTTTTGGGTTTGGAGGGGTCTAGGGTTTCGGGTTTTTAGGTCTGCGTTTTGGGGTTTAGGAATTTAGGAGTTTGCTTTCTCAGGGGGATATTTTCGGCCTTTGCACGGAATTCACAGAGATTGGGGGTGCTGGGAGGTCCAAAAGCAATGCAAATATTGGGGCTTTGCTGGTTTGACTCCGCGCCCCCTAAACCCTAAATGCTAAACTCTATACCCTAAACCACAACCCTAAACCCTAAACCAGAACAGGTTTAGGGTTTAGGGTTAAAGTTTAATAAGGTTTAGGACCCTAAACCTCACAGGCCCCAAGTCTCCTAAACCTTTGCACTTCGGGTTTGGGGCTTTAATTTTATGGCTTTGGTTTGAGGGTTTTGGTTTTGGGGGCGCTGTTTTTAGGGCTTTGGGTTTAGCGCCTTGGGTTTAAGGCTTTGTGTTTAAGGGCTTCGGGTTTATTGTGGTTTTTAGAGTTTTGTTTCTAGGTCATTTTCTTAGGGCTTTCGGTTTAGGTTTTTTCAGATTTTGTGGTCTTAATTAGGGTTTAGCTCAGTGTTTAAACAGGAGGTTGGGTTCTAGGTTTTGTAAGGTCAAGGTGCGCAGCTTTCACAGAGTGGCCTCTACCTTAACAAGGGTTTTAAGCTCTGCCAAAATGGTACCTCATGTACAGGCAATGTTCCTCTTCAGGAGTACTATACGTTAATATGTTTTTTGGTTCTGGGTTCCTATTATAGCTATTTATCCTAAAATGTAAAAATGTGCAGAGGGCTATTTTGAGGGTATAGAGGTCACTCTGCATGGGATTTGGGCTTGGCCCTGAGCTCTCCCAAACCTCCCTAAGCCCCCCAACCCCCCTTATTCGCCTTATTCCCCTATTTCCCTACTAACCAACGTAACCCTGAACCGTAAACCCTGAAACCTGAACCCTGAACCGTGAACCCTGAACCCTGAACCCTGAACCCTGAACCCTGAACCCTGAACCCTCGACCTTGGCCAGGCCGGAGGCTTTCACCCGGAGAGAGTTCTTGCTCAAGTTGCTGGGGGGCCCGGGCGACCCCAAACCCTTAGCCTCCCTTGAACCCCCTATGGTTTAGGGTTTAGGATTTAGGGTTAGGGTGTAGGGGTTAGGGGTTAGGGGTTTACGGGGGTAGGGTTTGGGGTTTAATCCCTTCCCCCTAATATTGAAGTCCCCCCCCCCCCCCCCGTCGTATCAAGACACCCCAAAACCCCACAGGGTTTTTTAGTATTGGGGGGGGGGGGGGGGGGATCTTATCGAATGTCCGAACAAAAAGCCCGTCCTCATTGTAGCTTGCTGGGAGACCCTAAGCCCAGAGACTGAGAGGAACTTGAGTCTTGAGGGTTTGGGGCTTTCAGAGTCAGGGTTCAGGTGTCCCGCTTCAGGCTTCCGACCCCCCCTAACCTTTGTCATAGTTGGGTAACATTTTACATTTTTAAGGGTACTTAAACCCAATAAGGAATACACGTTTAAATTTTTTATATTCTCCCAACCATGAACTAGTGACTCCCCCCCTCTTAGAGGTTTTAATAGGGGCGGGTACGGGATCGGGTTTTGGGGTCAGGGGGGTTGAGTATTCGGGGTGTTCTAATATCAGGGGAGGGTTTAGGGTCTAAAGCCCCCTGGCCTAAAATGTAGAAGGGGGAGCATCCCAACCCTAAACCCTAAACCCTAAACCCTAAACCCTAAACCCTAAACCCTAAACCCGAAAGACCAAGAACCGAGGCTGGAGATCCACAACTTTCGCCCGCCCGAAGCCCTCTTCCACATGTGCCTGAGTTTCGAGGGGCCGGTGCCCTAACATAGGGAACCCTAAACCCTAAACCCTAAACCCTAAACCCTAAACCCTAAACCCTAAACCCTAAACCCTAAACCCTAAACCCTAAACCCTACTAACGACAGAAGTTAAAGCACTGGTGAGGCCAGTGTGCCAGACACCTAAACCCTAAACCCTAAACCCTAAACCCTAAACCCTAAACCCTAAACCCTAAACCCTAAACCCTAAACCCTAAACCCTAAACCCTAAACCCTAAACCCTAAACCCAAACCCTTATCCTGCCCTGCCACACCGTGATGCCTGGTAGGAGGACCTCGGATGTGCAGGGTTTAGGGTTTAGGGTTTAGGGTTTAGGGTTTAGGGTTTAGGGTTTAGGGTTTAGGGTTTAGGGCTAGGGTGTTTTGGGTTATAGTGGTGTAGGTTCTAGGGTTTAGGGTTTTAGGGCCCGCTCAAAAGGCCCGGCCCACTTGAAGGGTACAGCTTGGGGACACTTCCGGGGCTCAGACACTGCTTGGTGCATGCTGCGACCAAGAATTCATGGGATCCTGCAGTAGGGTTTAGGGGTATAGGGGTTAGGGTTTAGGGTTTAGGGTTTAGGGTGTTTTCGGGTTTTCGTCTTTAGGTATATGGGCCTGTCATAGGTCTTTGTTTTGGGTTGTTTCATGCTGGGGGTTGCTCAGGATCCCATGAAGAATTTGACAGCATGAAAGGCGTCCACAAACACCTAGGCCATATGGCCCTATGGCCGCATGACCTGGGTTTCGAATGTAGCCCTAGAGATAGAGACAATATGATGTGCATGATGGCTGGCAGAGGAGTGCCTGCTGTTTTGCGTCAGAGCCGCCCTAAATCCGAAACCCTAAACCCTAAACCCTAGACCCTCAACCCTAGCACGCTTCAAAGCCGACACCTTGACACCAGACCTTCTTCGAGATTCATAGCAGCAGCCATAGACAGGGTTCCAAGTATAGGGTACATGTGAGAATAACCTTCTTGAGGGGTATATACCCTATGATCCTACTTTGCAATACCACCCATGAAGCCTCAAGTAAACTTAGACCCTTCTAGTCCTTGAACCCTAAACCCTAAACCGCAATTAAACCCTGAACCCTAAACCCTAAACCGGAGGCTTTCCTCAGGCTACTGCAGCCTTGCGGTGCAAAGTTGCTTTTTCCCCCTGTCTCCAGCAGCGGCCGTGGCAGCCGAATAGTCACGGGCATTCTGGAGTTTAGGGTTCAGGGTTTTAGGGTTTGGGGTTTAGGGTTTAGGGTTTAGGATTGAGCGTCTATAGGGTTTGTATACCACACGGGTCTAATGACCGTGGGGTATTTCATACTGACCATGCTCAGGTTAAGAGAAGCCGTAAAAACCCTAAAGACCCTTCTAAAAGCCCTTAACCCCTAAACCCTACAAGCCTTGACAGCCCCGAACGCCTACTTGAAAGGTTCATGGGGAGTTGTAACGAGGGTAACTGCAATTCTGACTTGAGATAATCTTATTTAAGGTGCTCTGAGATGAGCCCTAGGCAAAAAAGCCAGCCTAAACCCTAAAGCCCTAAACCCTAAACCCCAAACCCTAAACCCTAAACCGCCCTCAAGAAGCCCCGAAAGCCTCGGACTTGGGCCTGACCACCGAATTCGCAGATTTTGGAAAGACTTCTGCCTTCCGCTGACAGGTTCAGAGTATGTCGCAGTAGGGTTAAGGGTTTGGGGTTTAGGGTTTGGGGTTTAGGGTTTCGGGTTTAGGGTTCGGGGTTTAGGGTTTAGGGTTTGGGGTTTCGGGTTTGGGGTTTGGGGTTTAGGGTTTGGGCTTTAGGATTTGGGGTTCAGGGTTTAGGGTTTGGGGTTTGGGCTCTACAGGATCCGTTTATTTTGGGGGGTTGTATGCGTACTAGGTGTCCCGTGTTTTTGCAAACTCCCATGTGGCCTGAAGAAAGCTGAATACGCTTAGGGTTTAGGGTTGCTTGGAACTTTCGCAGGGTCAGGTCGTAAAGGTTTAAGGGTTTAGGGCTACTTGAACCTCCTTGGGTCGTTATAAGTAGTGTTATTTGTACCCTAATAAGGTCAGAACCATTTAAAAATATGGTGTACCTTTCTTCTAACCCCACTTACCCTAAACCCTAAACCCTAAACTGGCCCTAAACCCGAAAACCTAAGCCCTGAACCCTAAACCCTGAAAGGAAGGGGCACTGAGGCGGCAACTCAAAGATGCCTGGGCCAGCGAGTTTTGGAGGGCGGCAGCATGAGGGATGCCCTGGACCCTAAACCCTAAACCCCAAACTCCTAAACTCCACAAAGAGAAGCCGCAGGTCCTATAACGCCTTAAGCCCGAACCCTAAACCCGAAACTTGGGATGTTCTCCCTTATACTGACAGTCCTTAATAGGGATCATAATAGGCGGTACTATAATCCCTATTCAGGACTGTTAGTATAAGGGGGAACATCACAACCCTGCACCTTAAACCCCAAGCCCTGATCCTACACCCGATTCCCGGTAGTGTTTAGGGTGAAAAGGGAAGGGCCCCTCAGACTCTGCCGCATTCCCTTGGCGAAGTCTTTTCCCCCTCCAACTAGAACGGGGTGGGGCTCAGGAATGCTTGAGGGATGACGGAGGGTGTCTAACATGTAAACTTAATTGAGGACCTGGTTTATGATTTAGGGTTCTTTTTCGGGTCTACAGGAGTGCGGGGTTGAAGGGTTTCGGGCTGCATGGTGCTACACTGTTGGGGAGTAGGGTTTGGCGTTCAGGGATGCTTTCGTCTGTGGATACTCGGGAGTAATGAGGCAAGACTTTTCCTGCTTGTTTGCATTTTAGGCCTGGCAACCTCTATGCAGTTCTGCTAGAAGAGGTGCTTGCGGCGCTTTGCTTGCTAATCTTAAGATCTACTAAGCTAGACAGCCTCGGAGCTTTTGTAGCTGTTTTCGTGTGGGCAAATCCTTGGACCTTCTGCTGTATGGTTCAGTTCCAGTGCCTCGCTCATGTCCACCGATGGTGCCGACATGTTTGGATTCTGCATGGCGCAGTGCCCTTGGGTAAGAGTTGACCTTGCTGAATGCCCTAGTGAGCCCTAAGCTCGACGCCCAGGTCTACCTGTGTTTCAGGCTAGGATCCCTTCTACACCGAGGTAAGCCCAAGAAAAGGCGCCTGCTTCCCCTCCTAGCACAAGAGAGCCGTACTGAACCCGAAACCGTAAACCCCAAACCCTAGACCTAAAACTTCAAGGGCTCGGCTGTGCGAACGATACCATTGTTGACAGCAAGTGTCTTGGGGAAAACCCTAAACCCTAAACCCTTGAAGGTTCGTGGGTAGTTTTGGGTTTCACGTTTAAAGCAGCTAGCTGATGCATGTCTGTGAGGCCAAAGTGCCCCAAATACCCCCTAATCCCTAAAGCCACACCCTTGGTTTAGGGTTTAGGGTTTAGGGCCTAAGTTTAGGGCAGAGTTGCCCCGCTCATAGCTCCAGCCAGAACTGCCCCGTTGCAAAGCCTAGGCCGTAATCCCCCAGCGCTTACTCCCAGATGGGGGGCTCTTCCAAATCAGAGGGTGCGTTTAGGGGTTTAGGGTTGGGCTAGGTCACTAAACCCGAAACCCTAAATCCTAAACCCTAAACCCTAAACACTATAAACCCTAAACCGGGGCAGGGTTACTAGGGTTGGGAGTTTAGGGTTCTCTATACCTAGAGAAAGGAACCGTTCCTTGTTCCGGGCTGCTGGGGCTCTGATACTTCTTTGGAGCCCGCCAACCCAAAACTGCCCAAAACTCTAATCCCTAAACCCGAAACCCTAAACCCCAAACCCCAAACCCCAAACCCTAAACCCTAAACCGCAAACCCTAAAGGTCCAAACCCGAAACCCCAGTCCCTAAAACCTCGGCCTTTCCCCTGAGAGCAAGCTAGTGTCAAATTGCAATGTAATGCCTGAAGCCCTAGACTCCCTAGGCCTGAGCTCTAGGTGTTAGGGTTATAGGGTTCAAGGCGGAGCCCTAAAATCCAAACTCCAAAATTCCAAAACCCAGAACCCCAAGACACCTCCTAAACCCTGAACCCTAAACCCTGAACCCTGAATCCTAAACCCCTAAACCCTAAACCCTAAACCCTAAACCTCTTTCTTAGGGCTCTGATGCAAAGTTGAGGCTGTAAGGTTCAGCTGAGTGCCTTCTCACCTCAAGGGCTCCAGTCCCGCTTGTCGGTGTTTAGGGATTCCGGGGCTGAAGGGTTTAAGGGGCGTTTAGGGTTTAGGGTTTAGGGTTTAGGGTTTCGGGTTTCTTGCCTGCTTTAAAAGGGTTCTGAAGTATTCCCAAATCAAAGGGCCTACATCTGTAACTAGCGCAAGAATTTAGGGGGTTTGGACTCTACACTCTATAAAGGCACATGGACCCTTTGCCACGTCATGCCCTATGGCTTTTTGGATACTGGCTCTTGCGTCAGCTGCCCGTGCCCTTTGCTGGGTTTAAGCATTGGGGATGTACTTTGGAACCAAGTCCCTGAACCCTAAACCCTGAACTCTACATGTAGCTCGTGGCTTTGGGTTTAGGGCTTTTGGTTGTTTTTTGATATGCAGGGCTTATGTTTATTTGAGTTTAGGGGTTCAGGGTTGACTCCTTCCTTGGATATGTGTTTGTTCCTGATGTTTAGGGCTTCTAGGGTTTAGAGACTACACTCTAGCATGTAGGGTTTAGGGGCCTAAACCTTAGACCCTAAATCCGGCTTTAGTTCAAACAAGAAACCGCAAACAAGGTCCTTGTATGACTGGGCAGTCCTGTCCGAAGAGTCGCATTGACAACGTCTCGCCTGAGACAGGGGGCTTCGTGAATTGGGGGAGATCCACGGTAGAGTGTAATCAGGGTTTTGGAGGGTTTCGGGTTTAGGGTTTAGGGTTTCGGGTTTAGGGTTTAAGGATGTTTGAGGGTAAACGTTAATTCCTAGCCCTAAACTCTAAACTCGGCGAGCCTAGTGGGTCCGACATCGTCCGAGCTTTTAAAAACCCTATGCCTAACCCTAAACCCTACTGTAACCCCGAACCGCTAAACCCCAACCCGAAACCCTAAGCCCTAAACCCTAAACCCTAAACCCTAAACCCTAAACCCTAAACCCAATATTCTTCGGACTTTTGCAGGTTTTGGGAGCAGCTTCGGTTCATTTTCTTCGTCGAGGTATCCCTGAACGCCAAGAACACCCCATCCTGCAGGTGCGGAGTTGAGGGTTTAGGGTTTAGGGTTTAGGGTTTAGGGCTAGGGTTTAGGGTTTAGGGTTTAGGGTTTAGGGTTTAGGGTTTAGGGTTTAGGGTTTAGGGTTTAGGGCAACAAGCCGTTAGAGCTCCGACTTGTTCTTGTTCGTGTGCGTGTGATCTCCCTAATTCAGGAAGCTTGCCGCCCAGAAGAAAAGATGCCACGTTCAGCGCAGCTTTGGCCTCATGCTACTTCAGGGTTCAGGGTTTGGGGTTTAGGGTTTAGGGGTTAGGGTTTAGGGTTTAGGGTTTAGGGTTTAGGGCTACTTGAAGGTTCATGGGCAGTTGCAAGTGCCATATAAGTACCTCTTTCAAGTTTGCAGCAAGATGTATCTATACTTGCCCTACTTATAACCCCACTTTTATCTAACCATGAACCTCTAAGTAGCCCTAAACCCTAAACTCTAAACAAGTGGGTCTCAACAGCTTGCTGGTTCTCAGTATGGGAATGGAGAATCGAGATCCCCCCTCCCCAATTTACCACGTTCAGGGACCCTAAATCCTAAATCCTAAAGCCTAAACCCTAAACCCTAAACCCTAAACCCTAGACCCTAGACCCTAAACCCTAAACCGGGTTTGGTTTAGGGTTTAGGGGTTAGGGATGGCAAGTCCAACATCTTGAACCCCTGTGGCCCTAGATGAAGCAGGGTTTATATTTCTGCTTTTGGTGAGTGTATATAAGGTTACTTTTTCATATTGGTGAGTGTATACCTTCGGTGTCCTTTTGGGGGTACAAGAAATATATACTCTACTCCATATGGGGGTTTCCGAAATTAGGGGTACCTTATTGGGGTCCTTATTGTAATCGGGTTCTACTATTTGGGGCACGATTTTAGGGGCCCCTCATTTTCCAAAAATCCCATACGCCCCCCCCAAACTTGAAAGCCCTAAACCTCCAGGCCTCAATTCAACACACCAAACACCCTAAACCCAAAACTCTAAACCCCAGACAGACCCTGCCCCAGACCCAACCTTAAGACATGGCAACCGCTTCTTCCATTCACTCGGAGGTTCAGGGCTAGTTGGAAGTCTAAGTAGGGCAAGTGTATGTACAACTGCCTGGAACCGTATTAAGGATGCTTAGAACACTACTTCTCACTACCCATGAACCTCCAAGTGAGGGGTTGAGGGCTTGGCTTCGTGGATTTTGGGGTCTCAGGTCATGTCGGCGTTAGGCCGTTGGGGTTTGATTAGGGTTTTAGGGTTCTTGGGTTTTAGGGTTTAAGGGTTTGGGGTTTGTGGTTTGAGGATGCCTAAACCCTGAACCCTAAACCAAAACCTAAACCCTAAACCCTGAACCCTTAGGGCCAGCCAACTTAAGAGCCATCCACCCAGCCCCTTCGACTCCCGTGTTGCTGTCGATGAAGGGACCAGAAATGCCAAGACCCCTAAGTGACTCGGGTTTAGGGTTTAGGGTCTAGGGTTTAGGGTCGGATCTGTGTTACTGCCCAAGTAGCCAGCCCCTAAACGCTGAAACCCTAAACCCTAAACTGTGACGAGCGCGTGCCCGGGAGCGTCCCTCGCTTGGAGGTATGCTGTAGGGATTTCCCCCGCCCCCCCCACCCCCCCCTGCGGAGTTTTGGGATTTTTGGTGCTTAGGTTTTAGGGTTTAGGGTTTAGGGTTTAGGGTTTAGGGACCCATGGCTTCCTGGATGTTACTGCACCCTGTGCGCGAAGAGGGTGTCTTCCCCACCGTGCACCAAGCCCTCCAGGGCCTTTCTGTTTAGGGTTTAGGGTTTAGGGTTTCGGGTTTAGGGTCCAGTTTTCTTGGTGGGTTTTGTGGTGGGCCAGGGTGACATTCTCAGCGTCCAGCCATGACGTCCCGATTCGTCCGATCTCGGCCCTTCTTCAGTGGGAGGCGGGGTGTGTGGTGTTCGGCTTTGGGGGCATTTTAGGGGGTTTAGGGTTTAGGATTTAGGGGGTTTTCGTGTTCGGAGTTTTGGAGTCTGTGGCTTGTTAATGGGCCCTGAGGCAAGGTTTTGAGGATTCAAGTTTGTGAGGCATATCCCCACCCCCCCCCCCCCCCACAACCCCCCCCCCCCCACCCCCCCCCACCCCCCCCCCCCCCCCCCCCACCCCCCCCCCCCCGCCCCGATGGTCGGTACCGGAGGCCCTTTTGACCCCTTTTTTACTACTGGAAGCAGTTTTGTGAAAGCAGGCAACTGACTTGAGTGTAGGCCGAAACCCTAAAAGGAGTAGGTTTGGGTGGCTTTGCCGCCTTTGTGGGGCGAGACAGAAGGGTCAGATGGCCCTCCACAATCGGGCCAGAGCTGCTCTTCGCACCTGACAAACTTTCGAGCTCATTCTGTACACCCGAAACCTTATTCTATCTGCAAGAAGCATGTGCAGTTGCCCGATAAGTCCCCGGTTGAGAGGTTTGGGGTGATCACGCCCAAGGAGTCCCATCCGGTGGTTTTGGGGTTTAGGGTTTAGGGCTTAGGGTTAACCCGAAGCCCGACAATGGAGAGGTATTATACCCGCAGCAAAGAGACCACGGCTGCAACGACTTCGTCATCTTCGTCACGCGCTGGTCAAGGCCTCTTAGGCTCAAGGTAGGGTTTAGGGTTTAGGGTTTAGGGTTTAGGGTTTAGGGTTTAGGGTTTAGGGTTTAGGGTTTAGGGTTTACGGATTTACCGGTTTAGGGTTTAGGGTCTGTTTGGGGCCTCAAGGTATAGCCTTAGAAATGGCAGCAACGAAGGAACAATGAGGGGTTTGCGTAGGCCATTGTGACTGACTCTTGGATTTTAAGATTAAGGTTGCAAATTGTAAGGTTGAACGTCCAGGGTTCAGTTTTTGTTTTTGGGTGTTACTTGGCATTCCACGCAACAATCGACTTTTCAGGGTCTGTTTCTTGCCAGGCCAGTCGCTAGGTTCCGGCATGTTTCTCATGCCAAGCGCAAAGCAGGAAACCCAAAAAGTCATGGTAGGGTTGCAGCAGCAATATGTGGACCCTGATAGGCCGGGTGGTATCCTGAACAAGAAGGTTCTATAGGGTTTAGGGTTTAGGGTTCCGGGTCAAGGGTTAAGGGCATAGTGAACAAGAAGGTTATACTACAATCGGGACCCCAAAAGTGGCAGGAAATTTAGATAAACCCTAAACCCTAAACCTAAACCCTAAACCCTAAAATTTTGAGAGCCATTTCGGGAGTCTTTGACTTCCGAAACCCTAAACCCTAAACTCTAAACCCTAGTCACCGTAGTCGATATTGCTTAAGGTCCCAGTAAAGGGTTTAGGATTTAGGGTTTAGGGTTTAGGGTGTAGGGTTTCGTCACCCTAGTCGATATAGCTTAAGGTCCCACTAAAGGGCCCATGTCTTTCATCCCCTGCCGTTTGTTGCAACCGCCCTGTATAGTGATGGGCTTTGGGGAGGGGAGCCCCTTTTACTTAAAGAAAGCTTTAGGGTTTAGGGTTTAGGGTTTAGGGTTTAGGGTTTATCATGGCTACCTTACTTGGACATTCATGGGTAGGTAGAAGGAGGATAGCTCCAGTTTCAGCCGTCTGCGATGTACTGGTAAAATTTCTTATACACACCCACGTACCTCCAAGTAGCCCTGAACCCTAAACCCTAAATCGTTTTTAAGCCCTAAACCCCAAACCCTGCTAATAACTACCCATGAACCTCTAATGGCTGTTTGTGGGACACGGTTGGACATCCCGTTAACCGAAGAGAAGAAAGGTGCAGAGAGGGGTTTATGGTTAAGGGTTTCGAGTTTAGGCTTTAGGGGTTTAGGGCTAGGTTTAGGCTTTAGGGTTTAGGGTTAGGGTTAGGGTTTAGGGTTTAGGGTTTAGGGTTTAGGGTTTAGGGTTTAGGGTTTAGGGTTTAGGGTTTAGGGTTTAGGGTTTAGGGTTTAGGGTTTAGGGTTTAGGGCTACAGGCGGCCATGTATGCCTCCGATACCATGATTGGCATGGCGGCATTCTCCTATTGTAATTCACTTCTTCCGTACTAAGACCCTAAGCCTAAATAGCGAATGCCTGGGTCTAAAAGTACCACCTATACATATATATATATATATACATTTGTAGAGGGGCTTTCGGGCCCAAGCATACAACAAAGTGGTATATGGACCCTGACGGAAAGCCGCTAGGTTTAGGGTAGCCCGAAACCCTAAACCCTAAACCCTAAACCCTAAACCCTAAACCCTAAACCCTAAACCGCATGAAGGGGCCAAGCCGGACCACTTCGACGATGCGATTTATGGAGCTTCCGAGGACCTCCGGCTCCGAGATTGGCAGCGTTGGGTTGCTGGCTTGGTCTACTAGGGTTTAGGGTTTAGGGGGTTTAGGGTCTATATCCCCCTACACATACCCTTTAAAGGATGTTTTGTGGTACCTCATCCCCTCATTCGCTGGAATGAGGTACCCTATAAGCATACCCTCGAAGGGATTATATACACATGCCCTTCTAAGGGATTACCTATATATATATATATAAACATACATACATACCCTTTAAGGCATTATATACGCATACCCTCTAAGGGGTTTTATACACATACCCTTTTAGGGATTATATGTGGTACCTCGTTCCCTCATTGCCTACTAACCAACAGCAAGGATTGGCATCATTGGGGTTGCGGGCTTGTTCTGTTTGTGTGTAGGGTTTAGGGTTGAGGGTTCAGGGTTTAGGGTTACAAGGATTTGCTGAAGCACCCCCCCCCCCCCCCCCCCAACGCAAAAAAAAACAGAAGTAAGGAAGTGAAAGATGTTCCTATACATCCCCTGCGAGGTCGAACATTGTTTTGTTTGTGGTTCTTACGCAAATAGCAGATTTGGGCACACCTCGCGAAACCTTTGTACCGGGAAAAGGAAAATTTGCCTCAAGACTTGGGTGCCGCAGTTTTACATTTTTAAGGCAGCACATGGTTCCTTTGGGTAGGGTTTGTGGTTTAGGGTTTGGGCTTGTCTAGTCGAGTGTTTGTCGAGGGTGTGTCCCTAAACCCTTACCTTGAAGGCTTAAGGTAAGGTTTATGGTTGCATGCGGTCTAACTCTGCTTGTGCTTGAGCAAGGCCTTTGAGATGAGGGTTTCGGGCTTAGGGTGTTGAAGTGGTTTTGGGTTTAGGGTTCAGGTTTAGGGTTTAGCCTCTTAAGCCTTAAGGGTTAGAGTTTGGGGTATCGCAGTCAGGACAGCCGTTTATTGCAAAGCATATTCCAGAAGTCATGTGGCCCGTCAACCGCATAATCCGCAAGCAGCTGAATGGCACCTAAACCCTAAACCCTAAACCCGAAACCCGAAACCCTAAACCCTAAACCCTAAACCCTAAACCCTGGGCTTTTCTTATCAAACCCAGGGGCATATTGCAATCACTACTTTTGTTTTCATCGAGTTCTCCGTGGGTATAGGAGAAGCCCCATAAGTCGAGAAGGGACAAACTCCAGAAACCCTTTTCAGGCTGAGGGTTTGGGTGTGGAGTTTTGCGCCCTGTCAGCCCTAAGCAGACCCATCCAAGATCTTGTGGTCCTACTGTCCATGTAGGAACCCTGAACCCTAAACCCTAAACCCTAAGCCTAAACCCTAAACCCTAAACCTAATCTCTAAACCCTAAACTCTACTGTCCAAGGACAATTTCGGCGATGCTGGAATTTTCAACAGCGAAGTCATGAGTAGCAACCGAAGTACAGGAGCTCGTGCCCAGGCGCGAGCGCTTTGGGGCTTTGCGGGGTTGAGGGTTGAGGGTTTAGGGTTTAGGGTTCAGGGTTCAGGGTTCAGGGTTTAGGGTGCGTCGGTCTTTTTGGCGCCGAAGCCTATCAACCAAACCTTACAACCGCACACCCCAAACCCTAAACCCTAAGCCTAGAAACCTCAAAAAATCAAGGTTACTCATTCACCCAGGGTTTAGGGTTTAGGGTTTAGGGTTCTTTCAGGATTGACAAATGGCTTTTCAAGTTTTCAAACCTTCTTGAGGACCTGGGGCTTTGGTGTTTGCTTTGCTGTTTCGGGCTTGGGGGAGTTTCGGGGTACCCTAAAACCCTAAACCCCAAACCCCAAATCCTAAACCCAAACCCTAAACCCTCAACCCTCAACCCTCAACCCCCCAAACCCTAAACCCTAAACCCGCATCCACACCCTAAACCCCCATTGACACAGGCCACGCCTCGAGGGAAGCAAGGCTCGCCTGCGACTCTTGTGGCTATGCCAGGGTTGTTGGGTTGGTTTAGGGTTTGGGGTTTAGGGTGTAGGGTTTGGGGGTTTAGGGTTTAGGGTTGAGGGTTTCGGGTTGTTAGGGTTTGGTGGGGTTGGGCGTTTGGGGTGTATGCAAGCAGTCACTCGGACGGTAGAGCAAACTGCAGAATAATTTGGGGGGTTTAGGGTTCAGGGTAACTAGGACCCGGAGTAGGCGCTTATTCTTATTTCTAGGGTTTCGGTTCCCTTCTAAGCCCCTTCAAACCAACAAGGGACACTTTTTTTTCCCCCCAGGTTACTCCTGAGTCTAGATAACTACTCAGCGTTTGAGGTGCCGGGGCTCATGCGGGTCGAGGGCCGAGGGTTCGTGGCTTGGGGGGGGTATCCCTAAACCCGAAGCCCCCCTAAACCCCTAAACCACTAAACCCCGAAACCCCCAAACCCCCTAAACTCCTAAACCCTAAAACCGAAACCCTCCCTAAACCCTAACCAAAAAAACCCTAAACCCTAAACCCTAAACCCTAAACCCTAAACCCTAAACCCTAAACCCTAAACCCTAAACCCTAAACCCTAAACCACCAAGCCGGTTCGGTGTTTCATGTCGGAGGCTTCAGGTGGCTAGGGGTTTAGGGTTAGGGCTTAGGGCGTTTAGGGTTTAGGGTTTAGGGTTTAATTAGGGTTTAGGGCGTTTAGGGTTTAGGGTTTAGGGTTTAGGGTTTCGGTTTTAGGGTCCAGGGTTTCCCCTAAACTCTATGGAAAGAGCTACCGGGGATGGGGGGGGGGAGCCTGGCAGGATAGCTGAGATTCCCCTTGTTAGGTGGATGAGGTCACCTTGTAAGCTCCTTCTCCAAAACATGCGGAAGCCGAAGCCAGCACAGCCCCAAAATCTACACACCCTATAGTAGGGTTTAGGGTTTAGGGTTTAGGGTTTGAGGTTTAGGGTTTAGGGTTTAGGGTTTAGGGCCTCGGGCTTAGGGTTTAGGCTCCCTCAACCCTAAAACCCCTCTCTTCAGGTTTAGCGGTTAGGGTCTGGGGGTCTCCGGATAAGGGCGCAAGACCTGCTTGTTTGGGGTTCGGGGTGGAGGGCCGTTTTAAGGTTTAGGGTTTAGGGTTAGGGTTTAGGGCTCAGGGTTCTAAACTTTTTCATGTTGGATCGCTCTTGTAGAGGCACCGTCCCCAGGAGTATGCAGACGATTCTTCCGTATTTGGTCTGCGTTCGAACCAGATTTGGGGTGAGCTGGCACGATTCTAAAGGCCTTTGAGGCACTTGGAACAGGCACGAAGCGCAGGCATACGTCAGCACGATCCTGTACCGAAGCCGAAGGGGGCCAAGGCAGCAGCAGTGGCTGTGTGGACAAGTTCCCCAGGCCCTTGTAAACTTGTTCGTGCTGGCGCGGGACACCTTCAGAATAATATGTCTGGCCTGTCGTCAGGGCCTGAAACCCTGAGCCCTAGAGTCAAAAAGGGTACGTATACCCAACAACTAAGGTACATCTCCTGTTTTGTAAGGGTTCTAAGAGTATGCTAGGCAGGCTCTAAGCCCTACTTCACCCTGAAACCCTAAACCCTTCGCATGCTGTTAAGGGGCGGTTCAGGATCCTCTTAGGCTTGCGGGAGGGCATGGAGAAGAGGGCCCCCACGTTCACCCCCAAACCCTAAACCCTAAACCGGCGAGATATGCAACCCAAACTGACCAGAACTCCCCTTACATTCATGAAGCCAGAAGACGACTGCAACACCACTACTACTGCTACTTCGGCAACGACCTGCAACAACACTCCTGAAAATCCTACGACAACAACAACAGCCACAACAACAACCACAACAACCGCAATGAGAGATGAATCTGATCAATTTCCGATTCCATGCACACTGTGAAACCTGAAATTGTTCGAACAAGCGTTTTTCAAAGGAGTCGATAAAAGACACAATTCAAGTTTTTCTTGTTTGACGAGTATTCTCAACGAAACAAGCTGAAAACAAAGATGAGTCTTACTAAATTTTTGCAACTAAATCAACCAAACTCCTCTGGATCAAGAATAAAAATCAACGTATCCCAAAACACAGTGCAAATACACCACGGCCAACGTGAAAAATCAAGTTTTTGTAGAACCTGTACCTGTACATGTATCAAACTCATTTATTTCTAAACGCGCCATCTTGTCAGTCTTTTTCAAAAATGTTGCGGGCTTTTACAAAAAAAAACAAAAAAAAAACAAATGACGCCTTTAAACAAAGGACATCGAACCCCAAAATCTTGAAAAGTGCTGAAACCTGCGTTGTAAAATGCAACAATTTTTTCCAGTCCCGTTCTGTGGTTGAAAAAAACTTGTATTATTTTTCACCACATTTGCACATTGAAGATCTTTTGCCAAACTTGAAAAATGTATCTTTTCCAGCCCCAAATCTTTCATCAGACCATCATTTGTTCTTTTCTGACCAGAAAAAAACAGCAGAACATCAAAACCAGAAGAAGATCAACAGGTTCTCACTTTTTTTGAGCATAAAAAACATGATGCGGAAGTTTGAGAACACGCAGGTTCTGTCACCCCATCAGGCCAGGTTGAGGGTTGGAGTCAACTTTGTTACAGTTTTTTTGCACCCAGGTTGTAACCAGTTGAACTTCAACCCAGGTTAGAGTTGAGTTCAACCAAACTCGAAGATAGAAGTTGGAGTTAACTCGATCTTTCGAACTTTTTGTTCGGAGTTCCGTTAGAGTTCAGGTTAACTTCCTAACCCCAACCCTGACCCAGCTAACGGTTAGGGTTTAACCCTAACGCGGGTTGGGGTTCTGGCTATCCTACCTGCTAACCTGAACCCTAACTCAGGTTGGGGTTCGGGTGGAATTCGAAACGTTTGGTCCGGGTTTTTCTCCAAGCAAGCTCTAAGCCCTAAACCCAAAACCATAAAGAAACTGAACATTTGCGAGTGGGGCGGGGGTTTGGGGTATAGTGTTTACGGCATAGAGGTACTTATATCCTACGTCAAACTGCCCGTGAACCTTCAAGCAAGAACCTCCAAGACCTTTGCGGGGAAGGCAGAGGGAACGATGCACTCTTCGGCTCCCTGATGCAAAGCGAGGCGGTGTGACTGGGGGCCGGTTGAGGGGGTTTATGGTTTACAGCAGTGGTTTAGGGTTGAGGGGGGTTTAGGGGGGGGTTTAGGGGTTTAGGGGTTGAGGGGTTGAGGGGTTTAGGGACTTAGGGGTTTAGGGGTTTAGGGGTTTACGAGGATCTTCTGCTGTTTGGGCCGCCGCGAGGTTGTTGAGGGAGGGATAGGCTGTCTGAGCTTTGGGCTGCTCTTAGGGTAGTTACTTTTAGAAGGGTACCCCTTATATACCCTATACAAAAATTTATATGGGCCTTTACATCAGAACCCGGTAAAGGAGGTAGAAGGGACATGGGCTCCTTTTTGGGTCCCAAGATCGCCTTTGCTACTATTTGCATATAGAGTTCTTAAGGGAGGGGTGTTCAAGGGGGGGTTAGGAAAGCGAAGGTTCCTTAATACTCTCCACTACTCCCTAAGGCTCCCTAAGCTTCCTTAAAGATCCCTTGGTACCTACCCCCCCCCCCCCCGCCCCATGAACCCCCCCCTCCCTTAAGAACCCTAAAGTTTGAATGTTTGCTTAAGACGTATAGCCCCCGAACAATTACAAGTCATCTTCCTTGTAAGGGCGATATGGGGATATTGTCTTCAATTGTTTGTGGAGGCCTTAAGGCAAGAGTAGTAACTATCATTATCTCTCAGCAAGCTGTCCCGAAGAAAGCCTAAACTCTCAAGCCTGAACTGCCAAATAACTTGGTAGCCCACGGGGACCCTTTACGGTTTTTTGCAGTTCAATGTTCCCTTATACTGCAATGTAAGCCCTAAACCCCCCAAAAAGGGTACTTTCATTACAATATGGTTACCGGGGTACCAAGATAAGCAAGAACTCCAATCTGACCGGAATAGGGTTTAACCTGTGACTGAAGCAATAATGGAAAGCGTCTGGGTGTGTTCATAAGTAGGGTTATAGGGTGGGCTTAATTAGGGAGCTTGAATCACAGTTGCCCTGCTTACAAGTACCCTCTAGTTCTCATAAGGGCGAACCTTATGTTTAGATACCCAAGAACCTCTACGTTCTCAGTAGGGAATGAGTGGCTTAGGTACCTTGCATCCCCCCTGTATATTCTGACATATATATATATACTTATGTAGGGTACATATTTTCTTGGTTTTGCGGATGAGGGTAGGCTTTAGGGATTTGCGGTTGAGGGTTTAGTGATGTAGGAAACCTAAACCCCTAAACCTAAACGCTAAACCGTAAACCCTAAACCCTAACCCCTAACCCCTAACCCTGAATCCTAAACCCTACTGTCGAAGGACAATGTCGGCGACACTGGAATTCTCAACAGCGAGGTCCTCAGCAGCACCCGCAGCAACCGCAGTGCCGGAGGTCGTTCCCAGGCAGACGTCTGGACTCTGCAGGGTTTGAGGGTTTAGGTTTTAGGGTTCAGGTTAGGGTTTTGGGTTTTGGGTTTTGGGTTCAGGGTTTAGGGTTTAGGGTTTAGGGTTTAGGGTTAGGGTATTAGGGTTTAGGGTTTAGGGTTTAGGGGGCTTTGACTCCATTTGCCGTCTACCGTGTGCAGGGCTGCTCATCGGGCGCGCCAGGTTGCACTAGGAGGCCGCCTCAAAGAGGTTCATGGCACTTATTAGCCAGTTATGACTGTACTTATATTATAGCCCACTTATACGCCCCTTGAGTGCCCTAAGTACAGTTCTAAGTACAATCCTAATTGGTTAATAAGCACCATGAACCTCCAAGTAAACTTCCCGAAAACCAAACAGAGACAGAGACAGAGACAGAGACAGAGACAGAGACAGAGACAGAGACAGAGACAGAGACAGAGACAGAGACAGAGACAGAGACAGAGACAGAGACAGAGACAGAGACAGAGACAGAGACAGAGACAGAGACAGAGACAGAGACAGAGACAGAGACAGAGACAGAGACAGGAAGGGAAGGAGGGAAGAAGGGAGGTAGCAGTCGTGTTGACTGTGGGAGAGGGTGCGGAGAGGGGGTTGGGAGGGGTTGAGGGAGGGCTGAACATCCCATGTCTCTGGAAGCTAGGGCCCTTATCCTCAGCCAATGAAGCCCAATGCTCACCCATAAGTCGTAGAACGCCCTAAGCCCTTAAACACGAAGCCCTACAGTGCCCTAAGCCCCAACAAGCGCTTTAAACCCCTTGGGGTTTATAGGGTTTAGGGGAAAATTACAAGTCGGGTTGTTAAACGCCCCAAACCTTAACACTACTTGGAGGTTCATGGGTAGTCAGAAGATTCTACGTAGGAGAACTCTAGCTATGACCTTATTAAGGGTACTTACAACCCGACTTGTAAGTACTCTCAACCCTCAACCCTCAACCCTCAACCCTCAACTCTAAGCCCTAAGCCCTAAACCCTAAACCCTAAACCCTAAACCCTAAACCCTAAACCCTAAACTCTACCTTTAACCTCCCTTGTGCGCAGGCAACACCTCGAGGGAAGCAAGGCACCTTTGGTTGGCGGCAGAGAGTTTATGAACACCTTACAGATAGGGTTTAGGGTTTAGGGTTTAGGGTTTAGGGTTTAGGGTTCAGGGTTTAGGGCAATTACATGTAGGGTCACTACAAGCAGGGCTTGTAGCCAGAGTTGACTTATTTCGAGCCCTACTTACCGCACGACCCAGGAACTCACTAGCAGCTGTCAGGGTTTTGGGGGAGAGTTTGGAGCTCAGGGTTCAGGGTTTTGGGGGTGTTGTTGGCTTAGGGTGTAGTGATTACGGCCTAGGGTTTAGGGTTTAGGGGGGCCAAGGAATCATGAAAAGGGCCCTTCGGCCCAGATTGTCAACCTGAAAGGGGGAGCATCCTTGGCCAAGTGACCCCCAAAGTCCAATCGTTTGCCAACTTGCTTGCCAGAGCGTCCCAAATGACCCAAGTGATTCGAACCCGAAGTGCACCAAGTAGTGTGGCAAGTATCTCTAGCGCCTTGAAGGCTTGCCAAAGGTTGCCAACAGTGTCCCGTTGTATCCCATGCCCCCAAACTCCCCAAACTCCCGAATTTTTCCTAGTTCCTGATGCCCTGATTTAATTAGAGCTTTCTGAACCCATGAGAACCTCCAATGCCACTGTGCGAAGGCAAGGGGAATGATGGTTTCCTCGTCAGCTCCCTAATGCAAAGCGAGGCCGGGGGGGGGGGGGAGGGGGGGGGGGGGGGGGGGGGGGGGGGGGACCCTGAACCCTGAACCATAAACCCTAAACCCTAGGGGTGGAGGGGCCCTAGGCCGACAAACGCTCACAACCCGCATTCCCTTGGCGGGAATTTGCCTTGCTAATTCCTCGCGAGGCCCGAAAGCGCCTAGCAAGCCCACTTCGGACCCAGAGTAGGTGCTTATTTCCTTTTGTTCGGGCTTAGCCTCCCATTTCAGCGCCCTGAAAGCAAAAAGGGTACCCTTGTTATTCCTAGGTTACTCTTGGATCTAGCCACTAATCGCTAAGTCTAAGCATATTTACACGGTCCCTTCATATGGTCATACGGTCCCTTACTTCTCAAAGGGTTCTGAAGTCTAAACCCGAAGTCAGACTTTTGTGCAGGGTGCACGTGCAGGTTCATTTGTCGTTAGAAGTGCGGTTACAAGCAGGGCAAGTATAAGTACAAGTGGTTGATAGCCTTGTTCAGGGTACGTACTTGTAGTTACCCATGAACCTTCAAGCAGGGGTTGAAGGTTTACTGGTGTCGGGGTTCAAGGTAGCGTTTGCGCGTTTCAGATATCACCCCAAACCCTAAACCCTGAACCCTAAACCCTAAACCCTCAACACTTTGGTTCAGGGTTTTTAGGCGTGGGGGCTTTCCGGGTTTGGGAGTCGGGGCTGCGTGTTTCGAGTGTGGCCTTGACCGGCTGTTTTGCAAGTTTGCTGGCTTAGAGATTTTTGTTTGGGGGATAAAAAAACGTTCCCAACAAGCCCTGCAACCCTAAACCCTAGACCCTCAGCTGCCAAGACTAGGTCCAACCTGATTTCTTTGGGTTAGGGTTTAGGGTTTAGGGTTTAGGGTTTTGGGTTTTGGGTTTTGGGTTTAGGGTCTTGTGTGTTCTGTCAGGATGGCCGCCCCGGGCAGACAGGCACGGCTGCCGGGTTTCGGGTTCAGGAAGTGCAGGGTGAGCTTGGAGAGTTTGTGGGGTTTAGGGTTTAGGGTTTAGGGTTTAGGGTTCAGGGTTTAGGGTTCAGGGTTTAGGGCTTAGGGTGCAGGGTGTAGGTTTCGAAGGATGCGTCGACAGGGCCCTGAGAACTTACATATTCTATATATATATATATATATATAGATTTGTTTACAATATATATATATATATACATATATATATATAGATATCTATGTATATATATATATATATATGTAGACAGAGAGAGAGAGAGAGAGTTTGGGGTTTAAGGTTGGGCTGAGGGGTTTAGTTTCCTGTGGTTCGTGGTGCGTTTAGGGTTTCGGTCGGGGGATGTCGTGGGAGTGGGGGCGAGAACGCGGAGCGCGGACGCAGAAAGATACCATGCAGACCTAAACCCTGAAGCCTTGAGGCCCTAAGCCCTAAACCCTAAACCCTAAACCCTAAACCCTAAACCTCGAGGTGCTGCCCGCATGTGTGCGACCTCGTCCATTCTCCAGTCGGAAGATGAGTCGCCCCGGAGACGCTGGCCTCTGGAATGTGGTTTTGGGGTTTAGGGTTTGGGGTTTAGGGTTTAGGGTTTAGGGTTTGGGGTTTGGGGTTTGGGGTTTAGGGTTTGGGGTATTAGGACCCCAGGATCTGTCCTAAATCCATCGATTCCCGTTGCATACATGATGCCTGCTACTCTTGAAGTCTATGTACCAGGTAGGCCCTGGGGATATGTTATACTCCCTTTCTGGGATTAAGTGAATCATATTTAACCCTGGACCCTAAACCCGAAACCCACAACCCTAAACCCTAAACCCTAAACGCGTGGCTCGGACCACCGGGGGGTCCAGAAGTCGGTGCCCAGACCCTACCAGACCTTCTTAGGCTTGGTAGCCCAGGATGTTCCCCCTTATACTAACACTCCTGAATAGGGATTCTAGTATTTTTTCATTATAATCCCTATTCAGGACTGTTAGTATAAGTCCCAAATGATACTTGGAGGTTCATGGTACATATTCACCAATTATAATTGTAACTATAACCCATTTAGAAGCCCCTTCAATCCCCGAATGTGGTTATAAGTACGGTTATCCTAAACCTTAAACCCTAAACCCTATAATGGGTTAGGAACTACCTCCAAGTATGTGTTCCTCTGCTACCAAGTCTCGTCTGGCCAGTGGCCGTGCTGAAGGGCCGGCCTCCACAGCCAGGAGGCTTTAGGTGTTTAGGGTTTAGGGTTTAGGGTTTACGGGGGTTTGGGGAGGAAGGTCTTATACGGTTTGGGGTTGAGGGTTTTTGGAGGTTAGGGTTTCTGGGGCTTTAGAGTTGCAGAGTTTAGTGTTCTGGGCGTTTTTGGAGTTCCTAAACCCCAAACCCTAAACCCTAAACCCTAAACAGCTTTGGGCGGTTTAGGGTTTAGGGCCTAGGGCTTTAGAGCGCGGAGTTCCCAAGCCCCTGGGACGTTCCAAGGCGCCGTCGCAATGCGACGCAGCGCACGCCTGCCGACGCAAGACAACAATGAGCAGCGCCCAGGGTCGCATCTATGTACATGTCTGTATACGATTATGTATGTACGTGTGTATGTATGTGTATATATATATATACATATTCTACTATGTATATAATACTATATACATGTATATGTATTCATTTGTGTTTGTCTTTATTATGCGTATGTGTACTATGTATATATATATATATACATATATATATATATGATTTATGTATGCATGCATGCATGCATGTATGTATGTATATAGAGAAGGGTTCTAAAGCCTTTGTTTTTAGCTGTGTGTTGTTTAACAGCTGTGTTGAATGAAGCAGTATCCATAGGGTTTCCTCATTGTTTTCTGCCCTGACTCAAAGAGCAACTGCAAGTTCAGCTGTCGAGGTCTAGTTGGACCAGAGAACCCTAAACCCTAAGCCCTAAACCCTAAGCCCTAAGCCCTAAACCCTAAACCCTAAACCCTAAACGAAAACAGGCATCCCAGAACCCAAGGCCACATTGAGTTCATCCTGCAACCCTCTAGGACGCCCCGTAGTTCCCTGATTCCCCGTCTTTCTGGACTGGGTTCCTGCAAAGTACCCCTAAACTACTAATTGCTTCAAAGACCCCCCCAAAAAAATATATGTAAATACATAAATAAATCAATAAATATATATATATATATAATATAATATTCTTCCTTACAAGGGTAATATAGGGATTTATTGTTTTATGCTTTTTGGGTTCCTGCAAAGTGCCCCCAAAAGGTTCACGTTAACATACTCCTAGTACGGCCCTTTGTACAAGACGCATCTTTAGAAACAAAGTACAGCCTTGAGGGGCACAAGCCCTGACTTCAGTCCTGCCAAACCCGGATAAACCCCGGGGCGGGGGGTTTATAGTTTGGCGTTCGGGGAGCTCGTCCCAGGCACGGGTTGAAGCAGGGTTAAAAGTACCCCAGGTAAGGTTATAACCACGAAGAATGAGAGCAACCCTACTTAAAACCCCGCTAAAAACTCCGTGAACCTCCAAGCAAGCACTAAATTGTAACCCGCAGCTGTGCACCCGAAGCCCTACTCTCGAAACACTGAGGCTAGGGTTTAGGGTTTAGGGTTTAGGGTTTAGGGTTTAGGGTTTAGGGTTTAGGGTTTAGGGTTTAGGTTTTAGGGTGTTAGGGCATATAAGGTTAATAGGATTTAGGGCCATGGCATGGGGTTTGAGGGAACGCGCGTTGGAGATGGAGTTTAGAAGGGAGCCTAACCCCCCAACAGGGGAAACAGGGGCACGAGGCGTCCCAGCAAGAACAAACCCTGCTCCCCCCCTCCCCCCCCCCCTCTAGTCGATGCCTGCAATCATCTGAAAATCCTGAAAGATGTCCCCATCGACAGGATTCAGGCTTTATAGGGCTTATCCTAAACCCAAACCCTAAACCCTAAACCCTAAACTCACACAACCCTAAACCCCTAAACCCTAAACCCTAAACCCACGCAACCCCAAACCCATGTAAAGCCGCCCCCCCCCCCCCCCCCCCCAGGAGTTCGGACACCGATGTCCAGATTTGGACAACAACCAGCACGCCAAGGCTTCCTGTGGCGGCAGCTGAACAGGGTTTAGGGTTTAGGGTTTAGGGTTTAGGGTTTAGGGTTTGGGGTTTGGGGTTTAGGGTTTGGGGTTTAGGGTTTAGGGTTTAGAGGGGTTTCGATGCCTAGCAGCTTAGGCGCCCTAGACCCTCAAGCCAAAACCCGACACTCAACCCGTAGAGCTTAAACCCTGACATATCGACTTCCTAACAGGTGAGAGTGCCGGTTTACCCTTGAGGATAGATTTTAGCCAAGGGATCTCCTTGAAGCTACCCGCTAGGTGGTATGAAGTGTGCCACTTGGGCTCTTTTCTGGATCTTGGGTAGCACTCTGGTGATATTGAAAGGAGCAGGTCAAAAAGAAAGTGCGGAGAACTGCACTAACCATCCCATAGCTGACGCCACGTGGGCGCGCGCGTTTACCCTGCTAGGCAGCCACGTATACTCATGCTTAATCATGCTGGTGACAGGCCGGAAACAGGTCTGGATTTATGTTGCCGAAGCGTTGCCCGAAGCGAAATGCCAGGCAATAGTTGTTGTTTTTCAGTTTCTTTTTTGCCTGGGGGGTTGGGGGTGCCTTGACCGACTGCGGGTTTTGGTTTGGATCTTTCGCAGTTACAGAGCACCGGAGCCCATCCCCACCAACAAGCCCAGAGACCCCCGTGCCCGTTAGTTTAGTAGGAATATACCGGGTTGCACAAGAAACCCTCAACTAACCCTCAAAATTTCCCTAAACCCTACACCCCGCACCCTAAACCCTGTATCCTAAACCCGAAACTTGGTAGCCCCGTGGTACCCTTGTGCCCCTTTTGTGAAAGTATCCAACCCCAAAAAGGGTGGTTACTGGGCTGCCAAGTAAACAGACTAACACCCCTCAACCCTACACCCCACACCCTAAACTAGCCCAAGCCCGAAACCCAGAAGGAACCGTGATATAAACCCTAAACCCTGTAAGCCCATCAAATGCTGAAAACCCGATAGCTAAACCCTATAAACCGCATGAACCCTATAAAAACCCTATAAAAACCCTATAAACCCTACACCCTGTAAACCGTATAAACCCTGAACCCTAGAAACCCTAACCCTGACCCGAAACCCTAGGCCCTAAAGCCTAAACCCTGAACCCTAAACCCTAAACCTAAACCCTAAACCCTAAACCCTAAACCCTAAACCCTAAACCCTAAACCCTCAGCTCCCTAAACCCTAAACCCTCAAACCCTCAACCCCTGGTGTTCCCCGACCAGGCCCCCCTCGGAAAGCAGCCCGAAGAATGCCCGCGCAAAGTCACGGGCCAGGCGGGGGTTTAAGGGTTTCAGGGTTGGAGGGTTTATAGGGTTTAGGGTTTCGGGTTTGGGGTTTAGGGTTGGAGGGTTTGAACAGGGTTGACGGGTTTGGGCTTTTGCATGTTTTTGTTAGCGTTTGGAGTTTTGAGTCTTGAGGGTTTGCAGGTCTAGGGGCCACAACTGCAGTTCCTTCTCGTTGGGGTGGATTCGGTGTAGCTTGTTTATGTTCTGTGGGCCCTAACCTCTGCATTAAGAACCCCTTAAACCCTGAAACCCTAAACCCGACATGGCAGTGGGGGGGGGGGGGGGGTAGGAGGGCAGTAACTAGGGACCCTAAACCCAAAACCCTAAACCCTCACAAATCTACCGCAGCTCAGGTGGTCCGGGTGGTTTTGGGTGGGTACCTACTTGCCTTTCTCTGGTGTACACAGGCACTAGGTAAAGGGAGTAGCCCTAAACCCTAAACCCTAAAACCTAAACCCTAAACCCTAAACTCTAGAGGTGGACCCCTGAACTCCCAAACCCGAAACTGCGTACTGATAAGTGGTTTAGGGTTTCGGGCTAGTAGGGTCAGGAGCAGGGTATTGACCCCTCCAAGTATGCCTCTACTGACACACTAGATGTTGGCACTGGGGCTCTGGGTTGAGGGAGCTTGAGCCTAAACTCCGCCCGAACCTGCTGGTTCTTAGCAGGGACTGACGGAGTTAGGGTTTAGCCCGCCGGTTTAGGGTTTAGGTACCTTGTATACTCCCTTCAAGGGTATCTATAGGGGGATATGAGGTCCCTCTTGAAAGCCAGATGCGGTTCAGGGGGTAGTGTAGGGTTTCGTAGCGTAGGGTTTCGGGTTTAGGTGACTAAGACCCTAAACCCTAAACCCTTATCTTTAAGGTTTATCAAGGGCTTGTGGGTGTAAGAGCTCGTAAGGATTTCGAGGTGAAAAAGCAAAAGCCAATCCGTACCGGTTTTCTCGAGAGGACTATGCCAGAGCGCCCCGGCACGACTCCTCGGACCACCAGGCAGGTTGCTAGGGTTTTCAGGGCTTAGGGTTTAGGATTGAGGGGGTTTCACGGTTTAGTTTTTTGGGGGCCCTTTTAGGGGGTTTGTGGTTTTGGGACTGGAGGGGTGCGAACACCGCGCCGGATGTTGGGGCGGCTAGGACGAATGTCTTAAACCCCTAACCCCAAACCCGTGCTCTTTGGAGAAGCCGGATTGGGTTTGTTCCAGGAAAATGGGAACAGGTCTTCAGGGACATTCCGTGTTAGGGTTGTTTCTGCGGGTTAGGTGCTTATTGGGTCCAGGGTTTAGAGTTACGGATTTCAGAGTCTAGGGGTTGAGAATTATGCTTTAGGTGTCGTTATGATATCTAGGTTGCAGAACTCAGGTTGCAAGCCCCATGGGTTGCCGGCGCACATTGTGCATGCGTTGTGGCTGGCTCGGAAAAGGAGACCCTGTCCCTGTAAAGTTGCTGGCTTCAAACCTTTTTGTTTTTTTGCCCTAAGCCCTGAGGAGATCAGCTCCCCTCCGAAACATCTACTTAACACGACCCGGAACCCTAAACCCTAAACCCTATTCCCAAAACCCTAAACCCTATTCCCAAAACCCTAAACCCTAAATCCCGAAAACCATGCGCTGCAAAGAGCAGCGCGAGCTGCTTTTGGGACAGTGGTGCGACTCTGGCGGCCTGTCGAATCACTCCGGTGATCTACAGTAAACTCCAAAAAGTTGGAACATCCTTTGCCACACACCCCCAAAAGTATACCAAAGGAAAAGCCAACTCTAGTCATCCTTAAACCATGTTCCAACTTTCTGGGGTTTACTGTATCCTTTTGCCGAAATTGCATCTGCGCGATACGCTCAAGCTAATTTAGGGGCCTTTGCAAGTAGAGTAGTTTTTTTGTTTGGGGGGGGGGGGGGTAAAAAGGGTCCATAATGGAATAATACAGTACTTCTTCGGACCCCTCTGTTTGGGGTGCAGGGCTTCACCACGGCAAATTGTTTGCCGGTTCACCTCGAGCGAGCACCACACTGTTCTCAAGCGCTGTTTCTGTGCCGCTTCAAGGATCAGCTTCCCTAATAGCCCCCTTAGGCATTTTTTTTTACCGAGGCACCCAAGGCAATATGAAAAACAGTTTTTCTTTTTTAAGGTTCTAAGGGGGGCATAGTGGATGAAGTAGGCGTGGTACTTGAGTCAGGGGCCTCAAACCCAGCGACCTCCATTGTGGATCTCATTGACGAGAATCCCCATGTCACGGTGGCCCACTCTGGCTCCCATGTCAAGAGTCTCATCAGAAACATTGTGGACGCCAGGTGCTTCGTGCCCTTAACCCTAAACCCTAAACCTTGCACCTTAAACCTGAAAAGCCCTAGGTTGTTAATCTTTAAACCTTCAGCCCTAAACCTAACCCACGAAAAGACATCCGAGCGTGGGCTCAATGTGTTTGTGGGATGGGTCCTCTACCCTGAAGACAGGCCAAATCTCCATTGTTCTTAGATTCGGGCGAGCCCGAAGCCCGTGAATCCAGGCCCTAGACCCGGGCTTGGGAGTTGGGGTTTAGGGTTTAGGGTTTAGGGTTTAGGGTTTAGGGTTTAGGGCTCAGGGTTGTTCTGGGCCCGAAAAACGCAATGCCCCAGTCTTCTCCCGGCAAGCCAGGCCGCAACCATCCATGGAAAGTGAGGATGCGAGGACAGCCGGGTTTGCTTGAAGGTTCAGGGTTTATAGGGTTTAGGGTTTAGGGGTTAAAGGTTCACAGGTGGTTAGAAGTAGGGATAGAAGCTAGAACCTGGAGTCGGCCCTTATTTCCCTTTGTTCGGGTTGAAGTATCAAGATGCTCCAAGCAGAACGCAATATGGCTGTGGCACGGTCGTTCAAGCAGAATGTATATGGGCTCTTATGATATTAAAACCAAAAGGGTGCCCTTTATGTTCCTAGGTTACTCCTGGGTCTACTAAGTATGCTATAAGTACACCATAATCACCTTTTAAACCCTAAACCTTACCCCCTACTTATAACTGCCTATGAGCCTTCAACTGAAGTTTAGGGCTACGCCCCGAAGGGCAAGCCCGCCCCCCCTCCCCACCATTGCCTAAGGCAAGTTTATGGGATTGAAGTGCTCAGGGATTAGGGCTTAAAGCAAACTCCAAAAAGTTGGAACATGGTTTCGAGCGAGGATTCCCTCCAGCATAGCTTTTGGGGTATGGGGATAAGGATGTTCCAACTTTCTGGAGTTTACTGTAGGTGTTGCGGATTGGAGTTTGGGGTTTACGAAAATGGGGGACCCCAATATAGATTTCCCCCACATACTCGGATTCCCTAGTAAGAACCCCAATAAGGTACCCCGGAAACCCCATTTAAAGGTTCGGGGCAAATGGTTGAGTCTTTAGGATTTAGGGTCAGACGAGCACATCATCTGCGGTCGCTCGCAGACCCCTGCGAGGATCCAAAAAGTAGAACCCTAAAATAGTACCCTATACTACTGCTGCTCGTTTTGAGGAAGCCGGAACAACTTTTTGGATCCTCCCATGGGTCTGGGCTTGTGCCAGCGGGGTCTACACTGTGCCTGGCTAGAGCAGTTTAGGGTTTAGGGTTTGGGGTTTAGGGTACCTTGTAGACCCTACAGAAACTCTTGATAGCAACCTCCAGAAAACCCGTAAAACCCCTAAGCACCCTAAATATGAAGATAAATTCCCATAAAACCCTAGAAACCTTACAACCCTCCAAACCCTGAACCCTACGCTCCCTGACAAACCTTGTAAGCCCTACAACCCCCAAAGACTGAAAGCACCCCGTCCTAAACCCACAGCCCAAAACCTTAGGCACAACACCCTAAGCCCTACTCCCTCAACCGTCAACCCCAAACCCTAAACCGTAAACCCTAAACCCTAAACCCTAACCCCTAACCCTAAACCCCAACCCCTAAACTAACACCCATGCAGACTAAGATTCTTTTGTTCATCTGGCATTTTCCCCGCGATCTCTCCGCGCAGGATGCCAACCGAGTTTGAGAGGCCGCTGGTTTAGGGTTTAGGGTTTAGGGTTTGGGAGGGGTACGTGGGGTCTTGAAGGCTTGGCGTTTCGGGTTTAGGGTTTGGGGTTTAGAGTTTGGGAGGCGTACATGCGGTCTTGAGGGCTTTGAGGGCTTTGGGTGTAGGGTGTAGGGTTTAGGGTTTGGGTCTAAGGGTTGGTGCTTAGGGGTTGGTTGTGTTAAAGTTTGTTTTGATTGAGGGCTTCTTCGGGTGAGAGTGTCCAATATTGTTGTTGAAGATGTTGTTTGTTAAGTAGAGGGTTGGCGTCTAATGTTTGAAAGTGGTTTATGTCGTTTTTCGCAAAACCCTAAACCCTGAACCCTGAAAGGTTTTTTGAGGTTGGGGGAGGGGGGGGGGGGGTTTGCAGAGAAGCCTGGCAGCCTCTACCGCGATTTTACTATAGGCTTAAGAACCCACAAAGAGCACAGGGTTTAGGGATTAGGGTTTAGGGTTTAGGGTCTTCCTTATAAGGGTAACATGAGGCGTGTTATCTTTCTTTTTTGAGGTTCTTGAGCCAAATAGTAGTATTGGATAGTTTATAATGGGAACTCTTTAAGGTTAGGATCTAGGTTAAGTCGAAAGTCCCAAACCCTCGAGGTTGTTAACGGTTTATACAGGTGTTGGGGTTTAGGTTGTTTAGGGTGTAGGGGGGGGGGGGGGGGGGGGGGGGCACTTCAAAACCCCGAAGTAAAACAATCCTTACACTTACACGCCCAGATCCCGCAAGCAGCATGAAGACCGATGTCCCTTACACCGAACCCTACTGCTCCTAAGTACGCCCATTTGTACCTTAAGGTACATTTGCCTTGCGGCTTCAAGTAATCTTACCCCGCGACCCCCCCCCCCCCCCCCCCCAAAAAAAAAAAAAAAAACAAGCAGAAAAAATGTTTATATTCATATATATATATATATATATTTATTTATTTAGTTAGTTATGTATATTTATATAGATTTTCTTTATATTTATATTCACATTCATGTTTATATTTACATTTTAAATTTGTGTTTTTATTTATTCATACATACAGATATATATATATATATATATATATATATTTATTTATTTATTTATTTTTATGAGAGAGATGGAACCCCAACACCCTCCAACACAAAACAAGTCCCATGCCCTAAGCCACAAACCCTAAACCCCTCCCCCCCCCCCCCCCCCCCCCCTATAAACCCTAAACCCTCCAACACCCTGAATAGCAAGCCCCACCCTTCAGTATCCCTAAGTCCTGAACCCTAAAATCCTGTAGCCCTCAACCCCCCCCCCCCCTCCCCCTGAAGAAAGCCCCCCCCCACCCTTGAGTATAGGCTCCGAGGAGTGCAGGAGATCTGAGGTTACTTCGGTCCTCTTAATACGGAGATCGAAGGTTACTCACTTGGTCCCCATGATATGGTCCCCTACCTTCGTGAAAGGGTTCTGAAGTCTGGGCCCTTGGGGCTTATAGGGTATGCAAGGGGCCCTCCTCCTCAAACCCTCAACCCTAAACCCTAGGCTGAAGGGTTTGGGGTTTGGGGTTCAGGGTTCAGAGTTTAGGGCTGGGGTTTAGGGTTTAGGGTTCAGGGCTTAGGGTTTAGGGTTAGGGGTTAGGGGTTAGGGGTTAGGGGTTAGGGTTTAGGGCCATATCAGGAGTATATCCGGCGGCGGACGGCCAGCAACCAGCGGCAGCATGTCACCGAGGACCTCTCCCAGCGTTCAGGGGTCCTGGGCATGTGAGGCAGGGCTTATATTGCTGTCGTTGGTGAGTCAGTGTAAATCTGGCTCCGACCCTAAACCCTAAAGGGAAGCAGATGGGGCCAAACAGTTGCATTGGATGCCAGACGAACTTGGGAGTAGAATGGCGTGCCTTGTTTTCTGTTTTAGAAGCTAGGATGCCCAGTAGTGCCCTTATTTTTTTTTTTTTTTGGGGGGGGGGTTTAGGTTCCCTTATCAAACAGAGGCACCCTCTTGAATCCCAGTTGATTCCCAGGTTACTGGGCAACCTGGGAAGGGGCTTAAAAAGGCTACAGCCAGTTTGTAAGTATAGGGTTCAGAGTTTAGGGTCTAGGGTTTAGGGTTTAGGGTTTGGGGTACTTCTAACCCTGCTTCGAGCTGCCCATGAACCTCCAAGTAAGGTGCTTTCGATCAAGAAGGAACACTACGATGATCGAGACCCGCCCCCCAACAAAAACGAGGTTCCATCAGTTCGACGAACCCAAGCCTGATCATATACATATATATATATGTGTACACCCCCGGGCCGAAAGTTTTGACCCGCGGCACATGTGGGATATGTTGGATGGCATGCAGAAAGAGAAGACTCGCGCGGAGTAGCGGAGTGCCGAGAAGTGGCGTTTTCACGACGCCCGCTAGCTAATACCCCGTCGTAAATATATAGTACTTTTGAAGTTCCGGAGGAGGCCCCCACGCTCACTTGTGTCAGGAGTCTATGGGGAAGAGGTTGGGGCAAAGGTGTAAGGACTTCTAGATGTCGGTGGGTCGAACTATTGGCCCGGCGCAGTGTATGTTTATCTTCAAGCCCTGTGATCTGAATGGCTTAGGGCTTAGGATTTCGCCTAACAAAGAACTTTCTAGGGGCGATGCGGGGTTCCATACGGGATCCGGGCCCATGGAACTTTCAAATCGGTACTGAGTCAGCCGACATGCGGCAGAGCCTCTATTGCGACTTGGTAGCCCAGTGGTACCCTTACCTGTTTGTTTGTTCAAGGTTCCCTGATACATGCAGGTAGCCCTAAACCCGAAACCTCAAATCCGAATCCCTAAACCCTAAACCCTAAACCCTAAACCCTAAACCCTAAACCCCAAAAAGGGGTACCCTGATGATAATATGCTTACTGGGGTACCAAGGCAAGGATCCCACAAGGGACACCAAAGACAATTTTGGGTTTAGGGTTTCGGGTTAAGGGTTTAGGGTTTAGGGTTTTTCGGGTTTAGGGTTAAGGGTTTAGGGTTTCGGGTTTAGGGTTTCGGGTTAAGGGTTTAGGGTTTAGTGTTCAAGGGTGCTGTTCCCAAAACTTGGGCACCTCAAACCCAAAAGCTTCAAGATGGTTCATACTTGAAATGTAGTTGTATTGTGTTGATCACTAGCTTCTTGTAATACTAGATGATACTATCATTATGTCGTTCTGTTACCGTATTGTTGTGGTTTCTCAACGCCTTCTTATATTGTTATTTGACTATACAAATACATTTGTACATTAATTTCTGTATTAGTATATCATACATCGGAATGAGAGACCCCCTTCCAAGGAGGGCTGCCATTTTTTTGCATAGCCGCCTTAGACACACACCCGCCAAGCTGCCAACAAGTTCTTCACTGGCCCTTGAACACCAAGCTCCTCCGACACCATTTAGGATTTAGGGTTTAGGGTTTAGGGATTCCCCTTCCCCCCCCCCCCCCCCCCCCCCCCCTAGTTTGGCTTTTACCCCAAGCCTTAAACCCTAAACCCTAGGCCTTTCTTCGGGCTTCAAGAGCAGAGCTGTCCAGTTGCCCTACCTACAACCACTAGGTAAGGTAGCGGACTTGGAGGTTCATGCGCAGTAAGTAGGGAGTTGGCTAGAACCCTACATAGATTACCGCCCATGCACCTTCAAGTAGAACCCTGTAGATGCTCTTCCCTACACACGGACCTTTAGGGTTTCAGGTCTCTGGGTTTAGGGCATAGGTTCCAAAACCCGCAGCCCCACCCCTGGACCTTCGAGTAGGAATTAGGGTCCATATCCAATGCAGGAAAAACGGTGCCGAGAAGGCACGGGAGGAGTGTGTTGGGTTTTTGGAGGGGTGGGAGGGAGGGGTGGGGGGTTAGGGTTTAGGACCCCAAAGCCCAAACCCTAAACCGAGCTCTCGGTCACGGAGCTTTGGTTTGGGGTAGCCTCTCGCTTTGAACACGGTCGCCTGTCCTCTTCTTTCAGGGTCCAGGGTTTATAGGGTCAGGGTTTAGAGTACTCTTCTTCATGTCTCCGCCGTTTGTATTCCGATTCGGTCTCATGTGGCCCGGGTCCACCGCCCCTTTGCCGTTCCTGGTCAGCGTCCCAGTGGGATGTCGGCGGTGAGACGTGCACAATGTTGGATGATGTCGAGAAAGGGAAGAGTCCACCAAACCAACCAAACAAGACCACGCAAAACCGCCCTGCAACAGCAGTCTCCAAGTCAGCACAAGATGCAGTGCTACAGCTCCACTTAACCCCAAAGTCGGTATGTTTTACATAAGTACCTGCGGAGCCCTCAGGCCAGGGTTGGAGGCCTATGGGGCTTGGCTGCTTCTCGGAATGGTGACCCTCCGACTTTAGGGTGTGGGAGACGGGTCCGGGGCGAGCTGTATAAACTCAAGAAATGATGTGGAGGCTCCTTGGTAAGCGAGTCAAGAACTTCAGAAAGTTCTCCAGGGTTTTGTCGGAGAGCGTTGTAGACATTGATAAGTAGCAAGTCATATGATACTTCATTGCTAAGACCCAGGAATTTGTGCTCGTGACAGGCAACGTGTACGTGTACCTAACCCCCCCCCCCCCGCCCCCCAATGTCTTAGCATCTACTTGAGAAGGTTCACGGGTCTGGTAGGGCCTGCGGTTTCCATGAACTTTCTAGGGTAGGCTTTAGGGTTTAGGGTTTAGGGTTGAGGGTTCAGGGTTACCCCAGAACTGCGATCCGGAGCTCCTCGGACTTTTGGGCCCAAGAATGTGGTACTAAAACCTAAACCCGAAACCCTAAACCCTAAACCCTGAACCCTGAACCCTGAACCCTGAACCCTGAACCCTACGAAACCCTGACACCTCCCTGCAGGGGCAGAAGAAGCGTGTTGCAACGGAGACAAGGCCAGCTTACCATCAATCCTAGGTGGGATTAGGGTTTAGGGTTTTGGGGTTTAGGGTTTAGGGTTTTGGGTTCTGGGTTTAGGGAGCCCCTTCCAAGGTGCCCTCTCCTGGTGCTGTTTAGGGTTGAGGGTTTAGGGTTTCGGGTAGGGACCTTATTGAGAGGGTCTATATCCCCAAGGGTCCCCCTGACCCTAACCCTAAATCAAAGCTCCGCCCAAGGCCCCACAAACTTAAAGACCCCTTGGGAAGGGGGTGCCGGGTTTAGGGCATAGGGTTTGGTGCCCCTGAGCCCCAAGCCCCAAGCCCCAAGCCCCCCCCAGTCCCAAAAACAACCCTAAACCCGAAGCCTGAAGAAATCACGCAACGGAGCCTCGGGTTTAGAGGTTTAGGTTTTCTCAACGTGTTGTTGGGGTTTCTGTGTTTGGCAGCAGTGGACCACGTACAGGTGTTGAGCTTAGAGGGTTGGGTATCAGTCCTTAACAACAGGGATTATCGTACCCCCCTCATATACTCTCTTTATGGACTGTTAGTATAAGGGGGGATCATCCCACTTAGAGGGTTTTAGGCAGGGCTTTTGGGGGTGCTTGCGGCTTCCTGTAGGACGCCATGGGCCTTATAGTCTCCTTTTTGGAGTCACCCTAAACCCTAAACCCCAAACCCTAAACCCTAAACCCAAAGGTCATTCAGAGCAGTTCCCAAACAGTCTGGCCACGGCGTGGGGCTTCCAGCGTTCAGGGGGCACCCTTCAAGTTCCAGTCACAGGGTGTACCTGTGTGTCTCCGTGTGTCTCTGGCTGATTCTTCAGGGTTTAGGGTTTAGGGTTTAGGGTTCAGGGTTTAGGCCCATTTCAGGGCTGAGGGTCGAGCAATCGCAGGGTCAACCTGCCCATGCTCATGTCCACCAAGGACGAAGGGCACTGGCTGCGCTTGCTTTGGTTAGGGGGTCCTTATTAAGAGGGGTGTTTAGGATTTAGATTTTAGGGCTTAGGGCTTAGGTTTTAGGGTTTAGGGTTTGGGGTTTGGGGGAGGTTCATGAGGGGTAGGTACCCAGGGAACCTCAGGGAAGCTCCTGAAGAGGCCCAAAAACCCTAAATCCTCGAGAACAGGTTTCAGGACCTTTTCTTGCCGCCTCGGTTTCAACCTCGAGAGCTCAAGGACTTCTAGAATTTCTAGGGTTTCAATGGTTTCTGAAGCTACACTTCTAGGCGCCCTACTCCCTAAGTAGCCCATGGGTTCTAAACCCTAAACCCTAAACCCTAAGCCCTAAACCCTAGACCCTAAACCCTAAACCAGGTTCTATAAAGACTTAGGATCGAGGGTCACGGGGCGGTACGAAAAGGGCCGCCACACTTAAGGAGGGGCCTCCTTTCTATACCTCAAGCATCACTTGGGGACTGGGTAGGTAGCCTCTACACTTTTTGGTTATGCAGAATCCTACTATATATATATATATATGGTTAACCTTTTTTGGGCCCTAAGATCATTATGGGCCGTCAGAACTCCACTAAGAACTGGGGGGGGGGGGGGGCTGCTTGTAAGGGCCCAGAAAATCATTGGTAGTGGGACCGTGTACCCTTTTTTTGTTTTGTTTGAGGTTCCCTTTTAAGTAGCCAAGACAAAAAGGGTACCGTTACTAACCCGAGACTGAGCTCCTGCGAGGATGACATGCCTTCACCGGATACCAGCCCACAGAATGCCTCCAGCAGCCACCTGCCTTTTAGGGTTTAGGGTTTAGGGTTTAGGGTTGAGGGTTGAGGGTTCAGGGTTGAGGGTTGAGGGTTGAGGGTTGAGGATCTAGGGCTTAGGATTTAGGGTTTCGAGTTCAAAGTGTGGGTTTCAGGGTGTTCTGTGGTTGCGTTGGGGAGGGCCGTGGCTGTTTGAGCGTTACTATAAGAGCTCTAGGGACGAAGGGTTTCGGGTTTGGATCCCTAAGCCCACGCCCCAAACCCTATTATGAACCTAAAACACCCCAACCGTAACCCTAATGAACCCTATGAACCCTAAAGTGCAGGAACCCCAAACAATACACTCGAAACTATGAACCCTAAACCGAAAACCCTAAACTCCTCCTAACCCTAAACTATGAACCCTCAACCCTAAACCCCTAACCAAACCCTAAACCCTAGACTATGAACCCTAAACCCTATGAACCCTTAACTGCCCAAACCACACAGGGGAGAACAGGAAGCCCATGTCCTTCGTCGACGTTGCTCGGGGGCAGTTAAGGTTCCTGGCTTTTGGAGAGTTTAAGGTTCAGGGCTTAGGGCTTAGGGCTTAGGGCTTAGGGCTTAGGGTTTAGGGTTTAGGGTTTAGGGTTCAGGGCTTCGGGTTTATGAGGGCTTAAGAGGACTTATGAGGGCTTATGAGGGCTTCTGAGGGTTTATGGGGTCAAGGGCTTAAGGCATTCAGCCCGCAGCTTGCAAACCAGATCCCAGCCTATTCAGTGGTTAGGGACTCCTCCTCCTTGTGCTGGGGCCCCTCTGAACCCCCAGCACCCCCCTAACGGGTTTAGGGTTTAGGGTTTAGGGTTTAGGGTTTAGGGTTTAGGGTTTAGGGTTTAGGGGTTAGGGTTTGTAAATCCCCATGCCGTGTTTCTGAAACACTGCAGCACTCCAAACCCCAAAACCCTGCATAAACCCATGGAAGTCCATACAGCCATGAGGCCGCATACAAACCCATTTAGACCCGTATAAAACGATATGAACCCACGCACACTCACATAAACCCTGAAACCCTTGAGGGTCCATGCTTCAAAGGGGTTTTGGGGTTTGGGGTTTAGGGGTTTTGGGGTTTGGGGTTTAGGGCTTCAGGGGTTGAGGGTTCAGGGCTCAAAGGGTTGAGGGCTTAGAGCTCAGTGATTCTGGACTCTTATGTTTCGGGCACATAGACTCCTAGGGCACAGAGTTTACCTAAGGTCTCAGGGAAGCTAAATGGTCTCTTAATACAGTCCCGTACCTTCTTTAACGGGTTCTGAAGCATGGACCCTTGATGTTTATGGGTTATATATAAGGGGTATGTACGGGTTCCCGGCCCAAAGTTTGGAGAACGGAGCGCCACGAGATCGTCCGCGATCCGTGCACGCATGAATACAACGATGCATCCACTTTTTGCACCTGTGCGTCGCTTCGGCCCCGAACTCTGACGGTGCGTCGGTACACCGGTTTGAAACGGTGCTATGTGGGATGATGGGGCCTGGAGGGTTGTGTGCCACAATCTCAATTGCAGGCCGGAATGCGTGAGTTCGTCGACTGGCGTTTGTGCATATGTTGCGCTGGGGTCCAGCCAAGCCCAGCCATCTTTCAAGGCAAAGGAAAACGCAAGGCTGCAAGAACAGTGTTGAACACTGAGCTTCCTTGCTGGTGCTCGAGTGGTATTTGCGAAGAAGGTATAAGGTATTTGCGAAGAAGGTATAAGGAATGTGATATGGAGATCCACTCCTTCCAGGAGCTGCGCTGTCGGGGCTCTACTTGGATGAACCTGGCGCTGCGTCTTCGCAGCTGCGGGAATTGAGACAAGGGACTGCCGAGGTATTCGGAAAAGGGGATTCCAATTTGGGGTTTAGGTATGCTGCGGCCTTCAAGCGAGCCCGCTTGGTGCATCGCGAAGCCATCCGCGTTTTTTGAAGATAAGGTGCCTTTCGAGAGGCCGCGTGCTGATTCCTTAAACAACTTGATAGCTGTAGGGTTTAAAGTTCAATCCTTGACAAGCTCTTCGGATATTTGTTTATGCTCCTTACTTCAGTTTAAGATGTTTATGGTTTATACCACGTGTTCCCTCTCGTAGGGGCCCATGTTAGGGGCTCATGTAACTACCCTAAGAGAAGGGTTTAGGCTTTAGGGCTGCGGGTTTTCGAGCTTAGGGTTGAGATTTAGGGCCGAGGGTTTCCTACCAGTTGCTTAAGAAGCCCCCCCCAAAAATGGAATAGTTTTCCTTATAAGGGTAATTCAGGGATTATTTTGAGTTTTTTTTTGGGGGGGGGTTCTGAATCAACCAGTAGTTTCGGGTAGCAGCTTTACTAGGATGCCCAGTAGTACCCTTATTCCCTTTTTGGGGGGGTTTAGGTTCCCTTAGAGAAACCCCTTGAAGCAAAAAAGGGCACCCTTTTTCAGCCGGGGTTACTGGGCCGCCTAGTTTACAGTGTACCGAGTACTGAGCTTCCTGGCGATGGCATATGTCCCAGGGATCTTCACAGTGCCCCGGGAGGTGTGAAGTGGGTCTGGGATTTAGGGTTTAGGGCTTGGGACCCTAAAACCCTAAACCCTAAACCCTAAACCCTAAACCCTAAACCCTAAACCCTAAACCCTAAACCCTAAACCGTAAACCCTAAACCCTAAACCCTAAACCCTAAACCCTAAACCCTTAACCCTTAACCCTTAACCCTTAACCCTTAACCCTTAACCCTTAACCCTTAACCCTTAACCCTTAACCCTTAACCCTTAACCCTAACCCTAAACCCTAAACCCTAAACCCTAAACCCTAAACCCTAAACCCTAACCCCTAAACCCTAGACCCTAGACCCTAAACCCTAAACCCCTTACCCATCCTTCTGAGGTTTCGATGGGGTGCATTGGCGAAGCCATCCAGGAGGCGGCCGGGACGGAAGTGCCCTAACTTGGGATGTTCCCCTTCTACGAACAGTGCTTTATTAGGGTTTAGGGTTTAGGGTTTAGGGTTTAGGGTTTAGGGTTTAGGGTTTGGGGTTGCTAACAGTCCTCAATAGGGAGTATCGTACCCCCTATTTTAAGCCCTATTCAGGACTGCTAGAAAAAGGGGGAACGCGCACTCCGAAGCTCTAAACCCCTCACCCACCTGCCCCCAAAAGCTTAGGGTTCAAGGTTCAGGGTTTCTAGGGTTTCTAGGGTTTCTAGGGTTTCTAGGGTTTCTAGGGTTTCTAGGTTTCTAGGGTCTCTAGCGTCTCTAGGGTCTCTAGGGTTTCTAGGGTTTCGTTTTTCGGGTCGACCCGGAGTCGCTACTTAAGTTGCCCGATTGCGATGTCTACATGGCTGCTTGGGGTAGAGGATGTCTAGGGGTTTAGGGTTTAGGGTTTAGGGTTTAGGGTTTAGGGTTTAGGGTTTAGGGTTTAGGGTTTAGGGTTTAGCTTCCCCGGTTCCTGGGAGGATCCAAAAAGTAGATCCGCTTAAGGGCTCCTAAGAACGACCCACTAGCAGTATACGGTACCATTTGGCGGCTCTACTGTTTGGATCCTGCCAGGGGTTTGGGTGCGTAGGGTCAGCATGCTTTCGACACGATTTGTGGCTGTCAGGCCTCAGTGCTTGCTTTTGATGGCTGCCTCAGAGATTGGGTCCCTTAAAGCCTTCTTGGAGGTTCATGGGTAGCTATAAGTGGGGTTATAAGTAGGCAAAACCTGTTCATAAACGGTTATAACCTTATGTTGGGCACATACAACCCTTACTTATCACTACCCATGAACATTCAAGTAGCCCTAAACCCCTAAACTCTAAACCCTAAACCCCAAACCCTAAACCCTAAACGGGTTTGGGGCTTTTCGGCGTTTAGGGCTTCAGGGCCTCTGAGAAACTGAAAACTCCGCGAACCCGGAACCCACGTTCGCGGGAGCGGCTTCTGCGGCTTCGGGAGCAGGGTTTAGGGTTTAGGGTTTGGGGTTTGGGGTTTAGGGTTTGGGGTTTAGGGTTTAGGGGCTGGGGTTTAGGGTTTAGGGTTTGGGGTTTAGGGTTTAGTGTTTGGGGTTTAGTTACTAGAGGATTTTTTATATAGGGGCCATATAAGGGAATACGATCATAATAGTATTCCCTTATATTATGGTCCCTATATGAATATACTCTAGAACCCCTAAAACCAAGGGTTTTACGGTTTAGGGATTAGGGGTTTAGGTAATAGGGTTTCAGAGGTTCAGGGTTTAGGGTTTAGGGTTTAGGGTAAACCCGAACTTCTGGAGCCTCAAGATAAAGTCACGGGCTTGGGGTGGGGGTTGAGAGAGCCAAGCAACCAAAGCGGCAAAATGGCGGCCCTTAGAGGTACCAGACCGAGAAGCACATGCGGACTTTGTCGTGCTGTACAGTATACTTTTTGGTTACCACGGATATACCCGCAAGAAAAGGGGCATGTTTACCCCTTGCTAAGATAAAGAGAGCCCAAGACCCTCAGCCCCGAAGCCCGAAACCTAGAGGTAAAGTGAAGTCATAGACCGGAAACCCTAACCCCAAAGCCCTTAGAGAGTTTAGGGTTTAGGGTTAGGTTTAGGGTTTACAAGGGTTTAATGAAATCCTAAACCCTCAACCCGAAAACCTTTGGGGGTGGAGCGAATCATGCAAGGACTTTCCGGGCGTAGACTGGCTGCCCGACTTCTGGTCCCTTGCTTGCACGAGTTCAGGGCCCAAAAGCCACATAAGCATAAGGATCCTATTTTTGGGGTATAAGGGCCCCTATAAGGGGGCATTCTGGACAACCCTGCTTGTAGATTCCCTATGTAAATGTGCTTTTTCGGGGCCCTAAAGAGTTCAGAGGGGCTAAGGTGTGGGGTTTAGGGTTTCTTAGTGGCAAGGGTGACGTGAGGGTTCGATTGGCATAGGGGAATCATGCGGCTTGGGTAGGGTGGTCACTAGGGAGTTTCTGGGGACGACCTAGACACTAGAACCCTGGGTTTGGGTCTAGGGTTTGAACCGTGAAGCTTTCTAAATGCTAAACCTTATATCCCTTGAGCCATAAACTTCATGAGGCGTGCGGGGCCAAAGCCATAGAGCCCCAAAGCGTTGAACAAATCAGTGTGCGTGCGGTTGTTGTTGTTTAAGGGACGGACTCTGTGACCCAAGCTTATGTTAACAGCTATGATGTTGCACGCTGGCCCTGCTGGCGTCCCTTCCACTGCATTGCCTGCTGAGAAATGTGTGTGTGTGTGCGTGCGTGAAGGGCGCATAGGGAGGGCTATCGACTTCCACCAGCACTACCCCCGCAATTTCTACAAGCCTCTCGGGGCTGCGCGGGTGTGCACATCGTTAGTGAGAGATATGAGGTTAATGTGAATCTCAGGGTTCAGGCTTTCGGCCGTGATTAGGATTGAGGGTTCAGTGAGTGTTGGACTTAGGGTTTTGGGAGCCTAAACACTGAACCACTAAGCCCTAAAGCTTATGCATCCTCAAAGTAAGAAGTTTGAGAATCAGCCCCGCCCCCCCCCCGGCCGTGACCCCCTTAAGTTTCTGTAGGAGGAAGGGTGTTGCGGGCTTCGCCGACCAGATCTCATGACCTAACCCCCCTTGAGAGAACCCGAAACCCTAGACCCTAAACCCAAGACCCAAAACCCTAAAACCCTAACACCCTAAAAACCCTGAAACCCGAAAACCCTAAAACCCTACAAACCCTAAAACCCTACAAACCCTACAAACCCTAAAACCCTAAAACCCCAAACCTTAGCTTCATAGTCTCGGCAGGAGCAGCATTCTCCTCGGCGCCCCCACAGCTGTGTGCAAGACCTTGGCATTGAGGCGGGCTCTCCTCAAAGCGGCCTGAAAAGGGGCTTTGGCGGCCTTCGGATTCTCAGGGGCCTTGAGGGTTTAGGGTTTAGGGTTTAGGGTTTAGGGTTTAGGGTTTCGGGAAATCCTGATTAGGGTTAAGGGCGCGGGATTTAGGGCTGGGGCTGAAGTTGCTCCGGTTAAGGGGCCAGGTTTGAAGTCAAGGCAGTGAGGGGGTCGGGTCAGGTTTTGTAGGGCGGCGGGCGTAGCCCCCAACGCGCTACATGAGTCACACACTGTAGGGCTAAGGATCCTTGAGCCCAAGCTAAACCCTAAACCCTAAACCCTAAACCCTAAACCCTAAACCCTAAACCCTAAACCCTAAACCCTAAACCCTAAACCCTAGCAGACACTGTCTTGCAGGGGCCGCACGTGCTGGCCCTGTCTTGACTACCCCCCCCCCCCCCTCCGGGAGGCAGTATAGAGGGGGTAGTAGGGGAGCCCATGAAACACCTGAAGGACTTAAAGATGGCTTAGGGCTTAGGGTTTAGGGTTTGGGGGTTTGGGGTTCAGGGTATAGGGCTTAGGGCTACTCCCCTTTAGGATTTGGGGTTTTAGGGCTCAGTACCTCCTAAACCTGAAACCACAAACCCCACGTGAAGGCTTCAATGTGGTTCCTTTTTTGGTTTCATTGTAGGGGGGTGATAGTATACTACTCCCAAGAAGTACAAACAATTGGAGCCTGTGGGTAAACCCCCAAAAACCTAAACTCCAAACCCCTAGCCCCAAACCCTAAACCCGAAACCCTAAACCCTAAACCCTAAACCCTAAACCCTAAACCCTAAACCCTAAACCCTACACCCTGACCGGAGGTCCCTGGGAAATTGGGTTGGCGTCTTCAACCGCTGGCAAGAGATCGGCAAGTGGGTGCCGGGACAGGCCAGGTTGACGTTTATTATTCCCTTATGGTCCCGTATATATGTATACTGTAAGGACGCCCCCCCCCCCCCCTCAAAAAATAAAACGAATAAGTAAGAAAAAAACACTTTTTCGAATTATTCAGACGCCTATACTAGGGTTGTTTATTGGGTTTTACTGGGTTTTTTGGGCTTTTTCATGATTGTTTAGGATCTCTTGTGTTTTAATGCGGTTTTACTAGATTTCATTTATTTGTCGTTATTGTTTCTTTATTCTATAGATAAAACCGACCCCCGAATAATAGAATCTCCTTACAATAAGGACCCCAATAGGTACCCCAATATCGTAAACCCCCCATATTTGGGTTTTAAGAGCCTTCATCCCGTTCATGACACGGCGATTCGGCGCCTGCTGCGACGCCGAAACCTTGGGTCTAGGGCTTAGGGTTTAGGGGTTCTGGTTTAGGGTTTAGGGTTTAGGGTTTAGGGTTTAGGGTTTAGGGTTTAGGGTTTAGGGTTTAGGGTTTAGGGTTCAGGGTTCAGGGTTTAGGGTTTAGGGTTTCGGGTTGAGTACCACATTATTATATACTTGGGCCCAAAAGTCCTATGTAAGAGGTCCTTTAAGGCCCAAGTACTCCCTATGTAGGTACATGGACCCTGAGGGTATCGTAGGGACCCATCTCGCCAGCACTGCTTGCGGATAAGCCCTATAGTAACCCACTTGTGGCTTTACTCTAGTTGCCCGTACTTAACCCCAGTCATAACGGACCCCGGAATCGCCGAGTTTCAGAGTAAAGTAACTCCTACGTCAGGCTCCCAACTTCATCAACGCTTTCGAGATGCAGGACACAGTTTCGTTGAGCACCGTTTTAAGAAGTAGGGTTATAAGTTATAAGTAGGGTAACTCGAATTTGAACTGGTTAGACCCTATTGAAAGGACTCGTTTATACCCTAAACCCTACTTTGCTCACCAGGGGGGAGCAGGGGGAGGTGGGGGGCTGTTTGGGGAAAACACCGTCATAAGGCATCCCTTCCACGGTTGTAAGATGTTGCAAGTTCAACCCTACACCCCAAAACCCAAACCCCCAAACCCTAGTTAAACCCTAAACCCTAAACCCTCGCATGTCAGAGGTCCTTACCCAGAAGCCCATGTCCCTGGTTTAGGGAATATACCTTCATTCCCTCAACTTGCGCCTGCGGGAAACCGCTGACGCGCTTGCGATTGGTACTTCACCCTGGCGCGCGGCGTCCTTCCAGGCAGTGTCATCCTGCTCCGCTGCGCAAAGTGCGCGGCAGTGTATGCCGGCTGCTGGTGCTGGTCTGACATGCATCCTAGACCTATCCCCAAAGTCTATAACCCCTCAACTCTAAACCCCTGAACCTGAGGTCGAGGACTTGAGAAGGTTATGTCTCCCGAAGCCCGCAACCCGAAGCCGTAAGTTCCCAACCCCTCGCAAACCTTCTAAACCCTAACCCCGAAGCTCCCATAGCAAGCACCGGGCCTTCACCTGAACCCTCAACGCTAACCCTCACCAAGCTTATGTCGCAGGGGTGAGAAGTCTGGGGACCTAGATTCCGACTCTTTCTTACTCTGCTGGTTTGGGCTTTTGGGGCTTTAGTGACTGTACTGGGTTTCGGCTCTTGGGGCTTTGGCGGTTGAGGTTCATGGGGTTTAGGGTTTAGGGCTCTGGGTACGTAAACAATATGGGTATGTGGAGAGGTTTCTAAGGTGTGGTCCCTTCAGGATAGGTATGTTTCGTAGAAGTCCCCCATGTGAAGTTGGCACGCTGCATAGCATGTAACCATATACCCAAGTTCGGATCCCGTTATCCTTAAATCCGAACCCTAAACCCTAAACCCTTTTCATAAACGCAATTGGCCGCCTAGTATGGTCCCTTACTTTCTTTAGGGTTTTGAAGTATTGGCCCTTGAGTTTTGCAGGGCATGTAAGGGGTATATTAGGGGCCTCCAATGATGGAACCATGTAGCTACCCTGAGAAGCACGGGCATGCGTTTGTTTGCCTTTCAGGGTTTGGGTTCAGGTTTTAGAGTTTAGGGATTCGGGTTTAGGATTTAAGGAACCCGAATCACACCTTCCCTAAACTCCAAACCCTACAGTTTAAGAACACCATAGGTATGTTAAATGTTCACAGGTTTCCGTCGGCCAATGCGGGTTAGTGAGTAGCGTTTTTTGGGGTTAAGGGTAGCCCCACCTCAAACCAAGAACTAAGAACCTTCAAGTAGACCCCTGGACATTAACACTAAGTTCAAGCGGCCGTCTGAGGATGATTTATTCTAACTGTTGGTCAGTAGGGAATGGGGGAATGAGGTACCCCGTAAAATTCCTTAAAGGGTATACATAGGGCCCTAATTCCCTCATTGCCTGCTAACCAACAAAAAGCAAGACAGTTTGATAGGTAGGTGATTTAGGGTCTAGGGTTTACGGTTTAGGGTTTTAGGGTTTAGGGTTAGGATGTCGGGTTTAGGGTTTGTAGGGCTTAGCTATTCTAACAGGGACTCCGAATAGTTCCGAGAACACGGGCTATGCAGGAGCTCCTTGCAATTCCCATGCCGAAGGCCCCGGCCCTGATCCCCAAACGCTAAACCCTAAACCCTAAACCCTAAACCCTAAACCCTAAATCGCAGATTTGGGCCCTCTATGGGATGGCTATGTGATGCTGAATGCCCTATTGAGGCTTTAGTGTTCAGGGTTTAGGGTTTAGGATTTAGGGCTTAGGGCCTAGGGTTCAGGATTTAGGGTTTAGGATTTAGGGTTTAGGGTGCAGGCTTTAAGGTTCAGGTTTCAGGGTTTAGGGTGTGATCCTGAACGCCCTGTAGTATCACAGGGATTGAACCTTCCTGGGTCGTTGTAGAAGTAGGCCACCCTAAGCCACACTAAAATCCTACACCCTAAGCCCTGCCCTAAATCCTAAGCCCCTGAATCCTAAACTCCAAACCCCTAGACCTAAACAACCCTTAACAACCCTAAGCCCCTAAACGTGTCTCTAAGTGAGCAAGGCAACAACAACCTCAAACCCTACAGTGACTCTTTCCTTTGGCGATGGCACCCTAAACCTTGATTAAACCCCAAACCCTAAGCCCGTCATAACACTGGGGCTCGCAGAACGGGGGTTTAGGGTTGAGGGTTTTTGGGTTGTCAGAGATTTGTCCTACATCTGGGTTTAGCGCTTTATGGCTTTTAGGCCTTAGGGTAGCGACACGTCCGTCTGGTGCCGGAGACGTCTTAGGTGGTGTTTTTTTCAAAGCTCGGGAGGTGGGGGGTTTAGGGTTTTGGGTTTTGGGTTTAGGGCTTAGGGTTTAGGGCAGTTTAGGGTTTAGGGTCAGGGTTTAGGGTTTAGGAGAAACCAAGCTCTCGAAAGCCCGTTCCTGGGAATGGAAGCCGGATACCCGTTGGCTAACGGAATGTGTTCAAGGGCTTTCGAAGGCACACCTAGAAAGCCAACATTTTGACACGTGGTAAACCCTAAGCCTTCAGCCCTAAATCCTAAAACCCGGACCAACCAACCTACCACATCCTTACCAGCCCTTGCTGTGGTAAAAAGCCCTAAGCCCTAACCCCCACATGAAGTGTCATCCTGTCCAGACACCACATCATCAAACACCCTAGGCCCTAAACTCTAAACCCTAAAGCCTAAACCCTAAACCTCAAACTCTAACGTTAGTTACATGGTCCCATACTGTGGTCCTCTACCTTCCTTCAAAGGCTCCGAAGTGGTCTCCCTTTAAGGCATGTAATTACCCTAAGACCTAAACCTCAAGTCAAAAGTCAAGCTAGCTAAACCCTAAACCCTAAACCCTAAACCCTAAACCCTAAACCCGAATCCCGAAACCCTAAACCCTAAACCCTAAGGTGTTGGAGTTCGTGAAACTTTTCGACCCCAGCGGGTACGCCAAGCTCCAGATGATGAAGTCCGCTCAGGACTACAGCAAGGCTCCTTGTCAGGAAAGCTCGGGAGGTGGGGGGTTTAGGGTTTAGGGTTTAGGGTTTAGGGTTTAGGGTTTTTGGTTTTTGGGTTTAGGGCTTACTTGCAGGTTCACGTGTAATTATAAGAGGGCTTATCAGTAGGGTATCTGCAATGAAAATTGGTGATAGCCTTATCCTGAGTACTTGTAACCTACTTCTAACTACCCATGGACCTTCAAGTAGCCCTAAACCCGAAACCCTAAACCCTCAACCCTAACCCCTAACCCCTAACCCCTAACCCCTAAACCCTAAACCCTAAACCCTAAAGGGGTCTAGGGGCTTGAGACTTCGGCTCCAAAGTTGAGGGCTAAGGCGCCTAGATCCTAAACCCTAAAAACCCTCGGTTTAGGGTTAGAGATGGTGAGGACGTAGGGTTTTAAGGTTTAGGGTTTAGGGATTTAGGGTTTAGGGGTTTTGGGTTTAGGGATTTAGGGTTTAGAGATTTCGGGTTCAGGGTGTTTACTGTTTTTTGCCTGGGAACCACAAAAAACTCAAGAATCATGCTCCCTTTTGCCCTCATAAGGACGATGTTTTTGAGCGCGGGGGGGGGGGGGGGGGGGGGGGGGGGGGGGGGGGGGAAGAATATTGTTGATTCAGTTTGTGTTGAGGGTGGGGGGTGGGGGGGTTCTTGAGCAAATAGTAGCCCAAACTTCACGGATGGACAGATGGTATGGTCTCTGGTCCCAGCAGTTTCGGAGAGACTCAGCCCAAACAAGTACGGAATCGGATGGAAGGAGAATGCCCTGAACCTTAAAGTTCGAGTGCAGGGTTTAGGGTTTAGGGTTTAGGGGTTTAGGGTTTAGGGTTTAGGGTTTATAGGGTCTAGGGTTCACGGTTTACGGGTTTAGATTTAAATCCTTAGTTAAAGGATACTGGAGTCTTTGAGAACCCCCAAGGTAGGAGTCTCTAGAGCCGTACTTGGAGGTTCTTGAGTGGTTTCGGTTTAGGGTTTAGGGTTTAGGGTTTAGGGTTTAGGGCTTAGGGTTTAGGGTTTAGGGTTTAGTGTTTAGGGTTTAGGGTTTAGGGTTTAGGGTTTGGGGTCTGAAGTAGAGTAATTATAAGTATTTCTGGTCACTTACATGGGATTGAGGTCGCAACAAGGGTTCATGGTTCAGTCCTAAGCGGATCTAGAAATGTTCTGCGGTTAAGACCTCCACATTCTCTTGTAGAGAAGTATCCCAGAGGCTTTGCGCACTCTTCAACCTGTAGTTTTGGGGCTCAACAACATGCAGGACAACCGTAAGCATAGAGCATTTTTGGACCCCTGAACCCTAAATCGATGCCCTACACCCTAAACCATAAGGCTGGTTGAGGCCTTTTAGGCTACAGTTGGGCGTTTGGGAGCCTATGTGCCGGGTTTAGGGTTTAGGGTTTAGGGTTTAGGGTTCTAGATGTTAGCTCCCTCATGTGCTTCTGGGTTTAGAGCACGTTGGGCTCGAGTCGCTCACGGCTCCACCCCCCCCCCCCCCCCCCCCCCCCCCTACCACCCCGAAAGCCTAAACCCTAAGCCCGAATTCCTAAACCCTAAACCCTAGACCCCCCAAGCCCCAAGACCACTTCAGGTGAGGCTTAACATGCCTGCCTTCCTGACCGCCTGCATTTGGATGTCCACTAGCGCCTCAGCTCGCACAAGGCTTGCCAAAACCACTAGTGAGAGTAGCCACGTCCCTATTTTAAAAATGGTAAACATACCCAAGAATTAAAGTGCAGTCCCTTTCTACAGCTTCCTCGAGGAAAGCGCTGAACTTTTTTTGGGCTCAAGCCACCTCGGGTTGAAGGCTTTCCGTGTCTTTGGCCGGTAGAGGCATGGTCTGCAAGGGGGTACACCCTGAACTGAACCCTAAACCCTCAACCCTAAACCCTGAACCCTGAACCCTGAACCCTGAACCCTGAACCCTGAACCCTAAACCCTAAACCCTGAACCCTAACCCTGAACCCTGAACCCTAAACCCTACACCCTGGCTTGGGGAGGAAGACCCTTGAGTGCCCCCGAAAGCTTAAGCCCTCCGACACGTCTTGCAACATCGACCTTGCAGATATGGGTTTAGGGTTCAGGGTTTAGGGTTTAGGGTTTAGGGTTTAGGATTAGGGTTTAGGGTTTAGGGTTTAGGGTTTGGGGTTTGGGGTTTGGGGTTTGGGGTTTTGGGGTTTTGGGTTTAAGGGTGGGGGTTTCCGAAATTGGGCTTCTAAGGTTCCCACAAGAAGGGTTCAAGCACTTTGGGGTAAATTAGGGGTACCCCTGTTTGGGGAAGCACTCACTTCCAGAATTCTTTGCTTACTGATACCTTCAGAACTTCAGATAACTTGGCTTTAGAATCTTGCCCAAACCGTTGCCCCCTGACCTGGAAGTTCATTACCGTGGTTGATGTTGACGTGTTTTTGTTCTTTGAAAGTGTCGTGGCCCTAAACCCTCTACCCTAAACCCTTCTTTTGTTCTTTGAAAGTTTCGTGGCCCTAAACCCTCTACCCTAAACCCTGAACCCTAAACCCTACAAGGAGCCTTCCCGCCCTAGTTCAACGTGGAGTTAAAGTCCCTCAACCTCGGATGCCCGCCCAGTACCCATATTCCTTTCTTTGGGGGGGGAGGGGGGGGGGCCTAGAATCCCGAGTTAGGACTAGCAGTATAAGGGGGGAACATCCGAAGGTTCCATAATAACCCTAAACTCTACACCCCAAACCCTAAACCCCAAACCGCAAACCCTAAACCCTAAACCCTAAACCCTAAACCCTAAACCCTAAACCCTAAACCCCAAACCCTAAACCCTAAACCCTAAGCCCTTTAAGCAAACAGAGGGGCACCCTGTTTTCATGCTAGGTTCCTGGGCATCCTAAGAGCTACAGTTAGTTTTTCTAGGGCGGCCCCTCCTTGCAATCCCGAACGGGTTTAGGGTTTAGGGTTTAGGGTTCAGGGTTTAGGGTTTAGGGTTTAGGGTTTAGGGTTTAGGGTTTAGTGTTTAGGGTTTAGGGTTTAGGGTTTAGGGCTACCTGTAGAAAATAGCATGCTCGCAGGGCTCCCGGATGCACCCTATAGAGCCCCAAGCCTCGCACAAGCAGCCTTTTTAAGCGTCCGCGCGGCTGAGGTATCTCAAAGAAGCAAAAGATACGGTTCCTTTTAGGCACCTTGGCTGTCGCACTTAAACGCCTAAACCCTAAACCCTAAAACCCTAAACCCCAAGCCCTAGATCCAAGTAGGTATCTCAAAGAAGCAAAAGATACGGTTCCTTTTAGGCACCTTGGCTGTCGTCATTCGCGGCATTGTACACGCCATAAACCCTATATCATATGCCTTAAACCCTGAACCCTAATCCTAAACCCTAAACCCTAAACCCTCAACCCTCAACCCTCAACCCTAAACCCTAAACAACCCTAAACCCTAAACCCTAAACCCTAAACCCTAAACCCTAAACCCTAGACCCTAATCCTAAACCCTAAACCCCAATCCGGGAATGCCAACAAGGGAGCCGGTCATGTTGCTAGATTGCTTGGGATCTCCAAAGCGCTAGCCGTTTCCGGTTACGACGATCCTGTCGTGACAATGCAGCCCTCCTGCTAAGGGTTTAGGGTGTAGGGTTTAGGGTTTAGTGTTCAGGGTTGAAGGTCCCTGCTAGCAGGAACCGAATGCATGATCAGGCAGCTACTTTAGGATGACTTCGGTCATGTGTTGCACCGCAAGTCTCGCTAAGAAGCCTCTTAAAGAAACTGCAAGCCCCTGAGCTCCAAACCCTCAACCCTTCACCCCCTAATTGTCCGCTTTTGCAAAGGCGGACAACCCTGAACCCTGAACCCTAAACCTTAGCTCTGAACCCTAAGCCCTGACAGCCCCTGAACCTGACCTGAACCAGTAGCCCTGAAGCCAGCGGTTGCCCAGCCCAACCGGTTCTAGGTTTGGAGTTTGGGGTGTTAAGGGTTTCTGGTTGAAGACTAGACCCTAAACCCTAAACCCAATACCCTCATCCTAAACCCTAAACCCGAAACAACAACCCTTGTGGATAGTGCATCCTGAGGCCGGAAAGTCAAGCCTTGTGAAGGACCATGTAGGGTTTAAGGTCCAAGGTTCAGGATTTTTAGGGCTATTTGAGGGTTCATGGGTAGCTATAAGTCAGCTAGTAGGGTTAGTAGTATCTTTTTTTTACGGTTATGACCAGTCATAGTTGTAGATACCCTACACCCTACATCTAACTCACTTCTAACGACCCATGGACCTCCAAGTGCAGTAAAGGGTGTTCGGTTGGAACGACAGCCCTAAACCCTAAACCCCAAGCTCTAAACCCCAAGCCCTAAACCCCAAACCCCAAACCCCAAACCCTAAACCCTAAACCCTAAACCCTAAACCCTAAACCCTAAACCCTAAACCCTAAACCCTAAACCCTAAACCCTAAACCCTAAACCCTAAACCCTAAACCCTAAACCCTAAACCCTAAACCCTAAACCCTAAACCCAAACCCTAAGCCCTCCCTTAATATTAAGAATCCTATAAAGTCAGGTGTGTTCGATGAGAACGACAGCTATACCTTTGAGGAGGTAGAGTTCGTGGCCATGCTGGTCGCCCTTTTTCGCGCCTCACCTAACACAGATGTCTAGGGGCCCTAGACCCAACCGTACACCCTAAACTTTGAACCCCTAAATCCTGAACCCTGAACCCTAAACCCCTAAGCCCCTTAAACTCTAAACCCTAAGCCCCTTAAGCCCTAAACTCTAGAAGTCTGTGCAGGGTCTACTTGGAGGTTCATGGGTAGTATTCAGTAGGGGTTCGGGTTTAGGGTTTAGTGCTACTTGGGGGGTTTCATGGGTAGTTAGACGTAAGGTTATAAGTGCCCTAGGTAAGTTGGAAGTGTAGTTACCCTACTTTTAACCCTACTTCGAACTACCTCTGGGTAAGGAATGAAGCCCTTAGCAGCCTAAAGCCAACCTTTCAAGTCTGGAGTCACCCTAAACCCTAAACCCAAAACCCTAAACCCTAAGCCCTAAACCCTAAAACCTAAACCCTAAACCCTAAACCCTAAACCCCTCACCGTCTCAGGCAGCCTTTTAACTCTAAAAACGCACGGTAAGGGAGTGAAGTGAATGAACAAGAAACCGAACGGACGAACGCGTGCATGAACTGTATTAGTGCACTAGTTGCTTACTTAGCCCATAGCCGAACTTTCAACTTTTTTGGTTTCCTTATTTACTGGGAAGAATAAAGTTTGACCTTTTTTCTCCCTTGGTTATTGGAGAAGTAGGGTTCGCACGCCCCATTAATAATAACCTTCGTTCCTTGCTTACATTTTTTACACGGGCCTTTTCTTTGATCGTTTATTAGGGCCGTTCAGGTACACTATGATCTTAGGTTTTGAATTGGGGAAAGCCATTATTCTTTTTCTCGCCCGGTTATTAGATTCTGAGGAGAAACGAAGAAAATTTTTTAGGACATTTCATGTATTAGGAATTGCATTGATCATTCATTAGATTATAGAATTGATATCAAGACTATGATCGAAGAGAGTACCACGTCCGAAGAAGCACACGCCGAGGCGGAGTGGGGGCAATTTTCGGACTGGTGTCGCGCGACGCCATGCCCTCCCACATCCGACGCTTGCCGTTTAGGGTTTAGGGTTTAGGGTTTAGGGTTTAGGGTTTAGGGTTTAGGGTTTGGGGCTGAGGCCTGTGGGTTTTCGGGCTTAGGATTTAGGGCTTGGGGAGCACTCAACAGCCCGAAGCCCTGTTTGGTAACCCCAATTCCTGAAGCCGAAACCCTGAGCCCTAAGCCCTAAGCCCTAATTGATGTAGAGCAGCGCCCATGCCCAGGAATGCAAGCACTGGCCAAGAAACTTTTCGCCAGGCTGGTGGGTTGCAAGACATATTGTTTAGGGTTTAGGGTTTAGGGTGTAGGGTGTAGGGTTTAGGGTTCAGGGTTTAGGGTTTAGGGTTTTGGGTCCACAAAAGTCGGTTCCGGGCCTACGTGCAGGGTCATTGTCTTACCAATGGCGACCCGATATGGAAAGAATAGGGCCCTATTCTTAAAGAGTCTAGGATGAGTTCTAGGCTCAGTACATGTTTTCACCACAAACTAACTGTACTATAGATACATCGACAGCAGCTCGCCATTTAGCATTAAACATCTCGCAGCAACACTGGGCATATTTTGTTTTGGTTGGCCTGTTAGCCTGTTTCCTTCGTTTTTTTAAAAGCCGGCTGTTGCCAAAGAGAGCCGGCCCTGGAGGCAAATCACAGGTCTCAGGCCGAGCTTTAAACATTGGCTGCCCGAAACGGCCGGTTGTTTGGGGTTTAGGGTTTAGGGTTTAGTTTTTAGGGTTTAGGGTTCAGGGTTTAGGGTCTGACAGGTGGGCCCTTTTTTCAAGCAGGAGAGGCCGAACTTGCTTGAGCCAAGGGGGTCTAGGACCCAGAGTAGGCCCTTATTCCCTTTGTCACCTAAACCCTAAACCCTACACCCTAAACCCTAAACCATGTCTATTCCTAGGGTATGCTTGATCCAAGGGGGAGGTGCCGGAGCCTATGGCCGATGAGGGTTTAGGGTTTAGGCTGCTTAGGGTTGAGGGCTAGTTGGAGGTTCATGGGTAGTTAAAAGGTGGGGGGGGGTTATATGCAGGGTAACCCTTTAATTAATCACTGGTGATATCCTTACTTTAAAATTATAACTAGTGATAACCTTTCCTAGACTACTTATACCCCTACTTATAGGTACCCATGGACCTTCAAGTATGGTGTTCGTTGGAAGAGGTACGGAGGGCAAACCTCAAGGCGGGCGGTCTTGGGGCGTGTGTGTCTTTAACCGGCTGCAATCTTACGAAGCACGCTTCCGTGTGGCAGCCCCCAAACCCAAAACCCTGTATTTTCGGTTTTTTTGGTTTAGGGTTTAGAGTTCAGGGTTCAGGGATTAGGGTTCAGGGTCTAAAGGCCTAAACCCCAAGCCCTAAAATTTTCGATCCTGTGCCAGGGTGCTTGAACTCGGTGAGAGTCGCACTGAAGGAGCCAGCACCTGGGCCTCAGGATTTAGGGTTGATAAGGGGCTTTAGGGTTTGGTGTTTGGGATTTAGGGCTTTAGGGTTTAGGGATATTGGGGTCCTCACTGTAAGGGAACCCTTGCAGGAAGAGTGTCTTGACGACGTTGCACGATTTGGTTGCTAAGCTTGGGCAGGCTTTCGACAATGCTATCCAGTGAGGCTTGTGGACTAAGGCTTGAAACTGAGAGTTTACTTGGAGGCTTCTGGGCACTTAGAAGTAGGTCAGGGCTTAGGGTTTGTAATCTGATCTGACGTAGTAAGCCGGTTTGTATCTATGCATTTCCCCTACTCCAAACCTCCAAGCCCGATTCCATGAATGCCCCTCAACCTCAAGTACACCGAAACATCCTAAAGCAGATTGCTGCAGAGCCCTGGAAATGCAAAGTTCTTTAACAAAAAATATGAAACCCGAAATCGCGCTAATAGACCCCAAAACCACCCCAAGCCCCCATCAAGCCCCTAAACCCAAACCCCCTAAGCTCCCCTAAATCCCCTAAACCCCCTAAACCCTAAACCCTAACCCCCATAAACCCTATGCCTTAAACACTGCACAAAGACCGAGGCAAGGTCCTTCTAGCAAACGGTTCGGTGCCATTCCACGTGGTCGAGGCATGGGTTCAAAAGCCTTTCGCACCCTAGGGTTTAGGGTTTAGGGTTTAGGGTTTAGGGTTTAGGGTTTAGGGTTTAGGGTTTAGGGTTTAGGGTTTAGGGTTTAGGGTTGAGTTTTAGGGTTTCGGATGAACAAGCCCTTGAAGCCCTTAAGAGCCCAAAAGCCCATGGGTTTCAGAAGGGGCGTTGCGTCCTTTGTGGTGTTCCCCCTTTTTTAACTTACAACCTTCGAGGAACCGTTATGTCCTAGGAAAGTAAACTCCAAAAACGGGTTACAATGCTTCAATTGTCGTTTTGCTTCGACCCCAAGGGAATATGGAAAAACATACGTTCAATGGGGTTCTTAGGGGACGTGCCGCCCCGACCTCATGTAGTGGCCACCTAGGAATATTAAAACATATGGCAGTTGTTCAAAAAATACCCTAATCCCTGAACCCTAAACCCTAAACCCTAAACCTTAAACCCTAAACCTGAGGGTCAAGTAGTCATACGGTAGCAGGTTCCAGTTTTAGCAGGGATTCCTGTTTCAGGGACTTTGATCCCAGTCCATCCCAATCAAGGACCTGTAGGCTGGACTCAATAGTTCGTTCTTATGTGTCCCTTGCCTTGGCAAAGAGTTTTTTGGTGTGGCAGGATCTTGGACCCAAATCATATATTACTTGTTTATACTATTGTACTTTTTATGCTGTTGTCTGAATATACTACCATTTTCTTAGCTGAGTATACTTTTTTACTGTTATAGGCCTAGGGTTTGAGGGAGGAATCTCTCCGGAGTTCTGGGACGGTGGCGCCCCTGGCGTCATTGATTGTTGAAGAATCGAAACCTCCAGGAAGTAAAATCCGAAGCCACAACTCCAAGTACCCCGGTTTAGAGTTTAGGGCCAGTTTAGGGTTTAGGATTTAGGGTTTAGGGTGGAGGGCCTTGAATTACCTCCTGTCTAGGGAGTTCTGGGCCCAAGCACATAATAACATGGTGGGACCCTTCGGGTAGGTTCCACTCGAGGGGGCTCAATGGTGTTTACGGGCAGGTTCATGGTACCCAGCAACCCATCTATCACTGTGCACATATACCCCTTAATTCCCCTACCATGGGTTTAGGGTTTTGGGTTTAGGTTTAATAAGTACTGTGTGCCATGAACCTCCAACCGAGTAGCGAGGGTTCAGGGTTTAGGGCCCTAAACTGATGCTAAGCCTTAAAACCTTCCGTACTGCTTAGAGTCATGCACCGCATTAAACGAACAGTCAAAGGTTTTCGGGCGAACCTATGGAGTACCACCAAAGTCAGACGCCTCTTCTGGAAAGCGGAAAGGCCTCACAGCACGTCGAAGAACAATAACTCTTAGAATGTAGCCCTTCTCCGAAGTTCGTAGGTTATATCCCCGAACAATCTACTGCTCAACCCTAAAACTCACCAGCAATTCAGTCGTGTTTTGGAGTTCAGGGTCCGTGTGCCTTTTTTTTCGGATACTTAAAGGGGATCCCATGTAATAGCTTAAGGGCCCAAGTATATACCAAACCCTAAACCCTAAGCCCTAAATCCTAAACCCTAAACCCTAAACCCTAAACCCTAAACCCTAAACCCTAAACCCTAAACCCTAAACCCTAAGCCCTAAATCCTAAACCCTAAACCCTAAGGGCTTTAGGTCTTCGCCCTACAAAGCCAGAGCGCTTCCTTCTTTTGTAGACGCAGGAGTGGCTGCTAGGCGAGACCTACGATCCACTGAACGCTTCCTGGCAGAAGCCTTGAAGCCAAAAGGGTTCAGGGTTTAGGGTGTCGGGTTTAGGGTTTAGGGTTTAAGTTTTAGGGTTTAGGGTTTAGGGTTTAGGGTTTAGGGTTTAGGGTTTAGGGTCACCCGAAACAACGCTAAAACCCCAAACTCTACAACCCTAAATCGAACGCTCCAACCTAGAAAAACCCTTCAAGTTCCCATTTTGGGCTTCGGGAGTCTGAGTTCTGCAACGCCATCGACGTCCAGAAACTAAAAAGCAAGACCCAGCTTTCGGGGTTTAGGGTCCAGGGTTTAGAGACCGTTCTCTATCTATATAAATTAGTAGCCCCAGGTTTTGTTTTTCGGGGCTAGCTTGAGGTTCCCTGGGTATGAATACCTAGGACCCGGGGTAGGCCCTTTTTTCTCTTGATTTAGGGTTTAGGATTTAGAGTTTTTGGGTTCAGGGTAACTAGGACCCAGAGTAGGCCTCCGTGCTTTTGTTTTAGGGCTTAGGTTCCCTTAGCCGCCCCTTTAAACTAAAACCGGTGCTCCTTTGATCAGATACTTGAACTAAGTCGGGAATGAGGGAATTAGGTACCTTGTATCCCCTTTGTACCCTTTAAGGCTTTAAGGGCTTATGTCGTGACTAGGGTGCCTAGTTCGGTCATTCCCTACTAAAAAGCCACTAGGTGAAGGTTCAGGGGTAGCTATCAGTAGGGGTATAAGTACCCTAAGTAAGGTTGTAACCTGTAAACCCTACTGATGATTAATGTTGACTTCACATTAGGAATTCCCGCCGCAATTATAAAATCCACCTGCCAGAACACAATAATATAGCCCGCCACAATTATCAAATCAGGCCCGGGAATTGTTTTTTTACGGGCGAATATAATTGACCTAATACTAAAACTAATAGTACGTCCTACCAGGATTTAGGCGAATTTAATTGAGGAGGCCCTGGCCGGAGAGATTGATCAATCAAGGGGGGGAGGGGGGGGGGGGGGTTTATTAATGCGAAGTCAACATTACCCATGAACCTCCAAGTAAGGGGCTTACCCCAACAGAAGCCTTTGTTTGGCCATTCATGTTGGGTACGTAGACACCCTAAGCCCTCCAACCCTCCAACCCTCCACCCCGCCAACACTCCAACCTTAAACCCCGAACCCTAAACCCTAAACCCTAAACCCTAAACCCTAAACCCTAAACCCTAAACCCTAAACCCTAAACCCTAAACCCTAAACCCTAAACCCTAAACCCTAAACCGCGCCTCAAGGTACCGGTGGCGCTCTTCATGGAGCGGTATTCAGTGTCTCGGATGTCGTTTAATACTCGCGGCTTCTTGTTAGGGTTTAGGATTTAAGGTTTAGGGTTTAGGGTTTAGGGTTTAGGGTTTAGGGTTTAGGGTTTTCAGAGTACATGGGAAGTTAGCAGAAGGGTTATAGGCACCCATTTCTATAGTTACCCTACTTATCAACCCTAAACCTAAGCCCCAGAAACCCTGACTTAAAACTCTACTTATAACTGCCCAAGTATTGCGAGCCCTTAACCCCCAAGCCCAAAGCCGAAAACTGCTTGCTTCTGAACCCCCGAAGCCGAAACCGCTAAATTCCCCACTTGAAGGCATGGGTAGTTCTAAGTAGGGTTAGATGTACCCTAAATAGGCTTGAAAGCGGTTGTGATTGTACTTGCCCTTCTTTTTTAAAACCCCACTTATAACCTACCCATGAACCTCCACGTAGAGCCACCAAAGTGAGACCTTTTGTCCAACGCCTAAGCCACGCTGCAGACGGGTAGTTATAGCATGGTATATATTGGAGCTGCGCACGGCCGTTCACAGAGCCTATGAAGTTAGGGCAGGATGCCCACATCCCTGCAACGAAAACATGAGCCCTAAACCCTAAACCCTAAACCACCAAATTCACTCTCCAAACCCTGACCTCAATTCGCTGGAGCCCCAAAAGCCCTACACCCCTGAATCCTAGTTTAGGGTTTAGGGTTTAGGGTTTAGGGTTGGGGTTTGAGGTTTAGGGTATAGGGTTTAGGGTTTAGGGCTACTTGGAGGTTCAGGGGTAGTCACAAGTGGGGCTATAAGTAGGGTAGCAGGTAGAACCTTATTTACGGTACCTAGAACTCTACCTAAAAACTACCCATGAAACCTTCAAGTTGCTGTACTTGGTAACCTCCCTTTTGCCCTTGTTGCTTCTTGGTTCCTTCATAAACAGCACCCCGCACCAAAAAGGGTACCCTTATTTATAATATGGAGGCTCACGATAAGAGGGGTACCTCCTGCGCGTCCTTTTCATAAGGGGGATCCTGCTATCTAGGTGTAGTTCCCTGAGCCCCTGAACCCGTAAACCCTAAACCCTAAACCCATAACCCCCCGAAAGCCCTAAAGGTTTAGGGTTTAGGGTTTAGGGTTTAGGGTTTAGGGTTTAGGGTTTAGGGTGGTTCCATGGTCCCTTAATATGGTCCCCACCGGCTAAACCCTAAAGCCTAAACCTTACACCCCAAAGCCTCAAGACCACTTCTTCAGGCATCGAGCCAGGAGCCCCTTTATAGGAGGGTCT
>CAJNDS010002403.1:127500-335000 GCA_905221605.1 Symbiodinium natans | reverse complement strand
AGGCTGCCAACTTGACGTAGTTTGCACAAGAGTGGTTTAGGGTTCAGGTTTCAGGGTTCAGGGTTTAGGGTTTAGGGCCCCAGTAGCTGTCCTTCATCACCCTCGGTGTAGGGCCGGGGTGCGCTGATTCCTCTTGTGTTTGAATCATAACCGGGGCAGGTCAGGCAATGTGTGTTTTTGGTTCTTTGAGAGCCAAGACTCGCACGGACACGTAACTTTCTCTGTGCACAGCCTTGTCTACCAATGCATAGGCGCTTGTAGTGAAAGAATAACCCCAAAGGCTCCATGTACCCTTATAGTAGATACCCAGGCCTTAATCCGAGCACCTGTTTAATTGGGAGGGGTCCCCCCCCCCCCCCCCCAAAATAAGGAAGGCAGGGTTCCGCAATAATTGGACCATGGCCCTGCATTGATTCTCTATTAAAAACAATAGGCTGCAGATCCCTGAGGTGCTGTAGCTCCGCATCTCCGCAAGCAAAACAAGAAGCCTGCCGACAGATTTTTGAACCCCCCCAAAAAAAATTTCTTTAAATGTGGGGGGTTATGCCCATACGAAATCCACCGTAATGGAAAGTAGTCTTCCGGCGGGCTTCCGGAGAAAAAATATTTCTTTAAATATGGGGGGTTTAATTAAACAGGTGCTCGGATTAAGGTACCCTTATCGGAACCCCTTTAACGGCCTAGGTATCTACTATATGGGTACATGGAGCCTTAGGGAACATGTCCAAAAGCATCAGACTTGAATAATGTCCGGGATAATATTTTTCCTTGAACTGTCGGGCTCGTTACCTGTAAGGAATATGACATCTGGTGCGTTTACGCAGCGATTTTCAATGCTTCAATGCATCTTCGGTTTGAGGGAAAGCGGCTCTTGCCCTTGAACCTGAAACGAATGATTTCCTTCGTGCCGGGAAATATGTTCTATCGAAGGTAAGATGCTATCCTGCTTGGTTTCACAGGGATCTTCAATGCATCTTTTTCAAAAAGCGAGCTTTCCTAGGACCGGGAGTAGGCCCTTTTTTCCTTTTTTGGGTTGGGGTTCCCTTATAGTCCCCTTAAAACCAAAAGGGCACCCTTTTTATTCCTAGGTTACTCCCGAGTCTAGCTTCACCCATGGGTTTCATGATGTGTTCGTAGGACAAGGGAGTAGGGCTCGACTGGCAACAGCCGAAGATCGGACAATTCACATTCACAATAGCACTTTCTATCACCCTCGGCCCCAAACCCTAAACTTTGGGATGTTGCCCCTTATACTCGCAGTCCCTATTGGGGATCATAATAGGGTTACTATCCTATTCACGATCTGTCGAAACTCCCAACAATCTCCAGGTGCATCTCAAGGCAGCTTCAGCATTTCCCACGCGGACGCAGAGCGAGCCATCGGAATCGCCATCGACCCGCCCCATGGTCTGCACCAAGAGAGGCAGGGTTTTGCCTGAAAAAGGGGAACCTTAGGGAGGGTTTGGGGTTTAGGGTTTAGGGTTTAGGGTTTGGGGTTCGGGGTTTGGGGTTTGGGGTTTGGGGTTTGGAGTTTAGGGTTTGGGTTCAGGTCCCGCCCCTGAAGGAGAGGGTGTAGTCTAATAAGGGTGAAAGTACTTACCGTATAATATGTAGTAAATGTAGCATGTAATACGACGTATAAATGCGAAACACAAACTGCGCAGATTTGACATATGATATGCAATGTATGACACATACTAATTCTTTATACCGGTATACATTCTGACAGTATGTTGGTTTATTTGCATATGTAAAAACATACGCAAGGTACACAACATACGTAGCATTTACAGCATGTATAGCATGCATAACGAATAGAACATGTACACATAACATTATATACATACATACATACATACATACATACATACATACATACATACATACATACATACATACATACATACATACATACATACATACATACATACATACATACATCATTCTCTTGGTTCTTTGTCATTCTTTTCGCTCTCTTGTTCGCAGTTTTGTAGTTAGCTTCTGGTGTTACCCCGTACCTCCATGAAGACTTCTCGTTTACACGGTTGACACATCCCAAGACACCTGAGAGCTACCCCACATGTCCTCCATCAACCCTGAAAACAGATCAGTCCAGGGTTTTGGGATCCTAGGGTTTAGGGTTTAGGGTTTAGGGTTGATGGTTTAGGGTTTAGGGTTTAGGGTTTAGGGTTTAGGGTTTAGGGTTTAGGGTTTAGGGTTTAGGGTTTAGGGTTCGGGTGTAAAGTAAGGACTTCGGGGGTTTTAGGGTTTAGGGTCTGCCTTCCATCCTTTGCCCTAAACACAGGCTTATCGATCCAGATCCTACACCTCCAGAACACCAAAATCCAAGCTGCGACACCTAGAGCCCCAAAACCCAAACCCTAAACCCTAAACCCTAAACCCTAAACCCTAAACCCTAAACCCTAAACCCTAAACCCTAGCAAGGAGTTTCTGGATTGGCAAGCTGCATCGTGCGCTTGACGAAATGGACGATTCCCGCCTGAATGGTGTGACTTGGACAAACTGGCTTTCGGGGAGTGCAGGTCGACCCTGGTCCCAAACACCTTTGATTTTGGAGGGGGTTAGGGTTTAGGGTGTAGGGTTTAGGGTTATCCGGTAGCTACTATGTTTGTCTGGCTTTGGGTCACAAGTAAACCCACGGAAAAAGCTTGAATAGTCCGCGTCGACATCATCATGTACATCCGCACCCCACTAATCGAATGTTCACTACGTCAAATATGCTAGCGGTGGGCTACCTAGGATGCCCAGCAGTGCCCTTATTCGCTTTTTTGGGGGTTTAGGTTCCCCATTTATGCAAAAAAGGGCGCCGTTTTAATCCTGGGTTATTGGGCAACCTAGCTACTGACAGTCTTCCGAGTTGGGGTGCCTAGAAACCTGCCACACTCGCAATTGCCCATGAACCTGCAAGCATTCCTCGAGCAAAGCGGGTTGGCGTTTAGGGTTTTCGGTTTCGGGTTTAGGGTTTGGGGTTTAGGGCTACTAGTGTATTTTAGGGTTTAGGGTTATTCGTACGGAAATTCGAGTTATCAGGGTTATTGGGGTTTGGGGTGTAGGGCTTTGGGGAGCAAAGGCGAAAATGACCTTGACCACCTTCCTCAAGAAGCTGTGCCCACAGGCTCCATGGCGTGCTTGGGTTTAGGGTTTAGGGTTTAGGGTTTAGGGGTTAGGGGTTAGGGGTTAGGGGTTAGGGGCTAGGGGCTAGGGGCTAGGGGTTTGGGGTTGGCGTGCTAGAGTGCAGGGGTGCCGGAATAGTGCTTGAGGGTTTTGGGGTTTTAGGTTTTAAGGTGTTTTTTTGATTATTCAGGGTTTCGGGGTTTTAGGGTGTAGGCGTAGGGTTTTAGGGTTTTTGTGTTTTTGGGTTTTTGGGTTTTTGGGTTTTTGGGTTTTGGGCTTTTAGGTTTTTAGGGTTTTAGGGATTAGGGTTTCAACGCAAACTGCAGTTTTTCCAGGCTATGGGGATGGGGAACTCAGGTTTTGGGGGTTTTCCCTGCAGATGCTGGCATTCCGGCTGGCGCTAGTGAAGAAAGATTATCAGTCTCCGCTAACCCAGGGCGTGTGTGCGTGTAGACTCGTCCGCCACTCCATCCGTCTGAATAGAAAACCCTAAACCCTAAACCCTAAACTAAACCAGACAGCTTGGCAGCAGGGATCGCAACAAGATCGTCAGCACCCCACCTTGCTATGGGGGGAGATTCTCAAAGATTTCGAGCCCGGTGTGGGTAATTTCAATACGAGGCCCCGCAGTGGATCCCCAACAAGTGGCCCCCAATGTGGGACGGTAGAGTTGTTCGGGTCGGTTCAAAGTCGGAACCGCTCCCCCCATTTGTTGCTGAGAAGGTGGAGAAGCCCAAAGCCTAAATGGGTTTAGGGTTTAGGATTTAAACCGGGTTTAGGGTTTCACGGGTTTGGGGTTTCACGGTTTGGGGTTTCACGGGTTTTGGGTTTCACAGGTTTAGGGTTTCACGGGTTTCAGGGTTTCAGGCTGTCAGGGGGCTAGGGTTTAGGGTGTAGGGTTTAGGGTTTAGGGTTTAGGGTTTAGGGTTTAGCGTTTAGCGTTTAGCGTTTAGGGTTTAGGGTTTAGGGTTTAGGGTTTAGGGTTTAGGGTTTAGGGTTTAGGGCCACAAGTCCGAAACCGGAGCGTTGAGTTGCCTGGGCCAGGCGGCACCGCGGCACCTGCGCATGTTCCACAGCTGGCTGAAGGACTCTGAGTTGCACATGATTGGGGGTTTAGGGTTTAGGGTTTAGGGTTTAGGGAGGTTTGCAAACTGCTCATCGGCCCCACTCTGGGAGGTTCAGGGGTAGTCTGCGGTTCAGGGTGTAGGGTTCAGGGGTACCCATACTTTTGTGGATCCGCAGTCGTGACTCAAGCAAGATGTTGATGTAATGGATGGTTGTTGGGGGTCTAGGGGGAGCCATTTCACTGGATGGTTTAGGGTTTAGGTTATTTGGATATTTATATCTGTATTTACAGGGCTTATGAACATAGCAATATTCGAGGGAAATATTTCTGAGGGGTCCCCTTCTCGGGTAACATTGAAAATGTGAGCCCTGAATATGAGGGTGTTAAAAGACCCCTTATTTCGAACACCCGACCCCCCTCCCATGGTTGGATTCGAACACCCGACCCCCCTCCCATGGTTTGATTAGCATTCTTTGGCCACTTAGAACACTACTTGCAGCTTATAGCATTTGAGGGGGTCCGCTCAGAGGAGCATGAGCAGATTGACGAGCTGCGCGCTGCATTGGCAAGGCCTCTTTTTTCAGGGTTCAGGGTTCAGGGTTTAGGGTTTAGGGTTTAGGGTTTAGGGCTTGGGGACTGGGGTTTGGGGTTCGCAGTCTTTTGGTTGCTTCCAGGGCCCCAAAGCTCGAACCCCAGGCGCTTTGCCTACACCCGAAGCCTTGCCTGCAACGAAGACAAACCCGACTTCCCTGGGGGTCCATGGACCCTTGCGGCTTCTTATCAGCAACGACTATGGCCGCCGTAGCACTACGAAGATCTCACCGAGTAGCCTAGCTCATCTTCAGCCCTGACCTCGGCCCCCCAATGGTAGAATTTTCTTTGGGAGCCCTAGGCCCTAAGCCCTAAACCCTAAACCCTAAATCCTAAACCCTAAACCCTAGACCCTAAAGCGCCCGAAGAGCAGGTCCTAACGTCACTGCACAGGTACCTGCAGGTTCATGGGTAGTTACAAGCGGGGTTAAGTAGGGTAGCTATTAGAACTGGTTCTAACCGTATTTGGGGCACCTAGAACTTAGAACCCTCCTTATGACTACTCATGAACGTCCATGGCACTTTCTTGTGCGAGCTTTTGTGGGGGCTTCGGGCTTCTTGGCCAAGTATGCCGCAAGACCCGGGATTCCCCCGCCCCTAAACCCTAAACCCTAAACGACCTTCCATCTGCAGTCGGAGAACCATACTAGCAGTATGCCTATCCCCTAAACCCTACACCGCAAAAAAACCCAAAACCCCTTAAAAACTCCCAAAACACCCCCCCCCCCCCTAATTCACTAAACCCCCAAATCCCCCTAAACCCCCTAAGCCCCCCTAAACCCCCTACGGTTTAGGGTCTAGGGTTTAGAGTGTAGGGTTAAGAGAAGCATAATATGATCCACCCAGGGTCTGGGTTGAAGTCTTGTGCCATGTTCCAGCAGTTGGCTGCCAAAGACTTCGCAGAGCGACTCTATTTCGCTCCACGCCACGCCCTGAGACACACTTTTAGGGCTTAGGGCTTAGGGTTTAGGGGAAACCCTAAACCCTAAGCTGTGCAGAGCAGTGCGTTTTTTGAAAAGTATCAACATCCTAGCCGTGCTCACAACTACCCTTGAGCCTTCAAGCAGCCCTAAACCCCAAACCCTAAAAACCCTGACCCGTAAGCCCTGACCCCCCCCCCCCCCTTTTTCGGGACGTGGGCAGGAGACGCGGAAAGCTGGCCGAGTTTAAGGCCCTCCGGCTGAGAGTTTGGGGTTTCAGGGCTTCAGGGTTTAGGGTTCCCCTCTTCCCTGCGTGGACCCCTTTAAGCAGACTCCTTTTAAAGGTGACATGGGGTCCATGTTTTGGGGGTTGCGGGTGGATGGGTGAGGCCACGAACCTAAGGCAGTGGTCCCCAAACTCCCTAAAGTCCCCTTTTCGGGCTATTTGGAGTCGTAGGGTAGTACACACTTGGGCGCTAACGCTGCTAATTAAATTATATAGGATTTCCTTTACGGCCCAAGTATAAACCCTAAACCCTAAACCCTAAATGTGGCTCTGGGCGTAACACGTTGCAAAGCCCTGACCCCACCTAGCACCCTGAGCCCGTTTAGGGTTTAGGGTTTAGGGTTTAGGGTTTAGGGTTTAGGCTTGCCTTAGACCCTTCCTCTCGCAGTTTGGTCCTTCCTGGATCTGCGATTCCTTGCAGACCGCGTTACCTGTAGCAATTGATCGAAGTCTGACGGTTCAAGGAAGTAAGCCCTCCATCCCTAAGGGTCCATGTACCTAAATAGGGCGTGCTTGGGGCTTAAAGTTCTCTTATATAGGGACTTTTGGGCCCAAGTAAACAATAGTATGGTGCATAGACCCACGGCACCACATTCCTCATACCTCTGACTTCCTCAAAGCAGAAGAATCACAGAAACTCCTGGAAGGAGCCTAGACCCTAAACCCCAAACCCTAAACCCGAAACCCGAAACCCTAAACTCCACCCCCCAAACCCGAAACTCCAACCCCCGAACCCGTAACCCCAAACCCCAAACCCTAAATAAAGCCCAAACCCCCAAACCCTCAGCCGCGAGGTGTACATCGCCAAACCGCCGCTTCCGGCGAAGATCCGCCAGGAGCTCCTTGGAGGCCCAACCCCCGGTGAACCCCAAAAGGGTTTAGGGTTTAAGGTTTAGGGTTTAGGGTTTAGGGTTTAGGGTTTAGGGTTTAGGGTTTAGGGTTTAGGGTTTAGGGCCACTAAACCCCTTGAAGCGCGAACTCCGAAGGGTTTAGGGTTCAGAGTTTAGGGCTTAGGGCTTAGGGTTTAGGGCTCAGGGCTTAGGGTTTAGGGCTTAGGGTTTAGGGCTTAGGGTTTAGGGTTTAGGGTTTAGGGCTACTGAACCCCTGCAGGGCCCAAGTATATGAGCGCATGGACCCTGAGGAACCCTAAACTCTAAGCCGAAAATGTTTTAAGGGTCTGGGGTTGAGGGTTTAGGGTTTAGGGTTTAGGGTTCAGGTTTTAGGGTGTAGGGTTTAGGGTTCAGGGATTGGGGTTTAGGGTTGGGATGTTCCCCCTTATACTAACAGTCCTTAAGAGGGATCAGGATAGGGAGTACTATAATCCCTATTAAGGACTGCTAGTATAAGGGCGAGAATCCCAAGTTTAGGGTTTTGTGTTTTGGGTGTTTGCTTGGGTTTGGGTTTTGGACGCTGCCTGATGGTGGGGACCCTAAGTTAGAGACCTACCCATGTACATAGAACATGTACACACATTGTTTGGTCATTTCTTGTTTAATATAAGGACTTTGTTCTTCTTGAGGTTTCTGAAGCGAATCCTTCAAACAAAAACAACTAAGTAACTACTTTCAGGTTAGTGGCGCTGGGTAGTCAGAGCCTGGGTTTTGTGTCCTGAAGACAAGCCCGTAATCCCCAACCCTGAACCCTAAACCCTAAACCCTAAACCCTAAACCCTAAACCCTAAACCCTAAACCCTAAACCCTAAACCCTAAACCCTAAACCCTAAACCCAAACTAGGGTCCCTCTCTGGGTCCTGTATATGGTCATGCGTCTGGCGTCTAGCCCTACGCCCAAACCCGAAAGCCTTGAACCCTGAGCCCTAAAACCCTCAAGCGACGCCAGAGCTCCCTAAACCCACAGCCACACCACAGGGGAGCGGGGAGTACCTAGATCATGCCTGTAAAGCCGGAAAGCTTAAGCGTAAACCCTAAGCCCTAAGCCTTAAAGACGCCAAGCCTAGAAACCCTAGATCCCCTAAATTCCCTAGAACCACAAGCCCCAAACCCTACAAACAACCCACAGCCACACCACAGGAGCAAGCCCTAAAACCAACCCACAACCACCCCGCAGAGGGCAGGGGGTACCAGGGTACCATTCCAGGGGGGGGGGGGGTGTAGGGAGGAGGCGCCTGATCATATATAGTACGGCACCCGTAAAGGAAGGACCCCAAAACTACTATTTGCTTAAGAATTAATAATCCCTATATTACCGTTGTAAGGAAATATATATATATATATATATATATACATAGTTATTTATTTATTTATCTATGTGTATGTATATATATATATATATATATGTATTTATTTCTTTATAATTCCGATTGTTTTTATTTGTGTGGGGAGAACTACCCATACAGTGACCGTGACCTGCAAAGGGACCTGGTCTAGAACTCGACAGCTCTTTGTGTCAGGGCACAAGGGCACACAGCTATGAACCCCCCTTCCCCCCCCCCCCCCCAGGCACCGAACACATGGAGCAAACCCCAAACCCCTAAACCCCTAAAACTTGGGATGTTCCCCCTATACAAAAAGTCCTTAATGGGGAATAATCGGGCATACTCTTATCCCTATTAAGGACTGCTAGTATGAGGGGGAACATCCCAAGCTAAACCCCAAACCCCCAAACCCCGAACCACTAAACCCCTAAGCCACTAAACCCTAAACCCTAAACCCCGAAACCCTAAACCCCTAAACCCCTAAACCCCTAAACCCGTAAACCCCTAAACCCCGAAGCCCCGAAACCCCGAAACCCCGAAACCCTAAACCCCGAAACCCAACCCACTGCGGCCCGCAGGCCTCGAATCGGGGTCGGGCAGCACGCGCCGGGCTCGGCGGCGTTGTTGTTGGATTCCCCAAACCCTAAACCCTAAACCCCTACACCCTAATTCGGCCCTAAACCCTAAACCCCAAACCCCTAACCTAAACCCTAAACCCTAAAACCCTAAACCCTAAACCTTAAACTTGTTTCTCCTCTCTTGTCGCTTACTTGGGGCCATGGTAACCCTTCGAGGTTTGGGGCTGAGGGGGTTGGCCTCAAACCTAGGCTCGCTCGGAGTTTCTTGGGCACCAGGGTTTAGGGTTTAGGGTTTAGGGTTTGAGGTTTAGGGTTTAGGGTTTAGGGGTTAGGGTCAGGAGACCCGTAAGGGACTTCGTAGGGTACCTATCTTCCCCAATTTTTTTGAGAACAGCAGGGGAAGTTCTTGCAACAGCTCGACTCGATCACCCCCGGCAACTTCTTCCTACACTCCGGCTGATGTTATTTGGAGGTTCATGGGCAGTCAGAAGTCGGGTTGTAAGATGGGGTAGCTGGTCAGAACCTTATTTAGAACAGTTGCAACCCTACTTCTGACTACCCGTGCACGTTCAAGTAGCACTAAACCCTAAACCCTAAAACACCAACCCTAAACCCTAAACCCTAAACCCTAAACGGCCCTAAACCCTATACACTAAACCCCAAACCCCAAACATTATCGCACCCCAAGCTGCAAACCTTAAACGCCCCAACAGCCGAAACCCCCACCTGCAGGGTCATTTGGCGCTCAGGTCCCCAGCAGGGCGTGCCCGTGGCTACAGCGCACCTTGTTGCTTAAGCAATTCGGGTCTCTAAAATCTTTGTTCAGGAGTTTAGGGTTTCAAGGTTCGTTAGGGTGTAGGCATTAGGGTCCTTAGGGCTTCGGGCTTGAGCCTTAGCGCCCAGAATGGCTTTACGATTTAGGTTACGGTTTACGGTTGGCGAGTTTAGGGCTTGGAAGACTTGTGGTTTAGGGTTTTCAGACTTTTAGGTCAGAGGCAGCTAGGGATCAGGCTGTTTTAAAGGTTTAAACCTTTGACTTCAAACAACCTTGCAGTTCTAATCTTTCTGCAAGGATACTCAGCTGAGTTGTTATTGTGTCAGCTGTCTTGCCACTTTGCGCCATTTGGGAGGGTCTGCTGCCTTTCAGAAGGAAACGTTTTAACACCCGCATGCTGTAGAACAACCACTCCCGAAACCCTAAGCCCGAGTCAGGAATTGCCGGGCGCCGTAAATTGACGTATTTGGGCTTCTGGCCTGTTACAGTGCGAGTGAACATAGACCGCCTAGACCCCCCAATCGGGCTGCGTTGTTCGGGCCTAATCTCTACCTGAAGGCTCGGATATAGTTCCTTTTTGGGGTAGCTCACAACAGATGAAGGCCTAGGTTTCCAGCTGTAGAGGTAGGGGGGGGGGGGACTAAATGAGACTCCAAACCCTAAACCCTATACCCTCAAACCCTAAACCCTAAACCCTAAACCCTAAACTCGCAGCTCAGGGACAGGATGAAGGACCCGCCTGGAGCAGAGATTCCGTGCCGATGGGCCTGGGGGTCCAGGGGTTTATGGGTTTAGGGTTTTTGGGTTTATGGGTTTCGGGTTTCGGGTTTAGGGTTTGGGGTGTAAGGTTTAGGGCTTCGGGGTTTTGAGCTTTTGGGCTTTGAGGACTTCGAGGGTGCAGGGGCTTAGGAGTTCATAGCGCCAGGGCTGTGAGGGCTCGGGGTAAGAGAAGGGCGTCGGGTTCAAGGTTTGAGGACCTAGCCTGAGAATCCTTAGAGGTAGCTCTAAACCCTAAACCCCTAACCCCTAACCCCCTAGACCCTCTAAACCCCTAAACCCCTAAACCCCTAAACCCTAATCCCTAAACCGATTGAAGCTGTCCTCACCCTGAAGCCTAAAACCCTTCAACCCCAAACTCGAAACCCCTCGCACTCAACCCTCCTGGGACGTTCATGGACAGGTATACGTGGGGTTATATATAGCCTATAGTAGTAGAGTAGGTAACCTTCAACCTTTTTGGGGTAATACAACCCCCTTAAATTCCCAAAGGTTAACCTTTAGTTCCCCCAGGTTGCTGGACAACTAAGGGTATACGTGGGGTTATAAATGGGGTAATTATTGTAGAACTGGCTATACCCTTATTCGGGTACTTATAGCGCCACTTATATCTACCCTTGAACCTTCAAGTAGAAATCTCAACCCTCAACCCAAAACCCTAAACCACCTCGATGGCAGGAGTCTTGTCCGAGAACAAAGATGACTACCTCGCCTCGGGCTTAATGGGGTTTAGGTTTCAACTAGTGCCCTCTCATTCCTAAACCCTAACCCCTAGACTCCAAACCCTAAACCCTAAACCCCAAACGTTAAACGCAAAACCCTAAACCCTAGACCCCAAACCCTAAAGGCTTCAAAAGCCGACTGAACCAATACCCTGAAAGTCCTCAGGCCGTCATGCGCCAATCAGAGGCCGAGACGGATTGGCATCATTACTAGGTAGGCCATTGGGAGATTGTGTGTTTTCCCTTCCTGGGTTCAAGAGGATCCTATGTAGGGTTTTCGGGTTTTAAGGGGCATCCTAGATTATAGGCACCATTGTCAAGGGCCATCATGTGCACTGGTCCGTGCAAGACGTGACTTCGTTGTCTGGCCCGACCAACTCGCACAAGACCACGCTTTTTCGACCCTTTGGCGAGCTCGTCGGCTTCACCGGGTCTTACAAGCCCGCCTTTGGACGCAAGTTTGCTCTGCGAAACCTGCTGCGGGAGAAGCGCTTCCAGTCGGCCGGTTTAGGTTTTAGGGTTTAGGGTTTAGGGTTTAGGGTTTAGAGTTTAGGGTTTAGGGCTTAGGGGTAAGGGTTTAGGGCTTAGGGCTTAGGGCTTAGGGCTTATAGGTTTAGCCCCTAGAAGTGCAAGTGTCCCAAGCTTTTCACGCCGGCAAGGTTGACTTTGATTCCAGCATCCCAAAGCCAAAGTGGGCCCAATGCCCTTAAAACCCTGCGGAAGCCTAAACCCTGATCCCGAAGCCCGGACTGGGCAGAGGGCCCGAAACCCTAAACCCCTAAACCCTAAACCCTAAACCCTAAACCCTAAACCCTAAACCCTAAACCCTAAACCCTAAACCCTAAACTCTTTCTTTGGGTGTTAATCCGTTCCCCCTAATATAAACGCCCCCCCCCCCCCTCCCCCCCCCCCCCCCCCCCCCTCCCCCCCCCCTCCCCCCCCCTCCCCCCCCCCCCTCCCCCCCCCCTCCCCCCCTCCCCCCCCCCCCCCTCCCCCCCCCCTCCCTCCCCCCTCCCCCCCCCTCCACCCTCTCCCCCCTCCCCCCCCCCCCCCCCTCCCCCCCCCCCCCCCCTCCCCCCCCCTCCCCTCCCCCTCCCCCCCCCCCTCCCCCCCGCCTCCCCCCCCTCCCCCCCCCGAAGGGTTTTTAGTATAAGGGGGGGTTCTTATCGTTTGTCCGAGAAACCAGCCCGTCCTTATTGTAGCGAGGGGTCAGGGTTAGGGTTTAGTTAGGTTTAGGGTCGAGGGTTTTAGGGTTTAGGGTTGGGGTTTAGGGTTTAGGGCCTCCACCCCCCCTAATCCCCCCCTAACTCTGTAGAGGTTTTAATAGGGACAGACCCGGGATCGGTATTTGGGGCCGGGGGGATTTTTATATTAGGGGGGTATTAATATTAGGGGGAATGGATTATTTGGTTGCCTTATGAAGTCCCTATGGCAGTCCCAGAGCTGAATCCCCAAACCCTGTGGTCTCCTAGGGCTTAGGTTACGGTTTAGAGTTTAGGGTTTAGGGTTTAGGGTTTAGGGTGTTTCTAGGGGCTTAGGGCTTAGGGTTTAGGGGAGCCGAGAGTTGAGGTTCGGGGTTTTGCATGATTCTCCCTTGCGTTGTTGGGCCTTGGCGCCTTTGCGTCCTGTACATCAGGGTTTAGGGTTTAGGGTTTAGGGTTAGGATGCGAGCCCCTATAAGCCTTAACCCCTCGTAGGGTTTATAAGGTATGGGGCTTCGGGCAACCCCTACTAAACCCTGAACCCTTAGCATGAGCAAATTCGTCCTTGGCGGTGTGAGGATGTTCTGCCCTTAAACCCCTAAACCCCCAACCCCTAAACCCTAAACCCCTAAACCCCCAACCCCTAAACCCTAAACCCTAAACCCTAAACCTCCTAAACCCTCAACCCCTAAACCCTAAACCCTAAACCTAAAACTGCTGAGGAAAGAATGTGCCCGATCGAGTTCCGAGCCCATCCTGGACACTCCAAGGCGGGGCTGAAACGGATTGCTGTGTGGGGTCTAGCCATAAGGTTTAGGGTTTAGGGTTTGGGGTTTAGGGTTTAGGGTTTAGGGTTTGGGGTTTAGGCTTTAGGGTTTGGGGTTTAGGGTTTAGGGTTTGGGGTTTGGGGTTTGGGGTTTGGGGTTTGGGCTTTGAGCTTTGGGGTTTCGGGTTTGGGGTTTGGGGTTTCGGGTTTCGGGTTTCGGGTTTGGGGTTTGGGGTTTCGGGTTTGGGGTTTGGGGTTTAGGGTTTAGGGTGCCCTAAACTACTATTTGCGCAAGAGCCCCCCCCAAAAAATGAAGGAAAAGTCTCCCCATAGTAAATAATACCCTATTTTTCCTTTTTGGGGGAGGGGGCCTTCAGCAAATAGTAATAAGTGGCCCCGTCTCATGCAATAAGGACCCCAGGTCCCTAAACCCTAAACCCTAAACCCTAAGCCCTAAGCCCTAAGCCCTAAGCCCTAAACCCTAAACCCTAAACCCTAAACCCTAAACGATGACCTGGTTGAAGCCAGCTTCGAGGCATTCCTTCTGAATGGCGCGGTGCTTTCTACGGGCACAGGCGTGTCTGTGTGGAAGGGACTGCCGAGCATCCGGCTCGCGGCAAGCTGCCGCGGAGGGCGCCGGCTTCATCCTTGAAAAATTAGGGTTTAGGGTTTAGGGTTTAGGGTTTAGGGTTCAGAGTTTAGGGTATAGGGTTTAGGGTTTAGGGTGGTTCTCAAAAAAGACGAAGAACCTGACACATACACATCCCTAAAGCCCAACCCTAAACCCGAAACCCTAAACCGTAACAACCCTCCTTCCGAAGCCTAGACCCAAAAGCCCTAAAGCAGGTGGATGACATGTTCGGCTTGCTCTTGCAGACCCTAGCCTGGAGCTTGGGCTATGTAGATCTGCCCCCAGATCTTTGGGAGGATCCAAAAAGTAGTCCATTAGAACCCTCAAATAATACCCTATACTGCTATTGGGTCATTCTTAGGGATCTACTTTTTTGATCCTCCCGGTGTTCTAGGGAAACGGTGGTGGGCGGTCGAGCAGACCAAGGCGTAGTGTTAACCCTAAACCCTGAACCCTAAATCGAAAGAGTTCGAGGTACCCAGAACCTGCTTTTCGTTTAGGGTCCCCTAAACCGCAAGCCCCAAAAATTATGAACCCTTAAGCCCTAAACCCTAACCTGGAGGTTGAGGTTTTTTTGGGGGTTCGGGTTTAGGGTTTAGGTTTACGGGCATAGAGTTTAGCGCTCAGGGGGCGCTTAAGGTTTAGGGTTTAGGGGTTTTCGGGGCCCGTCGTCGAAAGATCTCCGCGAATCGAGACTTCATCGTATAAACCCTCGGCTTTACGGTTTGAGGGTCTCAAGTTTAGGGCTTAGGGGTTGGGGGACATTCGGATATTGGATTTGAATGCTTTGGGGTTGTAGTGTTTTCAATCAAGTGCATGGCTTTCTTTAAACTCTCAAGCCTAAACCCTATACAGTGCGGATTAGAGGGGGGGGACACTCGGATTCTTCATTAGAGAGTGTGTAGTTTGCAGTTGTTCCGGCTTCAGGGCGGGGCTCAGATTCATCGCATATCCTTAACTGGGATTCACGCCAGCAACTTAAGGCCCGACAGAGGACGCAGTAGCCACTAGCCCAAAATATTCGTAAATCCCCTATCAGCCCACAACCCTTAACTCCCTTTAAGCCCAAAAACCCCGTGTAAACCCCCTTCTTAACTTTAACCCCCTAACCCTAAACCCTAAACCCTAAACCCTAAACCCTAAACCCTAAACCCTAAACCCTAAACCCTAAACCCTAAACCCCCCCAAAAAAGCGTCTCTGAGGTGAGCAAAGCTGAGGTGGCCCTGTCGCAAAAGGAGCGCCTCTTTGCACCTCGGCTGGTACGGAAGCGGCTCGGAAAGGGTTTTGGGGTTTGGGGTTTAGGGTTTAGGGTTTAGGGTTTAGGGTTTAGGGTTTATAGGGTCTGGGGTTTGTAGGGTTTAGGGTTTAGGGTTTAGGGTTTAGGGTTTAGGGTTTAGGGTTTAGGGTTTAGGGGTTTAGGGGTTTAGGGGTTTAGGGGTTTAGGGGTTTAGGGGTTTAGGGGTTTAGGGTTCAGGGTTCAGGGTTCAGGGTTCAGGGTTCAGGGTTCAGGGTTTCGGTACAGGGATTTAGGGTTTGTTGAGTGTACCATTCCCCCTCAGATAGGACTTCTGATGGCGTTTGGGCGCACTCAGTTCTGGCTGAATGTGCCCTGTATGTACCGGAAGGGCATACCGTCACAGGAACACCCTGCGTTGCAGCCAACGCCTTTTGAGCTTGGGCATCTTGCGCCCGAGGCCTAGACCCTACCCCTAAGGGTCCATGTGCCATATTATTTCGAAGATCGGGCCCAACAGTCCCTATCTAGGAGATACTTTAAGGCCCAAGTAATCCCCCTGTAGGTACCCGGGCCTTAGGGTAAACCCTGAGTCCAAAGTCTCAGGGTAAAACCATTTACGAGACGTGGGCCTCTTAAAGAGAGGCCCCCCCCCCCCCCCCCCCCTCCACCCCATGCGTTTAGGGTTATAGGGCTTAGGGTTCAGAGTTTAGGGTTTAGGGTTGGTTTAGGGTTTAGGGTTCAGGGCTTAGGCGACAGGGCAAGTTTAGGGTTTAGGTTTTAGGGCCCAAAAAGACCTACACCCTATAGACCCTAAACTCTAAACCCCCTTAGCAAGCAAGCCCCGCTTCTTGTGTACTTTGGGTTCTGAAGAGCATGCAGGAAGAAAGCCCATCAGCCCGTGAAACCCAAAATCTTCCTCGACCCTAAACCCCAAACTCCCCTCCTCAACCCCCTCCCTCCCCCAAGAAACCAAGCAACAACTCGAACAAAGACTCCTCAAGCCCATAGCTCCTACAGCCCAAAATCATCATATACCCTCAGCCTCAAGCCCTTTCCCCCCAAAGAAGCCAACAACACGGCTTCACCCCCTAAAACCCTTATCCCCAGGTCCCGAAGAAAGCCTACGAGCCACCCACCTGCGTTCGCGAGATGTTCGTGAAGCCCAAGGCAACATCTGATGTTTAGGGCTTGTAGAGTTTACGATGTTTTGTTGTTGGGTTTAGGCTTTAGGGTTTAGGGTTCACGGTTTTACGCTCGATTGGGTGTTAGAGGGAGCTTAACGGATTGAGGAGACTGGGGATGTCTAGGGTTGAGGGCTTAGGGTATAGGGTTTAGGGTTTTAGATAGCTGTGTTGGCCCTTGACCCTTGAAATATTTTGAACCTTTGTTCTGAGGGTGTACTGCCCCACGCCCCCTTATTTTGTAAAGGGTTGTAGTAGTATGACCTATCCGGAAACCCGAGGGAACCCCAAATCCTAAATCCTGAACCCTGTAAGCCCCTAAACCCGAAACCCTAAACCCTAGCCCTAAACCCTAAACCCTAAACCCCCAACCCTTTGCAGAATCTAGAGAGGTCTCTGAAGAGAAGTGGCAGCAATGGAACCAAGCGCTGGACTTGCTTCAGGCCAGTCCTTCCCCGCAGGTTTACTACGATTTGCTTAAGAACCCGCCCCCCCCCCCCCTCTCCCCCAAAAAAATGGGCATGTTTCTGACTTATTAGGGCAACGTGGGGATTATTATCTTTTCATTCATGTATTATATATATATATAGTATATATATATATATATATGTTCTCTTTTTTCTTTGTTTTGGGGGGTAGAGGAGTTTTTAAGCAACTGGTAGCCCTAAACCTGAACCCTGCGTTTAGGGTTTAGATTTATCGTGGAGCTAGGTACCACAAGACAATGCTCTCTGGTCTGTTGCCCTGGTTCCATGACTGTTTAGGATTTAGGGTTCGGGGTTTGGGGCTAGCCTTTGGGGGGTGCAACCCCTAGGCTGCGCGCTTCGACTCGCCTGACTTGAGCCGTGTAACTTCTTGGCTGTAGGTTTAGAATTAAGGGTTCAGGGCTTGCAGCAGGCTTTAGGCTGTAGGGTTTAGGCTTTAGGGTCTAGGGTTTGGGGTTTGGGGTATGGGGTTTGGGGTTTGGGGCTTGGCGTGTGGCCCAGTGGTACGCATTTGGATGACAGTTGGTTGCTGGGCTAGACAGTGTGCCACACGACATGGAACCATATGGTATACCGTACACCCTAACCCTAAAACCTCGGATACCCTAAACTTGGGATCTTCCACCTTATTCTGACAGTCCTTATAGGGATTCTAATGAGGGGTAAGGACTGCTAGTAGAAGGGGGGAACATTCCAACCTTCAACCCTAAACCATAAACCCTCAACCCTAAACCCTAAGCCCTAAGCGCTAAGCCATTAACAAATATAGTGACCAAATCAAGAAAAAAAAGCCCCACGCTTGTGCTGCAACGCTTCAGTGTGCCCGTGTGGGTCTCCGTTGTAGGTTTAGGGTTTAAGGGTTTAGGGTTTAGGGCTTGGGGTTCAGGGTTCAGGGTTCAGGGCTTAGCATTTATTAAGTTTCTGGGGTTCAGCATGTGGGGTTAAATGTCTGGGATTCCTCAACTTCGGGCTACGGTTTAGATTTGGCGGTCAACCCCCACGTCGTCGAGCAACGATGCATCTGAAGGTGTCAGACAAGCCCATGCCGCTGTCGGAGTTTCATAGTTGCAGTCGCGCCCTTAGACTTCTCTTTTGCATGGCGGTTTCGGGTCTAGGGCGTCTAGGGCGTGTAGGGTTCAGATTTCCGAGCATCAGTTCAAGGCCTAGCAGTTTAGTCATCTCACCGTACCGCACTCTGGAACTCTAGCCCTACATTCCATCTCGACACCCCAAAACGCCCAAATTTCCTGGGAGATTTCGCAGTTGCCCATAATGAGTCGATGTTTTTGTGGTTGTCAGGTTCATGGCGCTTAGGCCCGACGATGTTGTACCCAGGTGGTTGAGGGTTTAGGTGGCTCAGGGTTGTGGGTTACGCAGAGCCTGGGCAGGTTTTTGCAGGGAGGGAGGGTCCGTTGAAGGGGCGTTGAAGACCCCTAGACGAGACCCAAAACACGACTTCCCTGTACAGCTCTCATATCATTTAGCAAAAATAAATATATATATATATATATATTATTTATTTATTTATTTATTTATTTATTTATTTATTTATTTATTTATTTATTTATTTATTTATTTATTTATTTATTTATTTATTTACTTATGTATTCATAGATCCATATATATATATATATAAATATAAATAAATATATATATATATATATATATATACATTTTTTCATTTATTTATTCATTCATGTATATTTACATACTTATGTACTTTATACATACATATTTTTTGGCAGAAAACGGCAGAGGTAGAGGTATAGCCGAAAGGTTCGGCACTGCGCCCACCTGCACGACGAATTGCTGCCGGAGCGCATGGCGAAGGTGGAGGAGAGAGAAGCCAAGGAGCTCGCCACCGGTCGACGCACCAAGATTAATTTTCGGGAGCTGGAACATCCGCGGGGCATCGCGCTCGCAAGGCCTCATCTGGCGCGGGGACCACTATTACCAGCCGTGCCACGTGGCGAAAGGCGCTCGCCGAGCTGTGTGACAATGTCAAGTGAGAGCTTATTGTCGTTCAATTGATTCACAGTTATAACAGTTCTAACGGACAGGTGACGAGGGGGACGTCACCATCGCCGAGCACATCGGCACGAAGGTCCAGGTAGCACCAACAGTCACAGCCCCCCATCCGCAGCAAGAGCGCCGCAAGCGCTCACGGTCAGGCAAGCCCATGGCTCTCCTACTCAAAGAGCATCCTTCCGGCCTTCTACTTCGCGGTGTCAAGAGTCGGGCTCCCTAGTTCGACGACTTTGGAATGTTGAGCATCGCTGAACTAATGTCTGCGTATTCTTGTCGAGTTTCATCCTGAGGCACGGCCCGGCGACTTCCGGCTCCTCGCTGTCCAGATGACGGACGTTGCGTCATTCACCTTGGAGAAGGACGTGCATTGGTTCGAGTAGCTCAGGGCAGCGCATCCTCGGAAAGCTGCGTGCAGACAGGGCGCCGGCCGCGTTGTAGATCTGGCACGCCCCCTCGGCGCAGCTACTCAAGAAGGCCCGGCTCGATGTAGTCTCGCGTCGAACCCAAGCTTGTTCGGAGGCGCGGCGTTATACAGCATGGCCGGGATTTGTTGTCGGAGAAACGAATGCTGTCTGGTCTAGCTGATTCCGGCTGCAGATCATAAAAGATACAGCAATTTTAGCTCGCTTTCTTATTTCCATCTCCTGTGGGTCTTCTGATGCGCATTTGAGATGTGTATCCGGGTGTGGTTTTAGCGTGTGTCCGCGTCCCGACTTTTGGCGTGTCCCGAATTTGTCAGGGATGTGTCCGTTGTGTCCGCCCCGTTGTGTGGGAGTGTGTCCGGTGTTGTCCAATGTGTTCCCCTCTTCTGGCCCATGTGTCCGCTCGTGTGTCCCGGATGTGTCCCGATGTGTCCCGATGTGTCCCGAATGTGTAATGTTCAACCGCTTCCCCAGCTCGCGTCAGCAGAGGTTCTCTGGACTGCTTCGGGTCACGCGACAGAAACTAGTCAAAGTGGTCCAGTTTTGAAGGGCCGCGCGTGTCGCCATGGCAAAGAGCAAAAAGAGGGAGTAAACGGGGCCACGAGCCAGATACAAACTCCTCGAGACAACAAATACCCTAACAAACATTCGTTCCGACCCTAACCTTGCAAAGTCCGATATTTGGCAATCGCAAGCATGGATCTGACGAAAACGCTTTTTTCAGCGAAGTTGTAAAATTACTCATAAGTTGGGTGCAAAACACTTCTAGCAAACTTATATCTTTAGTAAAGAATTCATAACTAAACCATGAACTTAGCAACTTATAAGTTATGGTGGGAAAATTATACATTGTGTTCTAGAGCTTATAAATCAATTTGTAACTGAGGGGCCCCGCCCTGCATGTTACAATCGCTATTCTTCCGAGAGAAGAAAGTCAGACTGATCCACGCAGGGAAGTGTCTGCGAAGGCTGCAATGGGCTCGAAACCCAAGACTGCGACGACCGTGGAAGAGGCCGTAAGCTTGGGTCGACGCACTTCGGAAAACTTGCTTCTTGTTTACCTTCTTCGATCACGATAGAGGGTGCTAGACCGTGTGGATCGCACGCCTGCCACTGCGCTTGGGACGGAAGATGAAGAAAAGGGCCAGCTCGCTGGAAGAGACTCACCGCGAGGCAGCTGGTCGCCTTTCGATAGCAAGTCTGACGCGAAGCGCCCGCGCTCGAAGGTGACCGCTCGACATCCACGGTCGTCGGTGGCTTTCCGGGATTTTCGAGCAATGGCATGCTGCCGGGCACCGAGCTAAGCGAGCTCGTCATATGAATTTCGAACACGCAGCGAGCTTAGATCATCCATCGATCGAGAGGTGTAACGTGAAACTTTGCTCGCGTCGGCGTTCTCCCGGAGCGCAGTCACGGCGGTGCGCCAGGGCGATTGGACGACAGAGGACCTCATGGATGCTGCCAGGGGCCTACGCACTGCTCGCGCGTTTGACACGGCTGCGGTGTGAGTTCGGAATCCAGTCGTCTCTTTTGCCTGGTTATATAAGAAAGGTGGCAGACGCCTTGAACGACCAGCCTCGCAGACCTGATGCTATCTACACATTCTCTCCAGAATAGTTTATTATCTATTCATCTATTTATATTTGTACTTGTAGTTATGCTTTTATTTATATTTATCATGTCACATCATATCATATCAGTCGGTTTTACTTAAGTCGCCCCAGAAAAAGCCCCCTAACCCCGAAGGGGTCCCATGAAAGCAGTCCCTCCAATAGTCCTTGTAAAGTCTGTGAACCCTCTAAGTTTAGGGTTCAGGGTAACCCACAAAAACTCTGTAAACCCCACAAACCCTACAAACCCTGTGAAAACCCGATCCCAAATATGCAACAGCTCATGAAGGTACCGAAAATCCTATCAAAGCCCTATAAGAACCTTCAAAACCCTAAACCCCTAAACCCTAAACCTGAAACCTTTTACAATTGACACATCCGCAAGCCCAGACATCCTAAAATTGTCCTCATTCAGAGCTTAGGGCTGGGAGGTCGCCCTGCGCGACTCCGGTTTCGGGTCTAGGTTTGGGGTTTGTAGGGTTTAGGGTTTAGGGTTTACGGTTTAGGGTTGGTGTTGTGTCTTCCGTAGGCAATGAATCTTCAACTGTGTCCTATTTCTGGGGATTACTCAAACCCTATTTGGATATGGCCTACATTTTCGCATGTAGTGGGATTAAAGGTAAGCTTCAGGCAGCCGTCACTTCCCAATAGTGCAAGGCGAGTCAGCCTACAGGGTGTTGCTGTCAATGATGATCCTTGGTTTAGGGTTGAACATTGTGCGGGTTAGTGCGCACGTTGTTTAACGGTTTTTTTGAGAAACCCTATAAGAGCCAAACCCTAAGACCCTAAGATCCTGGGTAGGCTCCCTAGTCTTGTGGAGCTGACTCCTGGCGGTTAAACAGAGTTTAGGGTTCAGGGCTTAGGGTTTAGGGTTGAGGGCATAGGGCTTAGGGCTTAGGGCTTCGAACACATGTTGGGTGCGCCGTAATCCACTGCAGGAAGCACTCATCCGGAACTGGAGCCCTACGTGCAGCTTGGCTTTCGGCTTCGGAGAAGTGGGCGTTTAGGGTTTAGGGTTTAGGGTTTAGGGTTGAGGGTTTAGGGTTTAGGGTTTAGGGTTGCCGTACCGAGGGCGTTTACAACCTCAGTAGCTGAGCTGAGTAGATCTCTTTTCTTTTCACCTTTTCGGGTATGTGCAACCTGCCAGAATTTAAAGGTTAGCCTTGCTTGGGCCAGGGTACTCAGCAACTAGGGAACCCGAAGCCCTACGCGATAAACTCAGTTCGCTGATTTAGGGCTTTCTTTCCTCAGCTAGGGGCCTAGCAGGGCCGGGGTCTTGGAACCTACACGAGGGTCCCATGTTTAGGGTTTAGGGTTTAGGGTTTAGGGTTTAGGGTTCAGGGTTCGGGGTTTCAAGGGGTTACGACTCGCGGTCCTAAGGTTGTACCCCTAAAGGTTCCCCGTAACATACTCCTAATTTGGCCTTTATACGACCTTAGGGTATTTGGTAAAAAGGAACCCTGTGCAGTAGGTGTAGAGTTTGGCCACAAATGGTTTACGTACCCTAAACCCGAAACCCTGCAGGGCTCAGGGGCGTAGGGACTTAGGGTTTAGGCGTTATAGGGTTTAGATCTATGCAGTTTGGATTGCTTGGCCCGCGAGACTCTCATCGCCAGCTGGTGATGAGCCCTTCCGCATTGAAATAATCGTCATTTAGCGGACCATAGCTCATAGCCAGAAGCTCCAAACCTGTCGGCCTTACACCTTAATGTGTGTGGACAAAGGTTTGGGACTTCGAGTTAGAGTACAGGACTGTTTTTTTTTTTTTTTTTGTTGGGGGGGGGTTCAAGCACTAGAACAGCCTGTGTGATGATGTGTTTTTTGTTTTCCGTCACTAACAGGGTTATATTTCGGAATTTTTTCAGAGGGTTGCAAGGGCCGCCCGAGCGAAGCGGCTGCTCACGGGCTTGTGGGTATGGGGGCTTAAAACCCTGACCGTCCCTGACCTGAACACCCCCAGTTTCAGGTTACCCTACCCCTAAACCCTAAACCCTAAACCCAGGGTTCAGGTTTTAGAGGCAGTCCCGACTTGGGGAGAAGGGGGAGAGGGGGGGGGAGGGGGCTTGGAGGGGGGCGGAAAAGGCGGCAGCCGGTTGGTTGGGGGGGGCCGCAAAGGCGGAAGCTTGAGGCTTTAGGGTTGTTTTGGTTGTTTGGGGTTTGGGATTTAGGGTTAGGATGTCCCGCGTATACTCACAGTCCTTAATAGGGATTGCAGTACCCCTTATGATAATCCCTGCAAAAGACTGTTAGCTTAAGGGGAACATCCAAAAGTTTAGGGTTTACTGAACTGGGCATGCCTAGCCGGAAAACCGTACGCTTTGACAGGCCCAAAAAACCATCTCAGTAGTTGAGACGATAACCTTTAACCTTTTGGGCTTTCTACAAGCCTGCCACAATTTGAAAGGTCAACCTTTGTTGGGCCAGGATACTCAGCAACTAGGCCATAAACCCTAAAATTCCTAAAAAGTCATAAAACGCCTTCGGCACCTGGCTGAGGTACGAGTCTCTGGTCGGAGGGGCGGACGGGCTCACACGCGAAGTCTGCCTAAGCAAGATGCCAGGGCCTTGTGGCGGTTTTGTTCTTGGCGTATGGGGTTCGGAAGGATGTTGGGGATTGAGGAGTTTTGGGGGTTTCGTTAGGCTCTCAGGGGTTTAGAGGTTTAGGGTCTAGCTAGGGGCAGAGCGGTTCAGAGTTTTCAGGTTTGGATTGAGGTGTGTAGGGCTCGGGCTCCAAATGCCCTTCCTTGCAGAAAGTCGTACGGTTTGCAGCCCCAAGCCCCAAACCCTAAACCCTAGCCCTAAACCCTAAACCCTAAACCCTAAACAGCAAAACCGCTTGCCCAGCAGTTTCAAAGAGTTCGGAGATGCTTCGGCGTCTAAAGGTTTTGTCATCCCTAAACCCTAAACCCTAAACCCTAAACCCTAAACCCTAAACCCTAAACCCTAAACCCAGGTGTGAGCTGACCAACTGCCGGGGGCGCATGGCCCGGCGTTGTTGATAACGTCTTTTAGTTACGTGCGGGCTTATGGTAGGGAGGCCTGGCAAAGGGTTTAGGGCTTAGGGCTTAGGGTTTAGGGTTTAGGGTTTAGGGTTTAGGGTTTAGGGTTTAGGGTGGCCTTGTTTCTTGAGTTTGTGGCTGTTTTGGGGGGTGGAAGTTGGGATGTTTAGTCCTCAATAGGGATTATAGTACCCCCCCCCTATAGTCCCTATTAAGGACTGTTAGTATAAAGGGTGGACATCCCCAGCTGGAAGGCTTCCATGATTTATAGTTCTTAATGCGGTTACGCTATATGTCGTATATCTGTGTATATGTATATATGTATATCTGCACGTACGTATGCGGGCATATACGCCTAAAAGGCATGTATGCATGTACGTGACATGTAGGTATGCTAGACCCTAACCACTAGTCATCGTCGGACTAGGACCCAGAGTAGGCCCTTATTCCCTTTTTTGGGGAGATTGGGTTTCCTTATAAACCCCCTTTTTAACCAAAAAAGTGCGCTCTTTTTATTCCTAGGTTACTCTTGGGTCTAAACTACATCCTGCTGATTCGTTTTTCGCAGCTGCGAAAAGTCCTAAACTGTCAACCCTACCTGGGGGTTCATGGGTCGTTAGAAGTAGTGGGGGGGTTTAGGCTTCCTTATAAAACCCGTGAAAACCAAAAAGGGCGCCCCTTGTATTCCGAAAATACTCTTTTGTCTAGTGGAGCTTCGGAATGCTTCATGATTGCCAGACCTCCCCCTGCTGCATGCGTGGGCATGCTCGCCCATGCGACTGTCGCATCAGGCGGCGAGGAGCTGCCTGACGTGTCGGTCAACGACCCTCTCCCCTCAAGCCCGAGCCGAACAGCCAAAGATGCAGACAGTGGCAGATAGTGGCAGCCTGTAGATACTTGGAATCCTCTGAGCGACTTAGACTCAAGGCCTTAAAAGCCCTAAACAAGCTAACTCAACCCTAAGCCTCGAAACCCCTGAGGCCCGAATCATTTGACTCCGCGCCGTGCGCCGGCCAAGAAGGGTCAAACTCGAGCGAACCCTGAAACCTCGCACTTGCTCAAGAACCCCCCTCAAAAATGTAGAGCTTAGGGATTGCCTTTAGGGTTTTGGGTTTAGGGTTTCCCCTAAGGGTCCATGTACATAAAATAGGGAATACTTGGGCCTCAAAGTACGTTCTTTATAGGGACTTGTGGGCCCAAGTTAAACCCACCCCAGGCATAGACTTGAGGCTTTCTGGGGCCAGAGGTTTAGGGTTTGGGGTCAGGGTTCAGGGCTTGTTTTTTTTTGGGGGGGGTGGGTGGGGGTGGGGGCGAGGAGGGGGGGGAGGGGGGAGGGGGGAGCTGGGGCATGGGACTTTTTGGAGTTTAGGTGGTTTGGGGGGTTACTTTGGCAATTGGGGGTAGGGGTCTTTAGGGCGTTCTTATGCGGCGATTGCCAAACATGTGTTTGAAAGGGTCGCGGTCTGAAGAACGGCTGGTGAGGTTGTTTTCTTTTTTCCGGTTAGGCTTTTCGGGACACTTTGGGTGTAGGGCTGTAGGATTTGAGCGAGGTTCGGCTTTCAGGGTTCACGAGAATACAGCTTCCGGGCTGTAGGGCATACGGAGGGCATCCTGGGATGAAGATGTCACATGGCCACTCTGCCTAAACCCTAAACCCGAACCCTAAACCCTAGCCCTAAACCCTGAACCCTAAACCCTAAACCCTAAACCCTAGCCCTAAATCCCAAACCCTAAACCCCTTGAGCCTGGTGTCTCGGGATTTTGGGGGCTGAGGGTTTGCCGGTTTACTTCCGGATTAGTGGTGCTTTGTCGTGGACCAAGGCAGCGCAGACTTGGCAATGCCATTTCTGGGCCAAGCGGGGATGCGGGTGCAAGGGTTTGCAGACGGAGGTTCTACACCCCTCAACCCCTCAACCCCCTGAACCCCCTAACTCCTAAACCCCTAACCCCTAAACCCCTGAAACCTAAACCCCTCAACCCTACACCCCAAAACCCTAAACCCCTCAACCCTAAACCCTTAAATGACTCTCGAAAACCCTATAGACACCAGTACGTTCTCAGCCCTACAAAATATGAAGGGCACAACAACCCTAAACCGTAAACCCCAAAAGGGCAGGTAATTGGAGCCAGCTTAGGCCGGCAAGTACCGAGGAAACTGCACTCGGTTAGGATTCTGTTTAGGCTACACTGCCATGTATCTAGGGCCCATCTAGCAGTTGAGGTTTAAGGTTCTAGGGTTGCAGGGTTCAGGGTGTAGGATTTCGGGGTAGGGCTATAGTGCTTAGGGCCGGGTTAAGACCCCGAAACCTAAAGGGGCATGCGGGAGCCTCTACAGAACATCTTGTGCTCTGAGTTAGAGCGGTGAAAGCCGGAGATCCCAGTGCTACTGGGTTGGGGGTTTAGGGTTTAGGGTTTAGGGTTTAGGGTTTAGGGTTTAGGGATAATGGGATTTGGGCTTCAAGGCTTAGGGTTTAGGTGCAGGAATATGCCTGGACTCACAATCCCACCCACCCTTCTGGCACTAGATATGTGTATGTTGGTTTCGTGGCAATTTTTTTGTTGCTCTTGGGCTTTCTGTCAAACCCCGCCCTTCCCTGCAGCTTGCGCATTTGTCAACCGCACAGCTAGGCAAACTGTTGCCTGGAGGTCCCCTGGCTTGCAGCTTGATTTGTCATCTGCACGGACTACCTGTGGCCGCAAAAATCTTTTTAACTGCCTAGCGGAGTGCTGAGCTCGATTCAGGGCACCTGCTTTGGGTCTAGGGTTTAGGGTTTAAGGGTTAAGGGTTTAGGGTTGGGAGCTACAAGACCTTATTAGCTATCCCAGATCGCACGTCCCGACGTTCAGACGTTACGTCCCCAAACCGCGCATCCTCGAGACTTTTCGCGCTGAGCAAATGTTTTGAAAGAGGCTCGGGCACATGAGTGGGGGGGGGGGGACGGGGGCGGGGGAATGCGTTTCCAGAACTTCCAAAACGCACGTTGCTTGCAGGCGGGAGAGGGGGGGGGGGGGGGGGGGGCGGCGGAATGCGTCGTTTTCCAGGCCTTCCAAAACGCATTTGGCTGGCAGGTGAGGAGGGGGGTCTGCGTCTTCCAGCCCTCCTAAGCCGCACTTGGCTTGCAATCCTAAACCCTAAACCCTAAACCCTAAATCCTTTCAGTTTCAACCAATCAGGAAAGCTAGCCTGAACACAGAGCAGGGCCGGGGCAAGGCCAAGACGCTCAGGCGTCATCCAAGGGCTTGCAAGATTCTCGCGACTCCAGCAATTTAGGCAATTTAGGGTTTAGAGTTTAGAGTTTAGGGTTTAGGGTTTAGGGTTGCAAAGGCTGGGGGCGTGTCGAGCCAACGCAATGCCTCGAACGTGGCCTTGCCTCATTCAGCTAGGCCTTCTAGGAGTTCAAGGCATGTCGAGCCAACCAACACCAAACCCGAGATCTAGAAAGCTAAAGCTTCGAAAAGGTTTACATCCTGGCGTTCTGTGCAGTGCTCCGAAAATTGCATGCCTCACTGTGGCTCCCCAGCTCAAACACCATTGAAAGAGATGAGAGAGGAAGAGCACGATCAGAAAGCAAAGAAAAACACCCTAAACCCTAAATCCTAGATCCTAAACCCTAAACCCAAACCCCAAACCCCAAACCCCAAGCCTGCCTTTAAAGAGGCTTCCGTCAGAGGCCTCCCCATAAGGTGTCTCCCCGTAAAGACGCTGGCTTCGCACACTACTCGGAACCCTGTTTGAAACTTAGGCCTAGTAAATCTAAGCACAATCCTATCAGGGATCCGATTCAAAAATAATCGGCATGCGATGAATATCTTGGTGTTTCACAAAACTTTGTTGGCCTTGGTAGCCAAGTGGTTCCCTTTCACCCTTTTGTGGCTCAAAGTTCCCTTCTAAAGTAACCAACCAAAAAAAGGCTAGCCGTTTGTTAATATGGGGATTTACGAAAATAAGGGAGCCCTAAAATAGACCGCCACATAGTAGGATCCCCAAATTTCGGAACCCCCCCCCAATTGGGTACTGGTCTATCAAGGTTCCAAGAATTTGCAGAGCCCTGATCGTGACAGCCTCCGGAATATGCTGTGGCATCTGGGAGGCCACCCTTGGCTGGGCCCTTGCTTCCCCTAAACCCTAAACCCTAAACCCCAAACCCTAAACCCCAAATCTCCATGCTATGCCCCTCAACCCCAAGCTCCGTGAATGCCTCAAAGCTTCGGGGAGGGGGGGGGGGGGGGGGGGGGGGGGGTAAGGGTTTAGGGTTTAGGGTTTAGGGTTTAGGGTTTAGGGTTCAGGGTTCAGGGTTCAGGGTTCAGGGTTCATAGGGTTTAGGGTTTAGGGTTTAGGGTTTAGGGTTTAGTGGGTTTGCCCGGGTTGCTGGTGTCTGAGTACGGGGTGGTCCAGTGCGCGAAGAGAATGCCAAATCCCTCCATCGAGGGAAAAGTAAGCTCAGCGCAAGCACGCAGCCTGGCATGCTTTACATCACCCCACGTGAGGTTTCATGTGTAAGTATACGTAGTGCTATAAGTAGTGTAGCTCGAACTATAGCCCTATTCAGCGTAGTTCGAACCCCACTTGTAGTACCCTGAACCCTAAGCCCTAAGCCCCAAACCCTAAACCCCATAAACCTTCAAGCAGTCCCTAAACTTGAGACTCCCATAACCCGCAGAGGCGAGGCCGTCATGGCGTCCTCAAAAGCCACAGCTCTGGCCCTTTGAAACATTCGGGTTTAGGGTTTAAGGGTTAAGGGTCTAGGGTTTAGGGTTTAGCAATCTAAGGGCCCGTTGGGGGCGCCTGATCCTTACGATGAGATCAGGTGCAACCCCCTCGTGTCGTGGCAGAGACTCAAGACACCGCGATCTGTCCCTAGACGTCTTAGGGTTCAGGGGTTTGGGGGTTTAGGGGTTTAGGGGTTTAGGGGTTTAGGGGTCTGAGGGTTTAGGGTTTAGGGTTTAGAGGTTTAAGCGTTTGGGGTTTAGGGTTTAGGATTTAGGGTTTAGGGTTTAGAGACTCCCCTTGGGAATTATTTTTTGTTTATTTAAAACCCACGAGGACTTTTAAAATATCATGTTCATTAAGGTTCTAAGGGGAGTAAAGTCAAGACACTGCGGATGTGTCCCTAGACGTCTTGCCCGGAAGCTGCAACCTTTAGGCTCAGGGTTTTAGGGTGTATATAGGGTTTGGGGTTTAGGGTTCAGGGTTTAGGGTTCAGGGTTTAGGGCTTTAGGGACATAGGCGCGGGTGGGTACATCCGAAACCCTAAACCCTAAACCCTAAACCCTATTCCTCGGTGCCTCGGCTCTCTGGGATCGGCGTGCCGCAAAATCATTCGGCGCATCTTCCTTTAACCCCAGAGCCCTGGGAGGATCCAAGCAGTAGAGTCCCTCAAGGGTTGAGGGTTTAGGGTTTAGGGTTTAGGGCTTAGGGTCCAAGAAGTAGATCCCCTTAAAGGTTCCTGAAGAATGACCCAATATTAGTACGGGGTACTGTTTGGGGGTTTCTACTTGTTGGATCCTCCCAGGGGTCGTGGAAACTTTGCCGTGTCAACTACTCAGGCATTCGGGTCGGCTAAATCAGAACCCCCAAAAAGGATTTTAATGGCCTAGAAAGCCCCATAAACCCTTTACACCCAAAAAAAACCAAGATTCCTACACACGGTATCAACCCTAAACCCCCAAACCCTAAACCCTGAACCCATGGTAAACCCTAAACCACCTGACCCGATGACTTCTCGTTGAAGTGGACCACGCCGATTCTAGGAAGCCCAAGGGAACCCCCATATAGGGTTGAGGCTTTGGGCTCTTTCTTAGGGTAGTTTTATGGACCCTTAAGATGGTCCTTTACCCTCTTGAAATGGTTCTGATGTATGGAGTAGGGTCTCCAAGGGGGAATTTTGGGGGTATTAAAGGGGTCCCCTTTTAAGGGCCCATACTGAGGGACCATGTACCTACCCTTAGAGGTCTGTTGCAACAGAAATTAACGATGCCAGCGTCGGCCACCAACAGCGTGAGACATGAGAGCCCAGAAGTTTCAGAGCGATGACAGCTTGGAGGACTGCTGCTGCTGCTGCTGCCGCCGCCGCCGCTGCCTCTGCCCTAAACCCTCAACCCTAAACCCCTAAACCCTAAACCCCAAACCCTAAGCTCCTGTTGCTGCTTTTTTCTGGGATTGGAAAGTTAGGTCGCCCCGAAAGGGAGATCCAGATAGGTAATTGCCGACAATAGTCTTGACACGGCTGCTTGAGCGCACAGGTCTTTCTCAAAGTTTCGACCCACCCTTTCGCGGGGCAGTTTTCTGAACTTAGGTTTCGGGTTTAGGGTCTAGGGTTTGGGGTTTAGGGTTTAGGGTTTAGGGCTTCTCAAGGATGCTTCGGAACTTCGACATAGCGAGTCACGGCATGCCCCAAGCTCGCAGCACACGAAGCGCCAACGGCTTCACGCAATACTGCTAGGACCCAGAGTGGGCCCTTATTCCCTTTGTTTCGGGGGTTTAGGGTTTAGGGTTTAGGGTTTAGGGTTTAGGGTTTAGGGTAACTAGGACCCGGAGTAGGCCCTTGTTCCCTTCTTTAGGGGCTTTAGCAGGGTCTAGGATAACTAGGACCCAGAGTGGGCCCTCATTCCCTTTTTGGGGGGTTTAGGTTTCCTTATAGACCCCGTGTATAGTCCTGGGCTACCCTTGGGTCTAGACTACATCCGACTTCAGGGCTGCAACAAAAACCCTAAACTGTCAACCCTACATCATGAAGGTTCATGGTTAGAACTAGGGCTATATAAGCACGAGAACCACACGATGCAACCTTATCCAGGTAACTGTTGACAATACTGGTTGCTAACAACCCATGCACCTCCAAGTAGCCCTACTTCCTAAACCCAAAACCCTAAACCCTAATGCGGAGTTTGTTGGTCTCAGGGTTCAGGATCGGGGCCACAAAGCCCCAAGGATTGATGACGTGTCATTCCGCACGCGGTTAAGGTTTCTGAGTAGTTTTAACACGTAGTGTTAAGGGTTTAGGCTTTCGGGTTTAGGTTTTAAGGGTTTAAGGGTTTAAGGGTTTAGGGTTTAGGGTTTAGGGTTGGAAAAAGGCCCCTCAAATCTCCGGACTCCTCGACGAAGTTTGTAGGGCTCCCGAGTATGACTTAAGACTTGTCAGACTTGCCGGGGTTTAGAGTTTAGGGTTTGGAGTTTGGGGTTTAAAGGGCTTATGGTTCTTAAGGGCTCTCGGGGTCGCTGCTTGAGAGAGTGCTTCGGTAAGGAGCTGGGCCTACAATGAGGCGTGTTCAGGACTACCTGTAGCCTTCAACAGTCCCCTGCCCCCACCCAGCGAGAGGCATCGAGCCGCAACTGTCTGATTGAGGGTTTGGGGTTTAGGGTTTAGGGTTTAGGGTCTAGGGTTTAGGGTCTAGGCTTTCCTGTTTGCGGACTGTTAGTGACGTCGCCATATGATTGTTAAAAAAGGCAGAGAAGCCAGCCCTAAACCCTAAACCCTAAACCCTACACCCTAAACCCTAAACCCTAAACCCTAAACCCTAAACCCTAAACCCTAAACCCGTATGTATTTGGGAAGGGGATGGCTCGGCTTGAAGCAGCGATGCAAGCTTGTGAAGCATTAGGGTGTCAGATGAGAAAAAAATATCTGTATAAATTAATCAATATATATATATATATATGTATGTGTGTATATATATAAATTTATGTATGTATGTATGTATGTATGTATGTATGTATGTATGTATGTATGTATGTATGTATGTATGTATGTATGTATGTATGTATGTGTGTGTGTGTGTCGTTGTGCATATAAAAATTGAACAGAACTATATATTCATTAAGAATTACATATAAACAAATAAATACATATAAGTTCTTAAATAAATCGGTATTATGTATATATATATATATGTGTGTATATCCAGTGTTGAGGGGAGTGGCGACCATTGTAGGGTTTGTGGCTTAGGGTTTACGGTTTAGGGTTTAAGGTATACATATAAGTATATACCACTGTTCAAAGGCTTGTTTTGGAGGCTCTCTGTCGGGTTGGGGTGGAATGGACGGATTGTGGCCTGTTCAGCACCAGCCTACCGATCATGCACGGCCGGTTCGTAGCAACGTGCAAGGTTGCCCGCTGTCGCCGTGCACAAAAAGCTTCGCAGCAGACACCCGTGCTCCAAAGCCCTAGATGGGTGTGGACTATACAAGGGTTAATTCTTAAATCCTAAACACGCATTGGGTTTTGGAGTCCATACTTGAATACCTTTTTTGGTTCTGGGTTCCTAGTACAGCTTCTTATACCTAAAAAGTGTATACTTTTTTCCCAGGGTTTACTCCAAAGTAGGGCTAAGCCCGATGCCCGCCGGTCGCGAAACCTGAAACCGAAGTTTGCCGGCAGCCTGGTCTTTCAACCCGATTTCCGGTTGGATCCAAAGCCGTAAGCCGAAGCAGAACACGGTCAAACCCCCTTAACCCTAAACCCTAAACCCTAAACCCTAAACCCTAAACCCTAAACCCTAAAGGGCAACCCGAAGCCTAAACCCCAAACCGTAACGATCCCCCAAAAGAGAAACCTTGCATAAAGCTTGGCGTGGTAGTGCAGTGATACCGTTTTCTCCCTTTTTTGGGGGGTTCAAGGTTCCCTGGTAAAATGACCAACCCCAAAAAGGGTGCCCTTATTAAAATATGGCAACGGGGCTACCAAGTTGGGGTTTAGGAATGTTTAGTGCGCCCTGAAAAGCTTGAAGTAGGACAGCCCGACCAAAGCACCCGTTTAGGGTTCAGGGTTTAGAGTTTAGGGTTTAGGGTTTGGGGTTCAGAGCCCCCAGACCCTGAAGCCCTAAACCCTGTACACCCTAAAGCTCGTGCTGCTGAGGGTTTAGGATTTAGGGTTTAGGGTTTACGGTCAGCCAGTGCCTGTAACGTGCTTTTAGAGCCGTAGTTTCGAGCCCTTGAACCTCAGGATTTCTCGTAGTATCCCTGTTTCTTTCTTTCGAGTTTAGGGTTTAGGGTAAGGGTTCAAGGGTTCAGGGCTTAGGGCTTAGGACTTAGGGCTTAGGGCTTAGGGCCTATGATCCCTTGTAAGCCCCCTTTCAAATCTGAAGGGCGCCCATTTTTTCGGTAGGGTCGTGAGCAAGGTGCCAGCGCGTAGCCGAAATCCTAACAGGTTCAGGGTTTAGGGCTAGAAGCCGGAGACCCTAAACCCCACCCTGAACCCTAAACCCTAAACCCTAAACCCTAAACAAAAAACACGCCCGAATATCCTAGGCCCGAGCGAGCCGACAGCAGTATGCCGAGGCCTTCGCATGAGTACGGGTCAGTGTCGGTTGTCCCTGAGCTAGAGTTATACGTAGGTGAACTATTGGGATGATCCCCCTTATACTAAGAGTCCTTAATAGGCATTCGAATAGGGAGCACTACTATAGCCCCTACTAAGGACTGAAAGTAGAAAGGGGAAGATCCCAAGTTAACTACAATGTTCATGGGCTTTAGCCCGACGCAGGGCACTTGTACTCCTAACTGGCCATGCACCAAGATAGCACAGATCTTACCTGGAGGTTCATGGGTACAACACTTAGAAACGGGGTTACAGGCAGGGTGACTACAAGTTTTGTATAAAACCCTTTCTTTCCTTTAAGAGCCTGCAGCTCACTCCCCCTTCCGGGTCGGGTGGCGAGTATGGGGGTGTGAACCTCACTGAGCCACGGAGGCTCTGCGTAGGTGCCCAGCCACCACGCACACAGCCCCTTGTAATGCCACTTCACCGAAGTAGTCACCCTCTGTTGGAGACATGAGTGCAAGGCCCGCCAGCATGCTTTGCAAATTCAGGATTTAGGGTTTAGGGTTTAGGTTTAGGTTTAGGGTTTAATGCCCCTGACAGTTGTGGCAAGAGTTCAGGCAACCTACCAGCTATGCAGCGCTATTCTGATTCTGCCAGTGCTTAGCGGCCCAATGCCCGCCTGCCCACCCACTCCTGTATTTTGAGGGTTTGATCCAACACACCGCCCAGGGTCGGCGGATAACCTACATATTAACTACCCATGAAACCTCCAAGTAGTCCTAAACCTGAAACTCTGAACCCTAGACCCTGAACTCTACTTGTAACTACGGAGTCTGGAGTTGCCAGTGTTGCGTGGCTATATTCGTCCCCTAAGGCTTTATTGAGTTATCGTCCCTTAAACCTCTAAACCCTGGGGTTAAGGGTTTTGGGTTAGACCCTAAACCGGGTTTGTAGTGTTAAGGGTCTACGGTTGTTTTGCGGAGTACGGGTCCCTCCCCCCCGGACTCTAGACCCTGAACTAACCCTACACGATTAACCCATGGAGATTGAACATGTTACAGGCCCCCAAACCCACCCCACACAAGGTACAGCTGCAAACCCTAAACTCTTGATCCCCGATTTATGCACCCTAAAACCCTGAGCCCTAAACCCCGCCCTTAGGCCATGTACCTAAGTAGGGAATACTTGAGCCTTAAAGTACCTCCTCCTTAGGGACTTTTGGGCCCAAGTATATAATGTTGTAGTACATGGACCCGAAACCCTAAACCCTAAACCCTAGAATGCCGGAGAGGAGTGTGCTGAGATTGCGGATGGTGGGGCACGGCCCCTGGTGAGGGCTTGGGCATTGGGGAACCCCAAACTCACAAAAAGCCCCAGCAGCTAGGGTTGAGGATTTGGGGTTTAGGGTTTAGGGTTTAGGGTTTAGGGTTTAAAAGTTTAGGGTTTAGGGTTTAGGGTTTAGGGTTGAGGCAATTTGGAGTAGAGTTCACGGCTTCGGTGTCTACGTGTACGGGCACATGCAACCTTGCACCCTAAACCAACCTAAACCCTAAAAGCATCCTCTATAGACTCCTAAATCCTGAGCGCTGAGCCCCTAAACCAACTGCAAACTTTCGACCCACGCCCTGTGTCACGGGCCGCAGCAACAGCAAAAGAACTGCAACAAAAACGCAACCCCCCTCAATGCCACAGCAAGAAAAAGCGCCAGTCAGCGAGTGAGTGAGTGAGTGAGTGAGTGAGTGGGTGACTGAGTGAGTGAGAGCGGCGACAGCACAAACGGATCCCCCCCCCCCCCCCCCCCCCCCCCGGCCCCCGGGAACAGCATCAACAAAGAAAGAAAGAAAGCGCCCCACCGCAGCCAAAACAAAACACGCTCCCAGTGCCACAGCGAAAACCAAGGCAAATAAGTGCTAGCTACAAGTCGCCCCGCAAATATATTCCTCTATTCGGAGGCCTTGGGCTAAACCGTACCCCCCCGAAACCTCAGACCCTAAACCCTAAACCCTAAACCCTAATGTCTGCAAGCACCAATATGCCCTTGCCTTTCGGGATCCGAGGTCTCTGCGGCCTACTGCTGCGTCCGCATCCGAGGCCTGGCTTTCGGGTTCAGGACGTTAGCTAGTTAGGCCCCCTAAACCCTAAACCCTAAACCCTAAACCCTAAACCCTAAACCGTGATTGCTAGGTAGGATAAGGGGGCCCTTAAAAGGGAAACCTTCTTAACCCTCTTCTGGCTCTCTTAAACAAGGACCTTGTTCAGAGGGTCTATATTCCCAAGGGTCCCTCTAATCCTACCCATCCCCTAGGAATACTTTAATATTTTCCCTTATTGGGTTTGAGCGGATCATACTTTTCAGAGGGTTTTAAGGGCCAGCCATCCTAGTGCGTGCTTTAGGGTTTAGGCGCTGTGGCCTTTGGGCTTTAGGATTGTAAGGCTTTAGTGTTTTGGCGGCTGACGTTCCCTCAAAAAACCCTGTCCTTGAAGGGTCGGTACATTCGCAGCCATCCGCCCATGCACCAAAACATAAGGGAGTACTGATCTTAAACCCCGACTGTAAACCCGTGATTTTCGACAGCGCATCAATGCTCCTTGGCCATCGGCATTGCCCAACGCAACATCCCTCAATCATCGGAGGCGCCTGCAATTCAATGCTAAAGCGACTCGCACGCCCTCTCTTGTTGGCCCTTCTCGGAATCTGTCTGATTACCTGATGATCCGAGGGCAATTGGCTCAGGGTCTTCTGGGCCCTAAACACTCAACCCTAAACCCTAAGGTTTGAGTTCATGAGCTTGATCGCACGGGCTTGAGAACTTAGAGGTTTTTACTTGGAGGTGCACGGTTAGTTAAAAGTGGGGGCCGCTATTTTAACTCTGTTTGGCTTTCAGGATACCACAGCCGACTTGCCCCAAGCCCCAAACCCTAGACCCCAAACCCTAAACTCACGAAACTTCAAGGAGGGTCGAGGGCAGGTTAGGGTTCGGATCAAACGCAACCACGACATTCTCCATCTTCGCAAGGGTCAATCTGGAGCAAGAGGTTTGTGGAGGCTCTGCTAGAAGGTTCTGTTCATGGGTTGTGTGTTTTATGTGACTAGTACCCCCCCCCCCCCCCCCCCCCCCCAAAAAAAAAAAAAAAACACAAAACATGTAACAATAACACAAAAAAACAACAGCGCAGTCGTACACTCACCAAGGCCTTATTATGAAGCAGGAAGACTTGTTGTTGTTACCCCACTGAAAACCCCACTTAGCATGGAAGCAAGGGTTCGTTGACCCTGTAAGGCCTAAGCCCCTCCTCCCGATTCTTGGAACCCTAAACCCCCTGCGTACATTATGAACCCTACGGTAGATTGGGCTCGGGGCTCAGGGCTCAGGGTATCCAAGCCGGCAGGCGTCAAACTTACAGCTGGGGAGGTGCTCAGGGTATAGTGTTCAGCCGGAGGTCCAAGGGTAGTTATAAGTGGGGATATATGTAGGGTAATATCTATAACTATACATGGTACTTATCACCCTACTTCTAACTACCCATGAACCTTCAAGTAGCCCTGAACCCTAAACCCTAAGCCCCAAACCCTAAACCCTAAGCCCGAAACCCTAAACCCTAAGCCCCAAACCCTAAACCCCAAACCCCAAACCCTGCGCCCGAGGGGTGGCCCCGAACGTCATGGAAACACAGATGCAGGGCGTTCCATTCATCCTGCGTGCGCCTCGGGGTTAGGAGTAGGGTTTAGGGACGAGCCCAACAACCCGGATAGGGTTTAGGGTTTAGGGTCTAGGGTCTAGGGTCTAGGGTCGAGGGTCGAGGGTCGAGGGTTGAGGGTTGAGGGTTTAGGGTTTAGGGTTTAGGGTTTAGGGCACGTATACCCTTATGGTACTGAGTACCTTGTTAAGAGTGCTTATAACCTTATTTAGAGCCTTAGTCACAACTACAACCAACAACAACACCACAACCACAAATATAACAACCACCACAGCCAAGGCAATTGTGGCTCAGACAAAGGAAAAGATCACCTTCTTCTACAGTGACACTTCCACAAGACTGCACTGCTGCCTGCCTCTGCAACAAATATGCTGGAATTGGTTTGTGTCATGCAAGTGCATTGACGGAAGTTCAACAATTTCAGAAGCTTTCTGTGTCTTAAGAAAGTCAGTTGGAAGGTTTTGACAAATTTAAACTTTTGACACAACCAAAATGTCCAAATCTTTTTTGATGTTGGTGAAAAAGCAATTTTTGAATTTTGTGCTTATAGCCTTATTTTGGGTTCTTATAACCTTATTCAGGGTACTTTAAACCCTATTTAGGGTACTTGTAACCTCATCTAGAGTACTTGTAGACTTATAGCTTCATTTAGGGTACGTACAGGCTTTTTTCAGGGTGCTTGCAACCTTGTTCAGAAGACTTGTAACCCTACTCATAGTTACCCATGCACCTCCAAGTAGAAGCCGCCTCAGCATGGCGACCCTAAAACACCCTAAGCCCCAAACCCGAAACCTTGAACCCCAAGACCAAGCTCGAGCTTGCCCTAAATCCCAAACCCTAAACCCTAAACCCCACAACCCTAAACCCTTCTAAACTCTGAACCCCAAGCCCTAAATGTTACCTTGCCTTTTTTTTGGGGCTGGAGAACGTTTAAACTCCTGAAGGATATCTGCTCGAAAGCTGTAGGACAGAGTCCCCAAACCCTAAACCCTGTAGAAGTACGACTGTGGCCATGAACCCTAAGCCCTAAGCCCTAAACCCTAAACCCTAAACCCTAAACCCTAAACCCTAAACCTAAACCCTAAACCCTAAACCCTAAACCCTCCTGGGGAGTTCCTGGATGACTGCAGGGTTCAAGGGTGGCACGGGGTTTAGGGGCGCAGCCGGATGCACTGGGGCGCCGGATGTGCTACTCGCAGGTTTAGGGTTTAGGGTTTAGGGTTTAGGGTTTAGGGTTTAGGGTTTAGGGTGTAGGGTGTAGGGTGTAGGGTTTAGGGATAAGTAGGATAAGAACCATTGGGGTTTAATTAGGGTTGAGGGTTTGGGGTTATAGAACCTTCGATAGGGTACGTCAAGCCGAGCTATTAAGTATACAGTCCCCTAAGCCCGAAACCCTCAGCCCCAGAAAGCCTTTAAAGAGGGTCTACATGGCCTTTGCTACAATCAAGACAGAAAACTTGAGGTTGATTGGGCCCAGAACCATCATGAACCGCAAGCCCTAAACCCTCGATCTCTACCCGAAAACCCTGTGAGGTTTGGGGTTCAGGGTTTAGGGTTTAGGGTTCAGGGTTCAGGGTTTAGCGTCCAGGTCGGGCCTCTTCGACTGCGAGCAGAAAGTGTCCGTGGTGCATGGGCAAGTCTCTCGCATCAAGGCGCCAGTTCCCTCAAGCCTCAAACCCTCAAACCCTAAACCCTAAACCCCAAACCCTAAACCCTAAACCCTAAACCCTAAACCCTAAACCCTAAACCCTAACCCCTAACCCCTAACCCTAAACCTTGCACTCTCAGAGGGTGTTTTCCACCTCTCACTCGGACTCGGACATTTAAGGGCGGTTGTAGCTAGAGTTATGAGTAGGGTGGCTATTCATAAAACTGAGTCTAGCCTTTTTTCGGGTAGAGGAACCTTTCAAGTAACCCAAGCCCTGTGCAGAGTGGTGATTGAAACCAACACATGATGTTGAATCGGTGACTTGCAACGGAGGGAGGAAGGAAGAAGCACTTATACCAAAGCCCCACTGCCCTGAACCCTTAACCCGAAGCTCAAAAGCGCTCAGCCCTAAACCCTAAACCCCTGCATCCGCAAGCATTGCCTCTCGGGTTCAGAATTTAAGGTTCCTGGGTTTATACCCGGGTCTGTGGTGCAGGGTTCACTCGCAGCCCGCCTAATGCCTGAGCTCCCTAGCAAGAAGCAGAAAGTTTAACGGGAGGCCCTAATGGGCGGCCCTGAAGCCTAAACCCTAAACCCTAAACCCGACCCGACACCAGAGGCCATAGGCCGAACTTTCACATGCGAAGCCCGAAAACCTTAATACCCAACCTCCCTAAACCCCAAAGACCCTAACATCCCAAACGCGATTTACCTTCCTGAACCCTAACCCCCCCAAAAACCTACCTAAACCCTAAATCCTAAACCCTACACCCTACACCCTAAGCCCTAAACCCCTTAAAACCCTAAACCCTAAACCCACCCAAACCCTATACCTCCCTAGGCCCCGCGGCTCCAACCCCGAGACAAAGCCCACGCCGCACAGGACTACGAAGAGGTCGTTGCCTCGAGCTGCACCGTTGCCCTCCCTAAAGGGGCTTAGGGATTTTCGGGGCGGTGCCACAATCCAAATTCTCCAAGGTCAGTGTAAACTTGTGCTTTAGAAGTAGTTCCTGTAAGCATAAGTTTAGAGTCAGAAAGAGAGAGAGATAGAGAGAGAGACAGACAGACCTCAACACCAAAGATCAACTACTGAGGCACCCCCCGCAATTAACCTTAAACCCCATAAGCCATACATACCGGTGTCCTGCACCCTGTACCCTATACCACCTGGTAATTATTGCGATTCCTTTGTGATTCCTTACGAAGACCCCCCTAAACCCTAGACCCTAAACCCTAAACCCGAAACCCTAAACTGTTCAAGGTCATGAAGTCGAAAGACGAGGTGGCGGAGGGGGGTTGCGACTGCTCTCTCTGAAGGGTCTATGGCGTTTTGGGGTGTGTATGGGAGGCTATCCAACTGAAGGGTTTACTGCGTTTTAGGCTGTGTATGGGAGGCTACCCAAATGACAGAACCTTTCTCCAGCAGTTTACGTTCTAGGGATGAATGGGCTTAGCACCCTCGAGGATGGAAATTGGCAGAGACATGCTACAGTGGACACCCCAGAGAATCCATAGTTTAGATCAAGTCTTGTAGGCATCTACTTGGAGGTTCATGGGTAGCTTTCAGTAGGGGTTATAAGGTTGGAAGTATAGTTATCCTACTTCTAGCCCAACTTATTCCTACCCATGGTTCTCCAAGTACAAGTATTTTGATGCTTGCTACGCACTCTTGCGACTAAGCCTCTTTGGCATTATCTTGCGACTAGGGTGACGAGGGTGTTCTGCGGACCGCCGCCCTCCAATGCCTTGCGATCATAGAATTTGTGGCACCCAAAAAACCCTGCCCCTAGGTTTGGGGTTTAGGGTTTAGGGTCCTAGACCCTGAACCGCCTGCAAGGCCAAATGTTGGAATTTCGGTATGAGGGTTTCAGGGTTTATAGGGCTTAGGGTGGAGACGCGGGTAGGGAGCAGGGGGCGGTGGGTGGTTGGCACCTGAACCCTGACATCCAAAGTCCGAACAAAAACTCCATCAGCCTGAGTTGTATAAGGTAAGTTGGGCAACCCGAAGCAAAGGGTTAAGGGTTAAGGGTTTAGTTTTAGGGTTTAGGGTTTAGGGTTGACTCATCCCTAAACCCTAGCCCCTTTGCAAGCTCTAGCCAGGTGGTGATGCATGCAGGCTTCCGCCGTTTCCCAGCTCGCCCCATCTACTCCGAGATCCCGAGGACATCCCGCAAGGGGTACGAAGCCTCCAGAACTGGGGAGGTTTAGGGTTTAGGGTTAGGGTTTAGGGTTTAGGGTGTAGGGTTTAGGGTGTAGGGTGTAGGGTTTCGGGTTCAGGGTTTAGCGTTTAGGGTTTCTACATAGGACTTCAGGACTCAGAGTGGGCCCTCATTCTCCATTATGCACGGGTGAGGTTCCCGCATAAAGGCCCTTTGAAAGAACAGAGGTCGCCCTTTTGCGCCCTAGGCTACTCTGGGACCTCGGTTTTGGGTTTAGGGTTTAGGGCTTAGGGTTTAGGGCTTAGGGTGTAGGGTCTACGGCTTAGGGCTTAGGGTTTAGGCTTTAGGGTCTTTGCGTTCCTGGGTATCTAAGGGTCTTCGCGTTCCAAGGGTTGTAGGGTTCCAGGGTTGAGAGTTTAGTTTTTATGGTTCAAATGCTTCCAAGGGAAGTCTCATGGTCCCTTAATAGGGCCCCATACCTTCTTTAAAGGGTTCTGAAGTATGGGCGCTTGGGTTGTGTAGGAGACATAAGGGGGGGTATATAAGGGGTCCCCTTTTTAAAGGCGCCTATTGAGAGACCCTTAGATGCATAGTCCTTCGTTGTGGCCTTTACCTTCCCTGAAGGGTTCCGAAGTATGGTTTAGGGTTTAGGGTTTAGGGTTTAGGGCTTAGGGCTTAGGGCTTAGGGTTTAGGGTTTAGGGTTTAGGGTTTTGGGCCCTGGGCCGTAGACCCTAAAGTAGAGGGGAAATATAAGGGGCATGTACTAGAAAGGGCTTTTGAAGGACAGGTCAGCAGCGGTCAGCAGTGGGGTGTTTAGGGTCGAGGGTTTGGGCTGTTTAGGGTTTAGGGTTGAGAGAGAAGTTGAATCCTTTATACACTTCACGCGGGCCGAGCTTCGGCTGAGTGAACTACTCCCGAAGCTGCGGTACAGGTACTTGGACTAAGAGCTCCGCGACCGCAATGCTCTGACTGAGGCCAGATGTACAAATACAACACGACGACCGGAGCTTCGTTATGGACGCTGGAGTCACTGGAATCACTAGAGCCCATGCAGGGGATAACTAAGGCAGCAGGTGCAGCCGTCAGCGAAGCCACGCGACTGCGGGCCTTGCCGGGTCCTTTGTCAGCCCCTTTAAGACCCTACAACACCTAAACCCTAAAGCAGAAGAGCCAAAACCTTTCAGAGATCTCTGCTGCAGGAAGGCGTCGACCAACAAGAAATACAAGTTCATGCGCTTCCTTCATCAGGAGGCACTTGTGGGTTGGGGGATCCTGCGACTTCTAGATCTAGGGTTTAGGGTGTAGGGTTTAGGCTTCAGTGTAGACCCAGGGCTTTAGGATGAAGGCACGGATTAGGTTCAAGATTTCCGGCTTTTTCCCAGGGCCCGAAAGCGCTTCACATGGTCAGTTCTCTACATTGTGGTCCGTTTCTTGGGAACCGTCATATGAGGCTCCATGTTCTCCTAGGAGCCCCCTAAACCCTAAACCCTAAACCCCAAACCCCAAACGCCCAAACCCCAAACCCCTAAACCCTAAACCCTAAACCCTAAACCCGAACAGAGACCACATGGTGCCCAGACGTGGGTCTGGGGTCTGGGGTCTGAGGCTAACTCTGAATCGGTATGAAGGCGCAGGCGATCTTCTTTGGATTCAGGATTTTTTTGGGGGGATGCACCATCAACACTTTTTCAATCTCTATTCAGGCATGTTCCTCTTTTGTGGGTTTTAGGGATTTTAGGGTTAAAGTGTGAGATCATCTAGACGAATTTTCTCTGATCTCTGATGCGCACTGCATGCAGTTTGAAGAACCCCTAGAAATACCCTTAAACCCTAGCTACCAAACCCCTCGACCTTCAACATCTCTGAGCTTTCTACCCAGAGACGAGTTTTGTCGCGGTGTGGAGCAGGTCACAGCGTGTGCTTCCTTCTACGCGCCGGTGGCAGGGGGCCCAGGGTGGATTTGTTGTTTAGGGTTTAGGGTTTAGGGCTTAGGGCTTAGAGTTTAGGGTTTAGGGTTTAGGGTTTAGGGTTTAGGGTTTAGGTACGATTTCAGGATTGCGTTTATAAGGGTGGGTGGTTCAGGCCAGAAGCCCAGGGTCTATACGTACTATGGGGGTCGGAGTAATGACTCATCGTATTCCCTTATGGTCCCTATATCAGTTGCCCCTGAGCCTCAAAAGTTGGGCCACGCTGACTGGGAAGACAGGAACTTGCTGAAGACGGGTACCCCCCCTCCTGTAACCCCAACATGTCCAAACATGCTTTAATCCTTTTAATAGGAAACTCCAAGCCTAAACCCTATGTCAAACCTCTGCCTCCATCTGAACTCTTTAGTCAGTATACGGTTTATCCGTTTGTGGAACAAATCCGGCATCCGGGCGTCCGGCATAGTGCCAACATGCACCCTTTTTAGACAAAGTCCAGGGCCAACCCAAAGCAGCGTAAATCCTGGATCAAAAAACCCCTTATAAACCCTAAACCCTAAACCCTAAACCCTAAAAAAACCTAAACCCCAACCCCTAAACCCTGAACCCCAACCCCCTAATGGCATCACGTTTTTTGCAGGTCTTCCCGCCTTGCCGTCTGCTGATGTCCGTAATGCCTGAAGGGGCGAGGTCCTCAGCAAGCTGAGAGTTTCGGTTCTCGGGAGCCCCCTACTAGGTAGGGCTTAGGCTTTAGGCTTTAGGCTTTAGGGTTTAGGCTTTAGGCTTTAGGCTTTAGGATTTAGGGTTTAGGGTTTAGGCTTTAGGATTTAGGGTTTAGGGTTTAGAGTTTGGGGCTGCTTGAGGGTTCATGGGTAGTTCCAAGCCGGGTTATAAGTACCCTAAGTTAGGTTATAAGCAGTTCTACTCAGATAGATACCCTTGAAGCTTCAAGTACAACTGGGGCAGCCAGCAGTTAAAGCGCTTCGTTCGTTGTGGCGCAAGGAGGTGCACCCTACTGGACTTATGGCCTACAAGGAGGGGCCCCCTTACTATAGATAACTATACTTAAGGGACTTATAACCTAAGTTAGGATCCTTATAACCCCCCTAAGTGCCCTAATATGGTTATAATTACAGCTATAAGTACAGTTGAAAATAAATTTGATAAGTACCAAGTATATTCCGGTTTCCCAGAAACCACTATTGGCTTAAGAGCCCCCCTAAAAAACAATAAAAGTCCATATTGCGCTAATTATGAGGAGATATTCTTTTTATTTTTGGGATACTTTAATTCCGAAGAAACAGCTAGAACTACAAATTTTGCTAGGGTTCCAAGTTTCAGTACAGAAAATGGGTGTCCTCTTTTTGGGGGTTCCTAGGATAGGGACTGAAGCAAGTTGGGGTATATTCAGGCTAATTACCCATATTCCGGGAGCTCATCACACCCATCCCCTCTGTTTAGGGTAACCCCAAAAAAGGGACCATGGTGTAGACGCAACCCCAAACTGTGTTTTTGGCGGGTTAGGTATAGTGTCTACGTCAGAGCCTCCTGTACCACAACCCCTTAAACCCGAAAAACACATTGGCACCCTATGCGCCTTGCTCTACTGCTGAGAGCTGTGCATGGACCTCTTAACCCTACAAAACCCTAAGTCCTAAATCCGTTCAACCTCGACCCTACCAAAAGAACCGAAAGCCTCCATGAACGCTTTGCTTGACGCGCCTGCGTACGTAAAGCAAAAAAGAAGGACGCTAGGGTGCAGGGTTTTGGGTTTAGGGTGTTAGGGTTTGGGATTTAGGGTCCATGGTTAGGGTTTTGAGTTTGGGGCTTGAGGGTTTCGAGTGTTTCGAGGGTTTCAGGGTTCTGAGGGTTTTGAGGGTTTTGATCGGAGTTGGGGTGTCCTTCAGTCCTTAGCTTGGATCCCGTGGGTAAACTTTGACACCCTGAAACCTGAACCCTAAACCCTAAACCCTAAACCCTAAACCCTAAACCCTAAACCCTAAACCCTAAACCCATAGACCCCTGGCAGCTTGCGACAGAGAGCACAGTGCAGCTCTTGAAACCCCAGCGCGGGAGGGGTACAGGACTTTAGGGCTTTAGGGGTTTGGGTTTCAGCGTTTTGGTGTTCCCCCGTGAGGTTTAAACAAAGCAACAAACAGAATTTTAGAGGAACGATAGGAGTTCAGGGTTCAGAATCTCGACCTTACTGTACCAGTCCGTTGTAAAGGTTAACACCGCTAGATGGCTAGATGCAAGAATGGCCACATTCCTGCAATTTGTGTAGGGCTCTGAGTACAGTTCCTCCACCAACTTCTCTACTCAGAACGATGATTGAGCCTTCAAGCAGAAGAAGAGTTGGCGTCCTGAGCCCTAAACCCACCATTTGTGTTACAGTAACTCTCGAAGTGTTTGTTTCAGGCCCTTTTCCCAGAGTTGGCAGCGGCGGGCAGCGTCTGCTCGCCGCCGTCTTATCAGGACTCGGGCAGCGTTTAGGGTTTAGGGGTTTAGGGGTGTAGGGGTTTAGGGGTTTAGGGGTTCAGGGGTTTAGGGGTTTAGGGATTTAGGGGTTTAGGGGCAGCAGAGCGACCTGCTAATTTGTTGGATTGGGGACAAGTGTGTCTTGGTCTCGTTCAAAGACGAGAGCCAGTCAAACCTCTCCGAGTACCAAAACCCCAAACCCAAACCTAGCTGCAACATACGCGTTGAGACATCTGGCTCGGAGGCTCCTGTTTAATCATTATGTTTTTCTTGCAGGAATCAGGGCGTCACAAAACAAATGGCGATAGGAGGCTACATGTTTGTTGAATCTAAGGGTAGTTGCATGGGACCTTAATATGGTCCCTTACCTCCCTTAAAGGGTTCTGATGTGGGCTCTTGGGTTCTACAGGGTAGATAATAGAGGGTCCCTTTTCAGGGCACAAAGGGACCATGAAACTATCATGCCCTATGAGTCTGGCGCACGAGCCAGGTGGTCAGCGTCGACCCAAAGCAGTTGGTGATCAAGCGAATTATCCTGACAGGCACGGTCGGTTGTCTACATTAGAGGTCTTTGTTTGGGAGGCCAAAACCCTAAGCCCTAACCGCTAAAAAACCCTAAGCCCTAAGTTTTGAGAACCCTAAACCCTAAACCCCCTGTTGAGGCCTTTGAAAGCCTTGGGTCGCAGCCCTGAAGCCCTCGAAACCCTGAACCCTAACACACCCTATATACACACACACCTAACCCAAACTCCTGGAAGGGTTGAGGGTTTAGGGTTTCTAGACCTTGAGCCCTTAAATATAAACCCGTTTAAGCCCCTTTCAAGTTTAGGGATTCGGATACCCCAAAGCCCTTCTAAGCCCTAAACCTCAAGTTCGAACCCTAAACTACAAGCGCTACAACCTACTCTAGACACTACACCCTATGCAGCATTCCCTAAGCCCAAGCCCCGAACTTGAAGTTATAAACCCAGCTGTTCCTGCGGCTTTGTTCTGTTTGCCAAGAAAGGCCAAAGCGTCCTTCAGGATTTCACGTTGAGGTTTTATTGGGGAGTTTCGAAGTTAAGCTTAGCGCGATACCCACGCTGAACCATTTGGCATCAATGCCGAAATGCTTCGGGTTGGGGCGGGTCTGTCGACGCACACCTGCCCTGTACCTAAGCCCTAGCCTAAACCCTAAACCCTAAACCCTAAACCCTAAACCCTAAACCCTAAACCCTAAGAAGCCTGTCATCCCGTTAACCCTTGGCGGAGGCTACCCCTTCCGCACGCAGAAGAACAAAGCTGTCGTGCCGGCCACAATTCCTGGTTTAGTTGGGTGCCCTGAACCCTGAACCCTGAACCCTAGACCCTAAACCCTAAACCCTAAACCCTAAACCCTAAACCCCACACCCTAGACCGGTTTGAATTTGGGGTTTAGAGCTTTGTTTGGCTTTTGGGGCTGCGGAGTTCCGAAGCCTTGAGTGTTCTAGTGAGCTCGAAATGCCTTAGCCCATGGGTCGCCTCAACACAAACTCTCAAAGTTCAAGATTTGAGCACTACACCCCAAACACCCTAAAACTGAAGCCCGAAACTCGAAGCCCCAGACCCTAAACCTAAAGAGCTTCGCGCTGCAGCCTGCTGGAATCTTCAGGGCTCGGCATTTTTTTTTTTTTTTTTTTTTTGGGGGGGGGGGGGGGGGGGTGGGGGGTGTCTGGATGGACCCGAGGGATGTGGGACATGGGTTTAGGTTGGGATGTTCCCCCTTATAGTACCAGTCCTTTTTAGGGACTGTAGTACCCCTTTTCGTAATGCCTACTGAGGGCTGTTAGTTTAATGGGGACATCCTAGTCGTTTAAGTGGTTTGGGGTTTGGTGCTTAGGATCCGAGCTAAAACCTTGAACCTGGAACCTACAACCCCAAGCCCTGAACCCTAAATACGTATAAGCCTCAGACCATAAAACCCCCTAAACCCCCAAAAACCCTGAAAGCTATAAACCCTTGCAAGCCCTAAACCCTACAACCTAAAACCTAAAAATCCTCAGGCCCGAAACCCTAAACCCTAAACATCCTATACCTTCACAAACCCAGGGCTCCTCTCGAGTCCCCCCGTACTTGAAGGTTCATGGGTAGTTAATCTCCAAGTAGGGTCAGGATTTTAGGGTTCTAGCCTAGTTTCAGGTTTTCAGGGTTTTAGGGCTTAAGGTCTCCAGTTTAGGGTTTAGGGTTTAGCGTTTAGGGTCTCCAGTATCTGTAGTCGACCTCAGCTTACCTCGCATATCCTATCTCGCAACACATGAACACCCTTTCCCAACCCTAAGCTCAAGACCCGATGCCCGACACCCCAAACCCTAAACCCAAAGCCCTAAACCCTAAACCCTAACCCCTAAGCCCCAAGCCCTACGCCCTAAACCCTAAGCCCTAAACCCTAAACCCTAAGCCCTCAACCCGAAACCCTAAACCCGAAACCCTAATCTAACCGCAGCCCCAGTATGATTCCCCGAGGCTACAAGGACAGGGTACGATTCACCAAGTCGGTCCACAGATTCAAGGGTTCTTATGGGAAGGGTTTAGGGTTTGGGGTTTAGGGGGGTTCACGGGAGGGGTACCTACGGAACCTCAGGGAGTAGTGGGGAGTGTCAGCGAACCTTGGGTTTTGAACCCCCATGTTTTTCAAAAAACCCTACAAACAGAGGACGCCCTAGCCCGAACATTAAGGATCATGGGCAGGACAAAAGCGGGGTTTCAAGCAATGCAGTGGTTGCTTGCCGACGACAAGGTGCTGACATGGAAGTTGTTGGAACCATTGAGGGCGAGGTGCCAGGCATGCCAACAGTCTTCACAGAATGCCAAGCATACCACTGGAGCGGCCGACGTCACCCTTGACTGCAAGGGGGGTGCCCAAGAGGGTAAAGGCCTCCAAGCCAGGCAAAGCCCATGCAGATCTGTGGTGACGGCAACCCTAAACCCTAAACCCTAAACCCTACACCCTAAACCCTAAACCCTAAACCCGTTTAGTGCTGTGTCCGGTGTGAAACAGGTGTTGCAACCAAAGTTTCATCAACTTATGCCTGCAGGCTGTGCCTACGCGCAACCCCCTATTGTGTTCCCCGATTTCTCCGCACAGGGTCCATGTACCCCATATCGTATATACTTGGGCCTCACAGGGGTTCCTATACAGTAGCTTTAGGGCCCAAATATGTACCATATACCCTAAACCCTAAACCCCAAACCCAGCTTTAGGGCCCAAATATGTACCATGTCATAGGTCCATGGACCCTTAGGGACCCTTAGGGCTTGAAAGAGCATAGTTGGCGCATGGCCGATGTTAAACAAAAAATGCACACACACACACACACACCCCAGGGTTTAGGGTTTAGGGTTTAGGGTTTACGGTTTAGGGGTTTAGGGTTTACACTAGCCAAGCCCTAATCAAACTCTTGAATTCACCGAGTTGAATCTTAAGCATACCCGAAAGCCTTAATACTTAAGGGCTTCTACAGCCCTAAACCCTAAAACCCCTAAACCCTTAATACTTTAAGGGCCCTAAACCCTAACCCCCAAGCGCTGAATACCCTAAACAGCCAACCCGGAACCCTCTTTCCGAGGTGCGCTTCATGTTCTTCAGCCCCGAGGACATCCGATGGCAGGGGGCTTTGTGACAAGGGTTTATAGGGTTTAGGGTTTAAGGTTATAGGGTTCAGGATTTCGGGAGTTTGTTCTCCTTATAATCCCTGCTATTGACAGATCTAAAAATCTACCCAAAACACACATGCGAATTAAACCCAAAGCCTATTTCCATACCACCTGTGACAGCTGCTGCAATGGTCTCAGTCCATACTCGTGAGCCCGCTAAAGGCCCTAACCCCTCCTAAACCACTAAGAACCGAAAACCCTACGACCCTTAACCCCTAAACACCAAAACCCCCAAAACCCTAAACTGCCAAAGCCGTATAGAAAACCCTAACACCCTAACCCGCTGAACATCTAAGACCCTAAATCCTACATACCCTAGAGCCCTAACCGTCAGGCTTCTTTTTTCGTGTGCGTGAGGCTTCAGGGGTTCAGCTTCAAATGCTTTTTAAGGATTTTGCTACAAGGCTCCAGGGATGCCAGGCACTTTCAGCATGTAGGGTTTAGGGTTTAGGGTTTAGGGTTAGGGGTTAGGGTTTAGGGTTTAGGGTTTAGGGTGCAATTCCTGCTTGGCCGTTATGGAGACCAACGCCTCGGTGGCAGCGGTGTGACACAGGACCTGACCGCCGCAAAGAAGGCACTCAGTCGTATGGGGATGAAGAAGAATGGCCAGGGTGGGCTTAGGGTTTAGGGTTTAGGGTTTAGGGTTTAGGGTTTAGGGTTTAGGGTTTAGGGTTTAGGGTCCTAGTCCAGTATTGGCGTTACTACCTGATGCTGGCCTGGAGCGGGGCCGGGCTACTGCTGGCGGCCTGGGTGGCCAAGGCCCGGCCTAAGTCGCCCATGTGAAGCATGGTTTATATGTCTGTTTTTGGTGAGTGTATATAAGGTAGGGTTTAGGGTTTAGGGTTTAGGATTTAGGGTTTATATTATATTTTCAGCCCTTATGCACCCTTATATGAGGCAGGGTTTATATTACTGTTTTAGGTGAGTGTATATAAGGTTCCTTTTCAATATTCGTGAGTGTATATACCTGGTGTCCCTTTGGGGGTACAAGAAATATATACCCTGCTTCATGTCACCACCGCGATCAGGCGTGTGAGCTTTGAGCCGTGGGCTCGCACGCTGCGCTTCCCACCCAAAAACCTAAAGCTCAGAGGCTTCGGACTCTTTTGTCCAAAGTCTGTAGATGCCGCAAGTGGCTTTTCGACCCTCCTGGGATTAGTGGAGGGATCGTAGGGGTGACGCTTTAGGGGTTTAGGGGCGTTCGGAGTATAGGGTTTACATGGTTGCGGGGTTTAGGGTTGAGGGGTTTAGGGGGTTTGGGGGGTTTGGGAATTTAAGGGGTGTACGGGGTTTGGGGGGTTTTGGGGGTCGAAGGTCAGGGTTTAGGGGTTTAGGGTTCAAGGTTGAGGATTTCAGGACGTTGAGAACCCTACACTCTGCCCTACTTAGCTATAATCAGGGTTTTGGGGCCCCACTTTTTTGACACCGTTTTTGGTTTCGGTGATATTATTCATGACCCTTTTTTGGAAGGAACCTGAAGAAACCCAAATAAGGGAAACCTACCAGTAGAGCAGGCATGCAGTAGGAACATGCGGACCCTCGTTCCATTTCCCGGGGCACCGCGGTATGTCTTTGAGCTGCGGTTTAGGGAGTTCAGGGTTTCGGTTTTAGGGTTTAGGATATTTAGGGTTTAGGGCCCCTAAACCCCAAACCCTAAACCCTGCTTCGAGGTTCAAGCCAGTGGAGCTAAGCACGAAGAAAGGCCTGAGAGGCCGTGGCGGCTCGTTTTGATAGGGTTTATAGGGTGTATAGGGTGATCAGGAGGGTTTACAAGGTAATTTAAGGTTTAGGGTTTATAGGGTTTGAGAGTTTAGGGTTTTAGGGTATTTGGGGTTTCGGGGTGAATGGGATTGAAGGTTTTAGGGGTTTCGGGTTTAGGGTGAGAGAGCCGGGGAGGATCACATCATCCTCGCACGTTGAGGGTTCAGTTCTTAGTTAGTTTTGGCTGTTTAAAATTAAAATTATCATGTAGGGGGCGCAAGTAGGGGACGTTTGAGCTCATCTCGCTGTGTGGGTGGTTTAGGGCGGAGTTATTCCATAAACCTTGAAATAGTAATATATAAAGCGTTTCTCAAACTGTCCTATTTCATTGTTTTGGAATACATCACATAATCCATCACAACTAAGTTGATGTAGTTTCTTTAGCATTTGACATTGTTGCAAAAAAGCATCTTTACATGCATGTGCCCGATGTAGGCTACTGTCGCACCGAATCTGAGATCTAAAGCGCCCCCCCCCCCCCCCCCCCGCACATGCCCCTGTGCGATTTCTGCAGAGTACTCAACCAGAAGCATAGCATGCTTGTTGAAACAGTTGCGCCAAGCCATGGATCACGAGTGGCGAACTTGGGGTCTTAGGGTTTTGGGTTCAATATGAGGACGCTAAAAATTCGAAGAGGATCTTGGGGTTATTGTAGTATAGTGACAAAGGGACCATAAGGGAATATGATTTGTGATTATTCCGACCCCTGAAGTAGGGCTTCGTGAGGCTTCCAGCGACCTCCTAAACCCTAAAGCCTAAACCCTAAACCCTAATCCCTAGACCCTAAACCCTAAACCCTAAGCTCAAAGCCCTAATCCCTAAGCCCTAAGCCCTAAGCCCTAAGCCCTAAGCCCTAAGCCCTAAGCCCTAAGCCCTAAGCCCTAAACCCGAATCCGGGTTTTTGTTGTTGCATCTTGCGACTTCGCATCGAGCACTGGTGCAGCATGACGGCGAATGGCCCGTAGCTCTTAAAGGACCCGCTTAAAGGGTTTAGGGGTCAGGGTTTAGGGTTTAGGGTTTAGGGTTTAGGGTTTAAATTTAGGGTTCAGGGTTCAGGGTTTAGGGTTTAGGGTTTAGGGAAGATCAAGCGGAACAACAGCTGGCACGCAGTCTCAACATGAGGGACACGTAGCCGCGCTGCTCGAGGCCTTCATCCGTTGTGCTGCAGACAAGTCCAACAGATTCACCCTACACCCTACACCCTACACCCTAAACCCTAAACCCTAAACCCTAAACCCTAAACCCTAAACCCTAACCCTAAACCCTAAACCCTAAACCCTAAACCTAAGTACAGGTTTTTGGGTTGAATCAGGAGGGCCCCCTTGTGCTATACCAGTTATAGTTTAGGGACCCGCACCCTGAACCCTAAACTCGATACCCCATTTAGGGTTTAGGGCTTAGGGTTTAGGGTTTAGGGTTTAGGCTTAAACTCCAAATCCTAAACCTTTAAGTTCCAAACCCTAAACCCGAGAAGCTCGTCGAAGTTGCGGTACCTCTAAAACCAACTCAGGGGAGCCTTGTGCACTCCCGTTAGAGCTGGAGACCCTGGACCCGAAACTCTTAAGCACTAAGCCTCAGCCTAATTAAGGAGGGAGTGGGGTAGTTTAGGGGTTTTGGGGGCTTAGGGTGCATTAGATAGGGTTTAGCCGGCTTTTGTAGGCTTTTTAGGGTTTATAGGGTTTATAGGGTTACAGGGCTTAGAGGTTTTTTTTTGTTATAGGGGCTGGGGTTTGTAGGGTTCCCTCGGAAGGCCACATCAGAGAGTCCCTCGGCACCCATGGCTACATGAAGTGCCGCTTCTCCGCGCACATCAAGCAGGCCTGGGATTGGAGGGTTTGTGGTTTTAGAGATCAGAGGTTTGGGGTACAGGGGTTTAGGGTTTAGGGTTAGGGTTTAGGGTTGGGGTTTAGGGCTTTAGGGCTTTAGGGCTTTAGGGTTTAGGGTTTTAGGGTTAAAGGCTTAGGCTTGGGATGTTCCCCCTTTATACTCGCAGTCCTCAACAGGGATTAGAGAACCCCCTATTAGAATACCCATGAAGGACTGCTAGTATAAGGGGGAGCATCCCAAGCTTAGGGTCTAGAATTGTTCTAAGGGTGGTTTCCTGCAAACCCTAAACCCTAAACCCTAAACCCTAAAAAAGAAAACCAAGTATGGGCCCTTGGGTTTCATAGTGTATTTTGGGGGTATACCCCTTGTAAGGGCCCGTACTAAGGGACCGTGCAACTACCCTAATTGTATATTGGTCCTCTAAGGGAATAATTGGCCATGTTAGGAGCATATTAAGGGAACCTCTTAGGAGGTACATCCTTACCCTAAGGGTCCATGTACCACATGATTATATACTTGGCCCAGAAGTCCCTACAGAAGACGTACTTTGAGGCCCAGGTACTCCCTATTTAGGTACGTGGACCCTTAGGGCTAGGGGTCCGAGTCTGACACCCTAAACCCTAAACCCTAAACCCTAAACCCTAAACCCTAAACCCTAAAGACCCAGAGGGCCCAACCTCTGGTGCAGGACGACACCGTCTGCATGAACCTGTACAAACGAGCCGCAGCCTCAGGAGGGGCGCCGGAGGGTTTAGGCCTTCAGGGGTTTTAGGGTTTTAGGGTTTTTAGGGTTTTAGGGTTTTTAGGGTTTTTAGGGTTTTAGGGTTTTAGGGTTTTCGGGTTTTAGGGTTTTAGGGTTTTCGGGTTTTCGGGTTAGGGTTTTCGGGATTTAGGGTTTTAGGGTTTTAGGGTTTTCGGGTTTTCGGGTGTTTGGGTTTTAGGGTTTTAGGCTTTCGGGTTGAGGGTTCAGGGTTAAGGAGGGTTTAGGGCTTAGGGGTGCGAACTCGCTCGGAACCTAGGGTTCAGTGTTTAGGGCATGCTGTTTTTTGGAGTCTGCGGTTTTAGGGTTTTAGGGTTTCAGGGTTGTAGGGTTTTGGGGTTTTGGGGTTTTGTGTTTTGTTTTGTGTTTTTGTGCTTTATGGTTGAGGGATTTTTAGGTTTGGGGATTTAGGGTTTTGAGATTCGGGTTTTAGGGGTTTAGGGTTCTAACGTTTTAGGGTTTTAGGTGTTTCGGGTTTAAGGTTTTAGGGGTTTTAGGGGTTTAGGGTTTAGGTACCCTTGACTCGGCTCAGGTTTACCCAAAGTGGTATCCGCCCGCCTGGGGCGGCCGCGCCGATGCCGCGCCGGAGGAAGCATAGGCTTCTCGTGCTGGGATGGGGAGCTGACCTGCTAAACCCGAAAGCGTAAACAAAAACAGCGTTTTCCGTCAAACACAGAAAAATTGCGAACATGTTGAGCACCACTGACCAGCCCAAGACGAAAAACGCTGTAAATACCGATGTTTCCGACTGCACGCAACACAAGGGACGTAACCACCCCCGCCCCCCCCCCCCACCCCGGAGAATGCAGAAGTCGACAACCCTTCCACGGCGGCGAAAGAAGCGGCTGCCCTAAACTACTGCTTGCTTAAGAGACCCTCGAAAAATGTGAAATAAGAATCCGTATACTACCCTTATAAGGAAGTTTTCTTTTTTTGGGGAGCAGGAGGTGGAGCAGTAAGACTTACCCCTAAATCTAGTCTAAGGAAGGATCCTCTGAGTTGGGTTCGGCACTGGAAGGGCGAAGGCTGGAGCTTTTAGGGTTTAGGGTTTAGGGTTCAGGGCTTCAGAAACCTCTGCAGGGTCGCGCAAAGATTTCCTCAAAGAGCTCCAAGTGAGGCAGAACCCTGAGGGTTCATGTACCTAAACGGGGAGCACTTGGGCCTCAAAGTACCTCTTATGTAGGGACTTTTGGTCCCAAGTATATAATCATGTGGTACATGGACCCTTGGGGGAAGGGAGCGAACTTCCTTTGTTACAGATCCCGTTGGCTGCGGCTACGCCAGTTATGGCTTGAAGTTTAAGGGTCCAGCATTTGTAGAATGAGGGCCTGGTAGTTGAGTGTAATGTGGGGAGGGATAGTAGAAGTGCATGGACTTCTGGCCCCAGTCTCCTAAGCTACCTGCTATGCTGAAAGTACCTCAGATCCAATGTCGGCTTCTTTTCTCTGTCAAGCCAGCTGCATTTCGAGGCTGAGCTGCGCCTGCTTATTCGGCTCGACAAGGCCAGTTGCGCAGAGTTGAAAGTCTTCAGAGAACCCCGCGATGCAAACTAGGCTGACCCTCAGCCCTAAATGCTGACGAAGTGTGTTCCGCCTTGAGCGCCCACAACAGGTTGGTGTCTGGCGTGAACCGCTTTGCCATTTGCAGACGAGGGCTGGAAGGGGGCCACACTCAGGGATTTCAAGGCATGTCCATGAGACAGATCGTTGTTTAAGATGCTTCTGTTGCGGCACGTGAATACACTCCCAGCAGGAGCCACGACAGTTGCAGACTAGAACCCTAAGGGTCCATGTACCACATCATTGCATACTCGGGCCCAAAAGTCCCTATATAGGAGGTACCAAGCATTTCCTGTTTAGGTACATGGACCCTTAGGGGGAAGCTTAAAAGTTGAACCCTTAACTACCGTCCAAGCCCCGCAGCCATGCCTGAGTTCACGCTGTACGCACGGCAGCGCGCAGCACAGGAAGAGGCTGCCAAGGATCAGCTGCGTGCCTGGCTAGTCTGGCTCTTCGACGTGCAGCCAAGTCAAGTTTACATTTCCATCTGCTCACTCTCGCATCTCTTTTCTCATCTTGCAAGCAGGGAACCTTACGAAGGAATGGCTTAGGCCTTGCGGAACGTTTTCGCTGAAAGTTCTGTGTGTGCAGTTGTTGGCCGTAGTATCGAACAAATGCCGCTTGAAAGCCGAGGCTTCTGATCATTCTCGAGGCAACTTCCATGCTGTGCTTTATTCAAGTGGCGACGCTCACACATGGAGTCTTCACGCTGATCCCTTTGGTTGGGCTTTGTGTGGCTGCCGCGCTCCGCTTGCACTCCAGGCCCCACATCCTGCTGGCAGAGCCACTTTGCGTTGTGTGGCCGGACAACCATTCCCGGCACAGGCTTGCCCGCAAGCAGATGTCCCAGATCGGATTTGTCATGTATGTGTGGCTGCTGAAGCTTGTTTGCTGCATGTCTTTTTGGGCAAGCGGGGCCAGCATCAGCCTCATGACAGACCTGTGCCCCGATTCCGTCCCCATGCCAAACTGCAGTCACTACAATAGACCGGACGGCTACCAACTTTGCGTAAACATTCACTTGTTTGATGAGCCGCCCAATGCCAAGCGCAAAGATCTTTACTCAAAACCTGGCGACGCATGCTGGGAGGATTGTTCTCCGTGCAAACCGGAGCTGGTGTTGGCTTGGGAACCCCCAGGTATCCAGTTGGGGTGCAGGTTGTCAACTTGCAGTGGATATTGCTGCCAGTGTTTGAACTGCCAGCTGTCACCAAGCCTGCCAAACTGGCTAAAGCAGGGATGCTCCAGCGGAGCATTCGCTCCTGGACTAGCGCCCGAGCTTTACAAGTGCCACGACGACTGTCCGTTAATAAGGCCAAAGCCTCTTCCATACTACCAAGGGCAGACGTGGAGCTCTCAAAACACGATGCTCGCACAACTTTCCCGCTGCACCCTGACAGAAGGGAAGCACGAAGGTCAAGTTCAGATTGCGTTGGCGGTCATTGCTGCATACCAGTGCCTGCCTTTGGTTGCTTTGGTCACCAGCCTTTTGCTTAGTGTCGCGTGGTCCCTGCTGAGGGGTGAAAGTGTCTTCAGCATGGTGGGCGGTGCGCCTGCAGACCTTGAAGCCCTTGAAGCCATAGACACCAACACAGAGCGCCTTCGTGACCAAATTGCACGCGGAAGGCTGCAAGCCTCGACAAAGGTGAAGCTCCAGCTGTGGATGGAGTTCGTCCTGTTCTTGTTGGACTACTTTTCAGATTACAACTGCTTGCTGCAGTTCTTTCTACAGGGAGCGTACCCTTTAGCAGCCGTACAGGCCTGCATCATCGCGGCGCCCGTGGCATTGGATTTCTACCGCGGAAAGATCCAGCTAATTGAGGTGATAGGCGGTTTCAACGATTCACGCAGACGGGGCTTCCCTACGAACAAGTTCATCCGGGCACTCCGCTCGGAGAAGAGCGTCGAAGCTCCGTTCTCAATGTTTCTCCAGTATTACACGCTCTTGCGGACCACGAGCCTCGTGGCAGTCTGGAGCCTGTGTCTTGCCCAGTGGTACCCGTTTCCCTTGTTTTGTTTCAAGGCTCCCTTATAGAGCAACCGACCCGAAAAGGGGTACCCTTATGATAATACGGTTGCTGGGCTACCAAGGTGTTTCTCACTGCTGCTCAGCCTGCTTGGCATTGCAAGGCATGCCTACGGCACGTTTGAGCTTCAGGTGCTGGACGTCCTGGCGCCAACTCAGACGGGGCCAGGCCAGCCAGAGGAAAGCCGAGCCTTGGCAGTGCCGGCGCAGCCCGTTTACCCCCAATATCCTCCAGGGCTGGTTCCGGAGCGGATGGGGCCTCATTTGAGCCCAGACATGCCTGCCTTGCCGCTGCCGCCGGGCATAGCGCAGCCCTGCAGTATGCTTCCTCCCATCACAATGGGCAACCAGAAGGTAAAAGAGACCGAATAGATATTGACTGTGCAAACTTGTAATTTGTAATAAAATCTCTTTTGTTTCGCAAAGAGTACATCTCAAGCGAAACATCTTAGAAGTTCTGTTGTTTCTTGCGTTTCCCCGTGCTCTGGAAAATCTCAGAGTCAGACACGGGTGTGTACTGTGAAGTCGTGGCCGGCTGGCTGCAAAAGTTGGGTTTAGGGTTTATACTAGGGTTTAGGGCTTAGGGCTTAGGGCTTAGGGCTTAGGGTTTAGGGTTTAGGGTTTAGGTTTTAGGGTTTAGGGTTTAGTTGCCCAGATCCCTGGGAGGATCCAAAAAGCCGAGCGTACGAATAGGAGCCATGTACTACTCCTGGGTTATTCTTAGGAACCTTAAGGGGATCTACTTTTTGGACGCTCCCAGGGGTTTGGGGAAGCTTTGTGAGTCTACGAGGGAAGACATGAAGCCATACAGTTCCGTGTGCTCGAAACCTCTGCTTCAGGCACATCATGCAGGAGGTGGCCGAGTGAAAGGCAGCCGGCTCAGCTCGGGTCTAGGGCCACGCATCTGTGCCATGTGCCTGCTTGTAGGATGAGCCTCTGCCCCCTCAACTTCTGCATGGTGAGGTGCTACTGGAGCTTTCGCGGGATCCTCTTTCCTGAATTTGGGCTAAAGTTTAGGGTTTAGGGTTTAGGTTTTAGGGTTTAGGGTTTAGGGAATATGTATTCAAGGCTTTAGGCTTTCAACCTGGGTTGGACAGAGTATCGACTCAGGACTGGCGTATGTTTCAGAGCATTTAACGCACCAACCTAAGGGTTTAGGGTGGTGGGCTTAGGGTTTACTAGCTCCAGGCACTTTAGTATCCACCCTCTCCACAGCGAGTTGCGTACAGTTCTGCCACCTTGTCGGCATAAGAAGCTGCCTCTCGCAAAAAGTCAACACTTGCTCAGACATGCCGCCCGGGCTTAGTCACGTACAACCTGGACCCCCATGTGCCTCCCCCATATGCTTGCGTTAAAGCGGCCCGTAAATTTATGCTTTCTCTATATACGCTGAAGCCTTAAGCTATTAAGCCCCTGTAGACTGTGTACTGAAACCCTCAAATTCTTCAACAATTGCGCTGTAAGCCCTTAAACCTCTACCCCCCCCCCCCCCCACCCCGAACGTTTAACTGGCTGGTTCTTAGTAGGGAATTGGGGAATTAAACGCCCTAAGAAAAATCTCAAAGGGCTATAGATTGGGGGGGGCAACCCTTGATTCCCTACACTAAGAGCCATGCAAGATAGCCCCAAAACCCTACCATAAGCAGATCTTAACCCCAGACGTATAGGATTCTGACTCACAAGCTTGTAGGCACATAGATAAAGCTTTCAATCGGACCAAGATTCTTTTGTTGAGGTCCGGAGGGGTTATTGGCCATGTTGAAGTAGACAACGATTGAAAGAGGCGGTCAGGGTTTTGGCCATTCCTGATTTTCGAACTACGTTGGCCGCCCGCCCTTTTCAGTGCCCAGCAACTTTTTGTTTGACAACTGCAACCCTATAGTAGTCCTGAAGACGGTGCAAGGTGGAACGCCCACCATCCCTGAACCCTGAACCCCGAGAGCCCTTGCATGCCCCCACCCGACAGCCCAAGAATCTCAGAGCGTACTGCGTTCAGGGTTTAGGGATTAGGGTTTAGGGTTTAGGGTTTAAGGATTCCCTAGACCCTAAACCCCTAAGCCGCCCTATTACCCCAAATGTGCCCAGCGAACCGAGCTTCCCACTTCTGGGCTCGAAGGGCTCGCGTTTCCGCCCTACCTTGAATGATGACTCATGATCTTGCCCCCTGAAATGAGTTTTTAGGCTTTATGATGTTTAGGGTTTAGGGTTTAGGGTTTAAGGTGCAGGGGTTAGCGCTTGATCTCCTGGTTTGCACATTGGTGCAGATTGCTTCTTAGGGCCTGACTGGCCTTGTCGCTAGGCTCTGGTTCCTTCAAGGGGATTTTGTATTTTTTATCGGGGTATACAAGGGGTGCCCTACTTTTGGGGAATACCAAAAAAAGGGCACCCGCAGTGAGAGTTTATACCGGGACGAGGGCCGTGGAAGCAGCCCTTTGCAGCCATGACGGGCATCTTTTCCGTGTGTTCCTTGGAGCACGCTGCTTGGCTGCCTCTGTCCCATCCACCCTCAATAAGCCCTAAACCCAATGTCCTAAACCCTAACCCTGAACCCCAAACCCGAAACCTTAAACCCCAAAACCTAAGTCCTAAACCCTCATGCGCACCCTGGATGTTTTTACTGCCGGTTCCTCCGTAAAAGGTGCCCACCCCCGCCTCTCCCTACCCGAGTCAACCCCCCCTTTAATATGGCCCCTAAACTTTTTTTTACGGGGTGCTAAGCAGGGGCCCTTGGGTTTTTATAGGGCCTTGTATATATTCTAAGGCCCCAATCAAGGGCTCATATTCAGGGACCGTGTCAACTACCCGTAGAGTTTTTGCTTTAGGCATGTATAGCGTCTGGGGAGGGGCTAAGTGTAGCTGAGGCACTTCTGGCCTGGAATTATGCAGCTCTTCTAACCCAAGCTAGGGCACCCCTATGATCCCGTGGCTTCGTGGAGGTGCGCGGAAGAACTGACTGGGTTCATTGTGAAGGAATCTAGCGAAGCTGCCTTATTTCATCCCCATAATTCAGTGAGGCCCTCCAGGCATTTTATTCGGGTTTGGGGTTTGGGGGGGGTCTGGTAATCCTGTAGGCCCCCGAACGGCTTATTACTTAGCATAGGGGGGAACGAAAAATGTCTGGAGGCATGGCAGTAGAATTAAGCAACGCGGCGTGGGCACCGACTGGAAAGGTTGCTAGTTTAGGGTTCGGTCTGCCTTAGTTCAGGCAGTACGTCTAGTCACCCTAAGCCTTACGACCTAAACCTGGGCCTTTCTTGAGTTTTTTCATTTTTAGGAATACTTGAACCCAACAAGGAACAAAAATGATCATTTTTGAAGTAGTGCCCCAACAACTGTGCAGAAACCCTTGCATAACCACACAAAACAGTTTGCTCATGGACTTCCACTGCCGCGTGCTGCAATTAGTTTAAATTTCAGGGCTTAGTGTTCTCCAACCCTAAACCCTAAACCCTAAACCCTAAACCCTAAACCCTAAACCCTAAACCCTAAACCCTAAACCCTAAACCCTAAACCCTAAACCCTAAACCCGGGGTTCAAAGTTTAGAGGTATACGGACCCTGGGGTTGGTACAAGTATTCAAGCTTGGACTCTTTGTCCCTCAACTATAGTGTTTTCTTGCACCTTCTAGTTTCCAGACCCCGAGACCGAAGATCCTAGCACCTTAAAGTCAAACCCTTCAACCCGTCAACTCCTTCAACTTCTTCAAACCCTAAAACCTAAACCCTAGACCCTAGACCCTGGACCTTAAACAAACCTTAAAACCTAAACAGCCCAGGCAGTGGCAGGCTCCACGGGAACGGTCTTTGCCACGGCGCGCCAGGGCAGAGGGCTGCGGATCAAGGGCCGTGGGTTTAGGGTTTAGGATTTAGGTTTAGGGTTCAGAGTTTAGGGCACGGACATAGGGCTTTGTGGGCGTAGAGCGTTTCAGGGTTTAGGAAAGTTTAGGGTAGAGTGGGCTTAGAGGGCTTGTTTGTTTTGTTAAGGGCTTGGAGGGTTTAGTAGTATTTGAAGTTGGGCCTACGTGGGGCCTAAAGGGCTTTAGCTTGATCGGTTTTTTGCCTACAACAGGAAGCAGCCGAACTATTGCTGAGGTCATGTACCTACCTAGGGTTGCTTCGGGGTTTAGGTGTTTGCACGTTTTTTTTGTTTTACCTTACAGGGTTTATAGGGCTTTTACAGGTTTTTTTGAGTTTATGGGGATTATAGGGTTTACAGGGTGTATAGGGTTTCTAGGGTTTAGGGTTTAGGGTAACCGGAAGCTTCCCGCTTTTGTCTGGTTCCAGGAACCATCAGCCCTGGGTTGCAACCAAGTCGCATGGGATACCCAAACAGGGTTGAGGGTTCAGGGTTGGGATGTTCTCCTCATACTAACAAGAACAAAAATAAGGACGCCCCTGGCCTAAACCTCCAGACCCCTCAAGCCCGTAAGCCCCTAGAGACCTAAAACCCTAAAGCCGAAAACCCGGAAACCCAAAAACATCTGAAGCCCCCCCCCCTCAAGAACTAAACCCCCTAAGGCCCCTAAACCCTCAAATCCTAAAGCCCCTAAAGCCCCTAAACCCTAAAACCCTAAACCTTCAACCCTAAAACCCTAAACCCCAAACCTTCAACCCTGAACCCTATAAACCCCATAAACCCTGCAAACCCTATAAACACTCTAAACCCAATAGACCCTATAAACCCTAAAACCCTGAACCCTAAACCCTCAGTTGTTCCTCTTCCCGCTGGAGCGGCTGAAGACGCTCCTGCAGATCGACAGCTCTGGCAACCTGGGGTCTCCCGGCTTCGGTTTTAGGGGGGGGGGGGGGTGTTGGGCTTCAGGGTTTAGGGTTTAGGGCTAGGGTTTACGGTTTCGGGTTTAGGGTTTATTAGGGTCTGGAGCTTAAGTGTGGGGATTTGGGGGCTGGGGTTTGTGAGCTTCAAGGCGTTTAGGGTTTTCACCGCCGAGTCCCCTCCAGAGCTCCTCCACTTGAAGGTTCATGGGTGGTTGCAAGTCGAGTTGCTAGGTACCGTAAACAAAGCTGCAGCCAGCGAATATTTCTAGTTACGTACAAATACCCATGAACCTCCAGTAGCCCTAAACCCTAAACCCCCCCCCCAAACCGTAAATGAGGTTCTGAGGGTGTCTAGGGATAGGGTCTAGAGGGCGCTCGACTGTAGCTACCCATGAACGACCCTAGACCTTAATCCCTAAACCCCTGTGGTGCTTTACTGTAACTTTAGATCCTTAGCCTTTTGGGGTTTATTGAGTTTCTTGATAAGGCAGCGACAAATCTTTAATTTATTGCCACCCTACTAAGTGCACCCAAGGAAGGAGGTTCAGGGGACAGCCTCCAGAAAGTTGCCAGGGCGTCTGAATCCTAAATCCGCGGCTTCTTTTGGTCCAGCCCAAGCTGTTCAGGGTTTCGGGTCTAAGGCTGGGTGTCTTATAGGCAATATAGGGATTAGGGTTTAGGGCTTAGGGGTTATAGGGACTTCTCTCGTCTTGTGGTGCTTGAACCGCTTGAAGATCGCCCGTTGCAGCCGGCAGCGCAGGATGTCGCCTCCAAAAACCAAGACCCCACGGCTACAACGACGAAGCGTATGCTCGAAAGCAACGTCAACCTCGAAAGCAAGACTGACGCTGAGCTGCCACCCAGCGTGAACTCCATGGTAGCGTATGGGACTAGAATCTTCTTTGAGGTTGCGTTCTTCGATCAAGCCGATGTGCAGACCCTCACCGGCAAGAGCTCGAGATACCAGGAGGGAACTCATGATCAAATGGGTAGTTGCAAGTACGCAGGGTTTCGAAGCATACGGGTGCCTGTAGCATGATTTGTACCCTGAAACAAGGAAAGCGTGCCACAATTCTTTGGACTTCTGCGCTTTTTAAAGGCACAGGGTTACTCTCAGGTAGAAAGTTCAAATTCGAGTTCTTTTCTCCCGGAAGCCTGGCGACGACTGCGCGCTTTTGCCACAACAACCCCAAACCCAGAAGTCCGAAACCCTAAGCGCAAGCCTTCCGAATCCACCTAAACCCTAAACCTGAAAGTCCTACACCGTAACCCTGATAAAATCTACTAAACCCCAAACCCTATAGTCCTTAAACCCCTTAACCCTCAACCCTTCTTAGGGACCAGCTGAACGCCCCTAAACCCTAAACCCTAAACCCTAAACCCTAAACCCTAAACCCTAAACCCTAAACTCTATAAACCCTAAATCCCCAAATCCTGGGACCCTAAACCCTAAGCTGATCAGCCCAAGGCTTGGAGACGTCTTACGACAAGTCCTGCAGGAAGAAGGCGCTTGGCAGGGTTTTATGGTTTGGGGTTTCTGGTTGAGGGTTTAAGGTTCAGGGTTGCAGGGTTTAGGGCTTCAGGAGTTTCGAGTTCAGTGTCTTAGTGTTCCAACTTTGGGACCCAGAGTTTCCCTTTCTAGGTTTTAGGTTCCCTGACAAGTACCTTTGAACCAAACCGGGTACACTTCTTAGTCCTAGGTTTCTCTCGGGTCTAGTAGGGGTCGTGGTAGGGTAACTGGGTGAAGGGCCCCTTTCTAGGGGTCCCTCGTGTGGGGTGTACGTCCACTTTTCTGTCAAGGCGGCACCGCCCCCCCACCCCCCCCCCCCCCCCCCCCCCCCCCTTTAGGGTTTAGGGTTTAGGCTTTAGGGTTCAGGGTTTAGGGTTTAGGGTTTAGGGCACGCTTACTTGTCGCACATTCCGTTTATTGTTCAGGGTTCACAGGGCTTCGGGTCTTCGACGAAGGGATCGTTTCGGACATGGGGCCCCTCGGGGACTTTCAGCCCCTGTTGTCATAGGATACGCTGCTTGGGCGTGCTTCTAGGGGCAATTTCGCTTGGGCCCTTAATACGGTCCCTTACCTTCCCTGAAAGGGTTCTGAAGCATGGGCCCTGGGGTTTTATAGGGTATATAGGGGGCATATAAGGGGCCCCCTTTTAAGGGCTTATATTAAGGAACCAGGTAGCCCTACACCCGCATCAGGGACCCTTTAAGTTTCGGCCCTAAGGGCGCTTGTTCGGGCTTCGGGCTGGGCTTTCCCTTCAAAGGCCCCGAAGTCCCCCCAAGCCTGGGTGTCAGGGTTTAGCGTTTAGGGTTTAGGGTTCTTTGGGGTTTCAAGCCTCTGGTCGTAACACCCCCAGGACCAAAAAGAGCAGTTCTCGAAATGATTGACCTTCATTTATTGTTTTGCTTGATGTAACCCCAGGCGTTTGAATACAGGCCCTAAACCCTGTAAACGCCAGTCCCAGAAGGGACCAGATCCTACTTCAGAGAGCCGGCAAACTGACCAGTTTAGGGTTTAGGGCTTAGGGCTTAGGGCTTAGGGCTTAGGGCTTATAAGGCTTAGGGCTTATAAGGCTTAGGGCTTATAAGGCTTAGGGATTATAAGGCTTATAAGGCTTACAAGGCTTAGGGCTTAGGGCTTAGGGCCCTAAACCCGAAAGCCTCGTGACGGGCCTGGCCAGGAGCCGGCGGCTTGTATCGGGGCCCGAAGCTGAGGATGTTTCCTTTTGTAATAGTGGGGGGGGGGTAACATTTTACCTTTTCAACAGTACTCAAAATCAATACAGAATAGACATTAGATTTTGAATACTATCTCAACCATGATCGGGTTTACGAGGCATCCAGGGTGTACAGGATTTGTTTGGGTTGCTTTAGGGTTTAAAGGGCTTATAGGGCTTTTGAAGGCTTTATGGAGGTTATGGGTTATACAGGATGCCTAGCGTTTATAGGGTTCACCGGCACTGCTGAGGCTCCAAAGCTTTCCACCTAAGGCCTCTCACCTCACTGCGCCTGACACGCCAAAGGCCCGAAAGGGGCCTTTGGCCCCTAAACCCTAGACCCTTAGCCCTAAACCCTAAACCCCAAAACCCTAATTAGGCGACCCCGGCGCTTCCCAAGCCGATGCCCTGCAACGCAGCATGCGGTTTCTAGGTTTTCTCAGATTTTCCAGGGTTTTTTTGTTTTGTTTGTTTTTGAGGGTTTCTAGGGTGAATAGGGTTTAGGGTTTAGGCTTAGGGTTTAGGGTTTAGGGTTTAGGGTTTAGGGTGGCATCGGCACGTGAAGACATGATTACATGAGCCACATCTGCTCTGCGGAGTTGGACTGACAACCGCGGTGCTTCACGTCCGGGTACGCGACCTCACAATGACACGCGCACACACACACACACACACCAAACAAAGACCCTAAACCTCTCAACCCTAAAAGTACTAGACAGGGAAAAAGCTCGCGAAGTCTCTTATACCCTAATCCCTAACCCCTAAACCCTCATTCCTAAACCCTCAATCCTGAACCCTAAACCCTCAACCCTAAACCCTAAACCCTAAACCCTAAACCCTAAACCCTAAACCCTAAACCCTAAACCCTAAACCCTGAACCCTACTGTCAAGCGCCGAGGCTGTACTCCGATGCTGCAGACCGTGGGCTCCTCTAACTTCCTCTACTTCTTCCTTTTCCAGGGTCTCAAGGACCGGGTTGTGTTTGAGGGTATAGGGTTTAGGGTTTAGCTGGGTTTGCTTGAGGGTTCTAAAGTGTCTTTAGGGCGTTCAGGGATTCTAGTGATCTCAGGGGTTTAGGATTTGCTTCTTGATTTGTGTTTTCCAGCTTCTTACAAAAGAGGTCTAGAGGCGTCTATAGGGCTCTGCAGGGTTTATGGTTTTTGGGGTTTCGGGTTGAGGCCTCACAAGTTTTGGCCTAGTATATACAAGCAAAGGCCCCTGTTGGTATACTGACTGTAGCAACAGCCAAAGGTCTCCAAGGGCTTCATAAGGTTAAGGGTGAGGCGCTTGCCGCAAAAGGAACTCACGAAATGCCTAAACGAGTTGTTAATTACGGTTTATAGGGCATAGGGTCATTTGAGGTTCCACTTCGGCAACCACTTACCCTAAACCCTAAACTCGGTAACCACTTACCCTAAACCCTAAACCATAAAACCAACATGCACAGGCTAGGGTGACCGATCTTCCAAAACCCCTTAACTAGGGAATATACCCTACTTCATAATATCGCTATCCTGAGTACAAAGTACATGGCCCCTTAATATGGGCCCTTGAAAGGGTACCCCTTATATACCCCCTATTTTCCCTATACGAATTAAGGGCCCATACAGCAGAACCCTTTAGTATATTCCTTCATCAAGGGCTTTTGGATGATCTGGGGAGCTGCCGCGGGCCAGGGTGGGTTGTAGCCATGGTTGCAGGGTTTAATTCGGGTTTAGGGTTTATAGGGTTTATAGGGTTTATAGGGTTTATGGGGTTTATAGGGTTTATAGGGTTTGCAGGGTTTATAGGGTTTATAGGGTTTATAGGGTTTATAGGGCTTATAGGGTTTATAGGTTTTATAGGGTTTATAGGGTTTGGGTTTATAGGGTCTATAGGGTTTACAGAGCCGCGTTGAGAATCGCCGTGGCACCATGGCAACAAAGTGCGGGGCCTTACACGGGGGTTATCTTCCCAACTTTGTCGTGGCAGCTGACGGAACCCCAACTCGAGACTACCAGGCGCCACCCAAACCCGGAGCCCTAGCAGCGGCGCCTGTAAGTGTCCGTTTTGCTGCTGCGAGTTTGGACTAAAGGGTTTACTTGAAGGTTCATGGGAAGTGAAAAGTATGTTAGGTTATAACCAGTTAATTATGAAAGTTACCGTACCTATAACCCTAATTACCTATAATTAATTTCCGGAGCCTAGCGCTTCCACACTGCTTTGGGGCTGGTGCTAGTTGAAGGGTGGACCTCCGGAGCGGCACTAAGAGCCTTGGGGTACGGGCTCGATGAGCACCCCCGACCATATCTGTTTCGGCCTACAGTAACTTTCCTCCAGGTGTACTGACATCTATGTTTATGCCTATCTGGAAGTTGGTCTCAGTCGTGGTATGTTGGAAAGCAATCCTCCTTCAAGTACCGGCCCTGGCGTGGCCTTGCCCTAGTAAATGTCTCCTCCCCAGACAGAACCCTCATGTCTCCAACTACGTCAGGTGCCGCGCCAGGCACGGACGAGAACTTGGACCACACTGGTGATGGGCACAGGACACTGTAGTCTACAGGGACGCCTTGCAGGCCTACCAAAGCCCGGATATTTGGGAGCCCTGGCGAGGTCTTCTGCCCGGACGCGGCATTCCCAGTACCCCGGCCCTGACGTGGCCTTCCCTTAGTAAATGTCTCCTCTCCCTCTCCCGACAGAACCCTTTCATGCACAGGCGCCAGGCACGGATTTTCATGCCTTGCTTCCTGCGTGGGGCTATGACGTTTTCGGAGCCCTGCGCCCAATTTGGGTCTCAACCTTCGGGCGGAGACAACGTGGGTGCCCATCTCTTTGCCAAGAGGTGTCGTCTCTCCCTCTCTCTCTCTCTCACTTTATAACTACCCAGGAACCTCCAAGTAGCCCTCAACCCTAAACACCAACCCCTAAACAAGAGTTTGAGGGTTTTTGGTTGAGGGTTTAGAGTGTTGATCTCCCTAAACCCTAAACCTAAACCAGGGTTGAGAGTTCGGAGATTCAGGAGCCGTTGGCCAGAGCTTTTGGCCGCGAAGAAGGCCGCTTTCGGCGTGCAGAATCCCCTACGGTAGGGTTTAGGGTTCCAGGGTTGGTTTAGGGTTTAGGGTTAGGGTGTAGGGTTTCGGGGTTAGGGGTTAGGGGTTTAGGGTTTTAAGCTTTGCCAGCCTGAAGCCTGTTAGATGACTGTGCGGTTGTCCTTTTGCTCTGCGGTCGCCAGCAGAACTGTGAAAGATATCAACAGGACAGGTGCATGAAAGGGCCCTTCGCGGCTTTCGGGACGTCTTGCAAAGGTCGCCCACGACCTGCGCCCCTTGAGACGCCACTTACTCCCCGATGCAGATGCTGGAAGAGATGCGGCGACTGGAAGAGTGTACCGTGCCCTTCGCCTTATAGAGGCATGAGGCAACGGAGGCGGCCAAAACCACACAATAGCGCGCCTAGATTTGGACAAGCCATGTATGCTGGGGCGCAGCGCCACCTGACGTTTTGCGCACCTGAGAAGTCAAACCAGGAGCTGCATCGACAGAGCGTGGTTCGGCGAGGTTAGGTTAGGTCAGCTTAGGCTAGGTTAGGTTAGGTTATGTTAGCTTAGACACGTGAACGCCCATGAAAGGCTCAATTGCTTCTCTGAACCTTCAACCTGCAACCCTAAACCCTACACCCTAAGCGCGCTCCGGCGGAGACGGGCTTGCAAGGAGCGGCCTAGTTACTTGGGTTTAGGCCTCATGGCGTAGGGCATGCAAACTGTTGTAGTTCAGGAACTTCTACTCTAAGTTTTTGCACACTTATAAATTCCATGAGGAAAGGCGGCCCTCAAAGTCAGGGTTTAGGGTTTAGGGTTCAGGGTTTAGGGTTAGAACCACCCCTTAACTCCTCTGAACTACATCCCTACACCCCTAAACTCGCAAGCCGTAAACCCTCAACCCTAAAACCTAAAGCCCCTAAACCCTCAAGCCTGTACCCATGAATGCAAAGCCCGAGAACGTTCATTGGAACCCCAGATCCTACTTGCCAGCCCGGTCGGAAAGGTTTAAAAACGTGTTGGGTTGAGGGCTAGAGTATAAAAGCACCCGAACTCCCGCAAAGTCGCCGCCCACCCCCCCCCCCCCCCCCCGCCCCACACACCACCCCGCCAACTCCCACACCAAGCCTGGGAACTCAGCACGAACCCCCAAACCCACAAACCCTATCGAAACCCTATCAACCCTATACATCCTAAACACACTTACTAAGCAAACCCGAACCCGAAACCCATAAACCCATAAACCCTAAACCCCACACCCTAAACCTAAACCCTAAACCCTATACCCTAAACCCTAAACCCTAAACCCTGGCAAACCCCAAACCCTACAAACCCCCCGAAGAAAAAAAGCAGGCGTCATCGGCTCCTACGAGACCCTGGCCTCCTCCGCCCTGGCGGGCGCGCTGAACATGGCACCTTGGGTTTGAGGGGTTTAGGGTTTAGGGTTTTAGGGTTGTATGGTTTAGGGTTTGAGGGTTTGGGGGTCTAGGTTTAAGATTTGAGGGTTAAGGGTTTAGGGTTTCGGATTTAGGGGTCTAGTGTTTTAGGGCGGTAGGGTTTAGGGTGTAAGGGTTTAGGGGTTTAGGGTTTAGGGGTTTAGTGTTTAGGTGGTTGGGGTTAGGGCTTGAGGGTGTAGGGGTTTAGGGAGTTTAGGGGTTTATGGTTTTTTGGTTGGTTTACGGGCTCAGGTGTAGAGTTTAGGGGTTTAGGTTTTAATATGGTTTGGGGTGGCAATGGGGTGGCAAAGGGGTGTCAGGGTTTGGGGTTTCAGGGTTGAAGGATTGTCGGGTTGTTCTCCACATTTTGGTCCCGCCGGCGTACCCTGCCTACAAATCAGGATCCGTATTACAATAGCAACCCTACGGTCAAAACTTATGATAAGAAAGGTTCGAAGGTCCACCAGAGTCTGGGACATTTCTTAACCAGGCAGATGTATTAAGAAAGGTAGATTTGAGGCGAGAGTCTTGAAAACAACCTGACCAACCCTTTGCTTTCTCCAGCCTCCAGCCCTCCAGCCCTCCAGCCCTCCAGCCCTCCAGCCCTCCAGCCCTCCACCCCTCCACCCCTCCACAGCCCTCCAGCACTGGCTACCTTCTTTGAGATGTTTTAAGGCGCTCCAACGCACGCCCGCCCCCACCGCCCCCACCGCCCCCAGCCCACACCGCCCACACCGCCCACCGCCCCCCTTCCCCCACCACGTTTGAGCGCCTCGTTTCAGGGCCCCTCCACCCTCCACAGCCCTCCACAGCCCTCCAGCCCTCCAGCCCTCCAGCCCTCCTCCACAGCCCTCCACAGCCCTCCACAGCCCTCCAGCTCTCAGCCCTCCATCCCTGCACCTTCCGCCCTCAGCCCTCCACAGCCCTCACTCCCACACCCAGCAGCCCGCCTCAGCCTTCCACCACCCACCACCCACATCCCCCAGCCCCCCACCCCAGCCCCCCGCCCCTCACCCTCCAGCCCCCAGCCCTCCAGCCCTCCAGCCCTCCAGCCCCCCCTCCCCAGCCTCCAGCCCTCCAGCCCTCCTGCCCTCCATCCCTCCAGGCTCTCCAGCCCTCCAGCCCTCCATCCTCAGGATCAGGGCAGGGCTGGAGGCTGGCAGGCTGGAGGGCTGGAGGGCTGGAGGGCTGGAGGGCTGGAGGGCTGGAGGGCTGGAGGGCTGGAGGGCTGGAGGGCTGGAGGGCTGGAGGGCTGGAGGGCTGGAGGGCTGGAGGGCTGGAGGGCTGGAGGGCTGGAGGGCTGGAGGGCTGGAGGGCTGGAGGGCTGGAGGGCTGGAGGGCTGGAGGGCTCAAGGACTGGAGGGCTGTGGAGGGTGTGGAGGGCTGTGGAGGGCTGTGGAGGGCTGTGGAGGGCTGTGGAGGGCTGGAGGGCTGGAGGGCTGGAGCCTTGCAAAAAGGCCATTCAATTTGTAATTACGTTTGGGTTGCGATTCAGACTCTGAATATAATTATTTTTCTCAATTCGAGAGTCTAATTTCTTGCTTCATAAAATTTCTTAACACAAAGTTCCACCGTAGACCCCAAACCCTAAACCCCCAAAAAAGAGGCCATAGTTTAAAGAACCCCCCCCCCCTCTTCTACCACGACAATGGTCGCCACACATGTTGCGCAGCCGGTCGCCACCCATCAGCAGAACGCTACGCCGACGCCCAAGGGAGCCTCAACAGGAACTGTTCTTCGACCACCGGGCTTTCAGACCCTCCGCAATTCGCCCCCATGGTCGCCTCCTTTATGCGCGCAACAATGCGCCGTTACAGGAGCGGCATTTCAGGAGTTCCCACCAGCATCCTCAACCCTCTCAACAGCTTTACTTCATCCCGACCCTCCAGCCTTTGAAAGCCCTAAATTAAAAACCCTTCCAACTCCTTCTAGAACAGCGAGGTGCCCGACTTAGAAGTAGAGTTCTGAGGGCCTCAATCTGGGCAGTAAGTAGTATACATTGGACTTGAAGTTTCTTCCGTAAGAAGTCCTTAAATCCTAGCCAAACCCTAAACCCCAAACCCCAAGCCCTAAACCCTCTTTGCCAGGACAAAGAGAAATCTAGTCATTCACTGAGAACTTGCAATTTTCGATGGGCTACGATAATCCTTCAATTTCTTAGAGCTGGCAGTTTCGATGTGCTACAATACTCTTTCAAAGAACCCCAAAGGCCAAGCGCCTTCAAGGGACAAGTCTGCAAGGCACCAAAAGACCGAACAAACTTGTCATTCAAAACCTTTCGCTCAAAAGATTTCGTTCAAAACGTGATCTCCTCTTGTCATGGGACACCCTTGGACCCCTGAGGTGTGGGTTTGGGGGCCCCTTTTTTAAAGATCCCGAAGGTAGTACAAGGACCATATTCGGAGTCTTACAGGAGCTTCTGCTACGACCTTAAGGGGTACGGGTACGAGTCTTAACCCCTCAACCCTGAACCCCAAACCCTAAACCCTAAACCCTGAACCCTGAACCCTAAACCCCAAACCCTAAACCCCAAACCATCCCAAACCCTAAACCCTAAACCCTTGACCTTGGGACCTCGAAGTGTAGCTGCAGAGATGCCACGCCGAGGTGTTCACGGAGCCGCTGTGGCGGGCTTCAGTGGTCGCCCAGGCTCCATCTGAGATGGGGTTTAGGGTTTAGGTTTTCGGGGTTTAGGGTTTAGGGGTTCAGGTTTTTGGGGTTTTGGGTTTAGGGGTTTAGGTTTTTGGGGTTTAGGGTTTTCGGGTTTAGGGTTTAGGGTTTAGGGTTAAGGGGTTTAGGGTTTGGATTTTAGGGTTTAGGCATTTAGGCGTTTAGGGGTTTCGGGTTCAGGGTTTCAGGTTTTAGTTTTTGGGGTTGGATCTCTGGGGAACTTGGTTTTTTCGCCTAGTCTGCTCCGCGCGCAAATCAAGGGCTGCGGTCGGTTCAATTGTCTTGCTTTCTTGCCAGGAGCTACTGCTGTGATCATGCATGGCCTGCCCCACCCTTGCCTATCCGGAGGTTCGTTGGCACGGTGTTATCAGTAGGGTTACAAGGACCCCAAGCAAGGATTGAAGTACATCTCGCTGATTACCCATAAACCTCCAAGTAGCCTAGCGTATAGTAGGGCGGGTATGTTCAGGGGGTTTAGGGTTTAGGGTTTAGGGTTTAGGGTTCAGGGTTCAGGGTTCAGGGTTCAGGGTTCAGGGTTCAGGGGTGGGAGGAGGTTGAATTTGCAGGGTGTGTAGTTTCCCCTGAACCCCCTACAGGCCCTGTAGTCCTTTTGCCCTGAGTACTCTTCTAATCCCCCAAACCCTAACGGTGTAGGGCCGGATTGCAGGGATTATCGGGACTTGACCCTGAACAAGTCCGGTATTCCTTAGGCTTTCCTGGCTTGGCCAACTTCGGTGAGCGTAGCTTCCTGTACCTATACTACATAGGAACCCCTTTAAGGCCCAACTAATTTACTATAATGGTACATGGGCCCTTTGGGCTATTCTGTATAAGTCGTTGATTCTCAGGAATTCGGGTTCAGGGTTTATCTTTGGAATCTTTGGTTGATATAGAACCCAACTCGATGCATTATGCGTGTTTCGGTTGAAGGTTCTCGTAACCTGGGTTGTTGCAATCGGCGCAAGGCAAAGATTCAAGGTTCAAGGGTTTTGGGCCCAAAAATCCTCTAAACCCTGAAGCCTGAACCCTGAAGCCTGAACCTTGAGCCTTATGAAGCTCTAAGCCCTAAGAACCCGGAGAACCCTAAACCACAGGCTAGCCATGCACCAGCAGGCCGCAGCCCTAGCCCAGCCTCAAGCAGCGTTCGAGGTGAGATTCCTTGAGCACTAGCAAACAGGGGCTTAGGGCTTAGGGCTTAGGGCTTAGGGCTTAGGGCTTAGGGCTTAGGGTTTAGGGTTTAGGGTTTAGGGTTTAGGGTTTAGGGTTTAGGCAACCTTGTATCCTTGTCTTTGGGGACCCCTTCTTTCTGAGTCCCGGAGTTTCAAAACAAGGCAATGAAAGGTAGGGTTAGGGTTTATAGGGTTTAGGGTTGTGGGGGCTTTGTCGGTTTTAGGGATCGGGGGTTGCACTCCGTGAATCTTATGCACGCTTCCTGGAGCCAATAGGGTTTTGAGGTGGCCTTTAGGGCTCTATCCACGTATGCCGTAAGTAGATGCACAGCATCGCTACCTCAGGATTGTTTATCCAATGGTCCCACTGATTGCCCCCCCCCCCCCCCCCCCCCCCTCTCGAGCTTTGGGCCCTGGGGGACTTGGGGAGAAGGGTGAGCAGAGCCGGGGGTCTGTTGCAAACCCTAACCCTATAACCCTAAACGCTAAACCCTAAACCGCTCTTGCCTGGTAGAGGCAACCTGGCTCTCAGCACACACTCAGAGAGTGCGAGCCTCGTTCAGCTAAACCCTAAACCCTAAACCCTAAACCCTAAAACCCTAAACCCTAAACTTGGGTTGCGGGTTTAGGGCTTAGGGCTGCCCGAAACGATGCTGCAATTCCATGAAATCTAAAGCCTAAAGCTCCTAGTTGCTTCCACTCCCCCCCCCCCCCCATGCAGTCCCCCAAGGTTCCCTAGTAATTTACTAGCCTAGACTGTTGGGATTTTTTTTTTTTGTGGGCGGGGGGGGGGGGGGGGGGGGAGGCGGGAGAAGTTCAACCCTTGTCCCCTAAACCTCTAGACGCTAAACCCCCCCTATATACCCTTAAACCCCTGAGCTCTTAATCCCTGAGTGGGCCACAGCAAACACTTGCGGGATGCCGCCCTAAATCCTAAGCCCTAAACCCCAACTAAGAAGTGCCGCCCCCCTCCCCTCCCCCCCAACCCTCTCCCTAACCCTAAACCCCCAAACCCCCCAACATACACCCTACACCCCGTACACACCCTAAACCCTAGACCCCCTACAAACTTTAAGCCCTAAAATAAGCGGAGCACCTAGTTCCTACACACCCCGGAGCGCTGCGCAGAGACCGCAGAGAGCCCGATACCCCTTAAAAAAGCTTTTGCTGGTGCCTTAAAGCTTTGGGGTTTTAGACTTTAGGGTTGAGGGGCTTGGAGGTTTGGGGTATTTTTGGGGTTTAGGATTTAGGGGTTCAAGGGGTTTAGGAATTAGGGTTTGGGGTTTTGGGGGTTCAGGGTGTGTAGGGCTGTAGCGTTGCTAGGGTGTCAGAGATCTCAGGGTCTTGGGACGTCAGCTTCCGATCTAAGCCCCCCTGGAGCCCGGAACCCCTCCCACCCCAATCCCTCAACGCTCCCACTCTAAGCCTACCCGTAGAACCCTAAACCCAAACCCCAAGCCTTAAACCCTAAACCCTAAACCCGAACCTCCCCAACCCCAAAGCCTAAACACCAAACCCGTCAAGTCTTGCAAGTGTGGGAGCCAATCCGTCGCCTGAGTTTGAGGGCTACGCAATCCTGATACTTCTGTAGTGTGTATAAGGGTCCATATACCACATGATTGTATACTTGGGCCCAAATTGCCCCTATACAGGAGGTACTTTACCCTAAACCCTAAACCCTAAACCCTAAACCCTAAACCCTAAACCCTAAACCCTAAACCCTAAACCCTAAACCCTAAACCGCCCAAGCATTCCCTATTTAGGTGTAGCTAGGATTTAGGGTGTATGATGGCAGGTTCTCAGGCTTAGGGCTTGAAACTCTACAAACCCTATAACCCTATAACCCTAAACCCTAAACCCTAAACCGCCACAAACGCCATACGCCCTATAAGCTCTAAGAGGAGGTCGCGTTGAGCGACGCGCGCCTAGAGGCGTTTTCGCGACAGCCGTGGCCACAGGAGAGATGTCTCATGGAAAGGTTTAGGGTTTAGGGTTTAGGGTTTGGGGTTTGGGGTTTAGGGTTTAGGGTTTAGGTTTTAGGGTTTAGGGTTTAATTTAGGGTTTAGGGTTTAGGGTTATCTTCCAAAACCACTTAATTAAGGAATATACCCCAATTCATTAAAAGGATCCTTAGCATAAATTGGGGTATATTCCCTATATACGGGGTTTTGGCAGATCTGGGATGGCGAGTTTCCTTAGGGTTTGTATAGGATCTTGGGGGGTTGAAGGGTTTACGATGTTGTAGGGTCATGAGGTTTCAGGGCCACGTAGATTTTCAGAGCTTAGCGTTTCAGGGTTTAAGGCGCACGGAGGATTCGGGGTTAACACAAAAAGGGGCATGTAGGGGTTGAGGTTTTATGGCTTCTATCGCTGAGCCTCTTGGAGTGTGGAGGTGAGACATACGTGGCTGGACCGCGGATGCAGAGCCGCGTGCTAGACTCCACCCCGACAAAAACGGGGGGGGGGGGGGGGGGTCGACGCTGGTATATGGCTTAGGGATTATATATACCTAGAGCAGTCGATCAGTCCTGCAAACAGGGGTTTAGGGTTTAGGGTTGAGGGAGTTTCGGTGTTCTGCGGGGCTTGGGGTTTAGGCTCCGGGGCTTCACCGCTGTGGGGTTTGGGGGCTGAGGGTTGTGTTCCGGGTTGTAAGTTGCAAGAGTCCATCGGCCATAGGCTTAAGGGTTTAGAGGGGTTACCTAAACCCTAAACCGAAACGGTAGGGGAGTCTGGGAGACCGAACTCACTGGAATTTGAAAAAAAGGTTGAAAAGTTCTTCGGGCCCTAATCCTATGCAGCCCCCGTATAATCTATGGATTCTCCTATTGGCACCTGCAAGCCCTCAGCAGCCCTAAACCCACCCTACAAGCCCTAAACCCTGAATCCAAAATCCTCTCAGCCCCAAAAGCCAAAACCCTATGCAGTCGGTTCTCATCATTTTGGTACCCATATGGGTACCCTAAATATGCGGGGCCGCCTTAGAATAAGGACCCCAAAAGGGACCATATTTTTTGACAAGTGGCCATGTAGTCCAACTAGAAAGGGTTTCCGGTTTAGGGGTTTAGGGGTTTATGGGTTTATGGGTTTAGGAGTGTTGGGGTTTTGGGGTTTTGGGGTTTATGGGTTTATGGGGTTTAGGGGTTTAGGGGTGTAGGGGTTTTGGGGTTTTGGGGTTTTGGGGTTTATGGGTTTAGGGTCCCAAGGTGCATCAACTGTGGCTGGAAGAGGGGGCGAGGCGCGTGACAGATTAGATTTGTTTAGGGTTTAGGGTTTGGGGTTTAGGGTTTCGGGTTTAGGGTTTATGGTTTAGGGTTAGGGCCTAAAGTTAACCTGGGACGCTATTTAACTCCAGTTTTAAGGGCTGTATACCTACTACACAGAAGTTTATTTACCGCGAACCTGTAGGCAAATAGGGTCCTAAGTAGGGACCCTTTGTTAAGGGGGCCTTGGGGTACACCTGGTGGCTTTTTGTTCGAGGCATGTTCGGTTGAAACATCGGTCTGTGGCGCCCCGGGAATGCACTTGCAAGGCTCCTTGCAAGCGCACCGCTGCCCTAAACTCTAAACCCTAAACCCTAGACCCTAAACCCTAAACCCTAAACCCTAAACCTATAGAAACCATAAACCCTGTAAACCCTAAACCCCTTAAGTTCTGAATCTAGGGGCTTAGGTTCTGGCCTTGGGGGTTCAGGGTTTTAGGCCCTGGACAGCCTCGAAGCACCCAAGCTGCACAGCCATTCCACCTGAGGGCTTGTTTGGGGTTTAGGCTTCGGGTTTGTCATCCCCAGCTCCATACCTTATGGCCCCTTGTGTGCGTAAACCCGCCGCCTAAACCCACGACCCTAGAACCCTCCACCCCGGACCCCCTGATCCGAATCCCTGAAACCCTGAACTCACAACCCTATGACCCTATGACCCTGAAACCCCAAAACCCTCTAACCCTGAGACCCTGAAACCCTAGACCGCAAACCCTATAACCCTACAACTACCACCCTCTAACCCTGAAACCCAATACCCAAAACTCTGGAACCCTGAAACCCTATAGCCCTGAAACCGTCAAAGCCTGAAACCCCCAAATCCTAGAACCCCGAAATCCCGAACCCTGAAACCCCCAAACCCTGGAAGCCCAAAACCCTCAAACCCGATAACCCTGTAACCCTATACCCCCATCATAACCCTGAGACCCTAAAACCTAAAGTAGCCTAAAACTCTATAGCCTTGACACCCTGAAACTACCCTTTAACCCTCAAACCCTGAATCCCCTGAACCCTTAAACCGTGTACCCCAAAAGCCTGAACCCTATAAAAACCCTATAGCCCTGAAACCCTGAAACCCAATAACCCCAAAACCCCAAACCTTGAAACCCTATAACCCTGACACCCTAAAACCCCAAAAACCCTACACCCCTAAACCCTAAAAAACCATTAAAACAAAAAAACAACCAAAAACCCTAAAACCCCCTAATCCCCAAAACCCCTCAAGCTCCCAGGGCCCTCTGGCGTGGCCTCGGCACCTCCCTGTGGCTGGTGGCCAATCCGGCCCCCTCGCAAGACGGGTTTCGAGGGTTTAGGGTCTGGGGTTTTAGGGTTTTGGGGTTTAGGATTTTTTTTGAGTTTTAGGGTTCAGGGTTATGGGGTTTAGGGTTCAGGCTTTAGGATTAAGGGTGGGTTTTAAGGTTGAGGGTTCAGTGTGTTGGTTCTCGGGTCGTCATAAGTGGGGCTGTTAGTAGGGCAACTTGTCTTTTCACTGGTTCCAACCCTATTTAGGGTACTTGTGAGCTTTCGAATAGGGTTGAGGGCGGTTTGGGGCTTTGGGTGGTCTAGGGTTTAGGGTTTAAGGTTTAGGGTTTAGGGTTTAGGGTCTAGGATAGGGCTGTAGGGCTTCCGGGTAAATTTAAGAGCCTCCGGCTCAGGCCACCCACCCAAGAGGCCCTAAACCTCTCAACCCAAAGCCCAAATCCCCCAACCCGAAGGTTGTTGTTTTGGGGGCAAGTGGGCCTGCCTGCTGTTTTGGGGTGGGGTGGGTGGGGTGGGATGGGGCCAAAGGAGCCCCTACCCCCCGCGCTGAACCGCTTATGGTCGGTGCGTTTACGCTGTGCGGGTGGCACGGTCCTCCATGAAAAAACTGTGCACCGACCCCCCACCCGCGCCCCCCCCCCCCCCCCCTCCTCCTGCGTTTTTGTGGGTGGAAGGGAGGGGAGGGGGAGGGTTCCCTCCCCAAAAAACCATCCAACAGCGACCCTAGACCCTAAACCTGCATTGCTCCCGAGAAGCTCCAGCTCCTCAGCATGGCCTTAAACCCCCCAAACAAAAACCAAGCTCTGTAAGCTTTGAAGCTTTCCAGTCGACCAGGACGCACCACCTGAGACCCTAAGCTCTAAACCCTAAACTCTTGAGGCCCTTTAGGATTTTGGGTTCAGGGTTTAGGGTTTAGGGTTTAGGGTTTCTAAACTGGAGTTTACGAGACTAAGGGATGCCCTAATATAGTCCCCCAAATAGTAGGATTCCCTTCAAACAAGGACCAAAATAAGGAACCCCTAATTTCGGAAAACCCCCCCCAAAATATGCCAAGACCTAGGCCCTAAACTTTCAAGCTTTGAGCACCCACAGCCTCAGGTCATTCAGTCTACCCTAAACCCTGAACCCCTCAGGTCATTCAGTTTTTTGCCTACGACTTCCTGAAGGCCTTGCACGTCAAGAGCGTGGAGATCTCGGCTCTCGAGGCCCAAAAACGCTGTGCGGGGGGGGGGGGGGGGGGGGGGGGGGTGGGGCGAAGGCAGCTTAGGATTTCGTAGGGGAACCTCATACCTTCAGGCTTTAGGGTTTAGGGTTTCGGGTTTAGGGTAGGCACGTTTCCTCACAGTACGACAGAGGCTCCAGTTGTAGTTAGTTGTGTAGGTGTCTTGCCATGAAGTTTTTGCTCTTGGGCTTTGAGGGTTTAGGGTTTGGGGTTTTAGGTTTAGGGTTTAGGGCTTAGGGCTTAGGGCTTAGGGCTTTTTGGTTTAGGGTTCAGATAAACCTGAGTTTGGGGTGTGAGGGCGCCGCTGTGTCTGAACACGGCACAGGCAGCTTCAAAAATCATTTAGCTTCAATCGTCCACACCCTGCACAGTCACGGGATTCTGTTAGGCACTCCAGGGATTCCTTGGGGATACTCGGGGTTGGGCAGTCAGGAATTCCCTTATAATAACAAATATATATATATATATATAATATAATATAATATAATATAATATAATATAATATAATATAATATAATATAATATAATATAATATAATATAATATAATATAATATAATATAATAGAAATATAAATATAAATATAATATAAATATAATATAATATAATAGAATATAATATGATCTAATATATATATATATATATATATGTGTATATCAGGCATTCTGTAGAAACACTCTAATTAAGTTTGGGCACTCCAGGGATTCTCTGCGGAGACTCTGGGGTTGGGGATACTCTGGGTTGAGCACTCGAGGGACTCTCCGAAGATACTCTACAGGGTGGGGCCCCCTCGTTATAAGTAGAGTTATAAGGGCCCTAAATTGGGTTATAAGGACCCTAAGTTAGGTTATAAGTCCCTTAACTACAGTTAGTATAGTAAGGGGGCCCCACCCTGTAGGGTTGGGCAATCCAGGGGTTCTCTGGGGATACTCCGGGGTTGGGCACTCCACGATCTCTCTGGAATCTACCCCCACTACACAGTGTCCTGAGTTCAGGCCTGGTAGGCCATCCCGAAAACCCCTTTAAGCCCTGGTGGGTTAGCTATACAGCCGACAGGCCCTAAAGCGGTTAGGGTTGATCAAGGGACTAAATGCGGGACCCTTATAAGGAACAGGATCAGGAACCTTATAAGGTTATTTAGGTCGTTTAGAGCTAGTAAGGTACGTAGATAGGGACTATGTACGGTATACAAGGGTTTTATGTTAAGGGGCTGCGCCCATGGGCGGGCAGCGCAGGCAGAAGCGCGGGGCGAGCAGATCCGTCACAGGGTTGGGGTTTCTCTAAGCGTTGGAGGCTCCTAAACTCCCTTGAAGTTTCTATTCTAAGCATTTTGAGGCCCCTAAACTCCCTTAAAATCTCTAAGCGTTTGAGGCTCCTGAACTCCCTTAATGTTTCTAAGCATTTTCAGGCCCCTAAACTCCCTTCAAATCTCTAAGCGTTTGAGGCTCCTAGACTCCCTTAAAGTTTCTAAGCACTTTACAAGGCCCCTAAGCTCCCTTTTTCCTAGCCCCGGGCTGAGACACGTCGCTTATGCCCGCCCTTTGGGGGGCATCATGCTCCTGATGCGCCCCCGGGGTCCCGCCCCGGGAGCCGCCTGATGCTCCTGATGCGCGCCTGGGGGTCCCGGGCTGGACCCGCTGATGCTCATGATGCGCGCCCTCCGGGGGCCTCCGTGGCGACGCAAAAAACCACGAAAAAAAAACCGTTCACCAGCGGCACGCGGGGGTCGGCGGCACTGGCGTCCGGCCCAATTCTGCTTCGCAGAAGGCCGCAGGCTAGCAAGGCTATTCCCGGGACGACCCGGGTTAAAAGGTCCGCCAATGCTCGGTCCTTGGGGACCTCGCGCTGCCCGATTTTAAGGGGCTGCGCCCATGGGCGGGCAGCGCAGGCAGAAGCGCGGGGCGGGGCGAGCAGTTTCTAAGCATTTTGAGGCCCCTAAACTCCCTTAAAATCTCTAAGCGTTCGAGGCTCCTCAACTCCCTTAAAGTTTCTAAGCATTTTCAGGCCCCTAAACTCGTTTGAGGCTCCTAGACTCCCAAAAATTTTCAAAGCACTTTATAAGGCCCCTAAACTCCCTTTTTCCTAGCCCCGGGAAGTGTGAGGGGGGTGATGAAGCAGGCCTGTACTGTGTGAAAGCATTGGGGGGTGGGGGGGGTGGGGGGGAGGTGGGGGGGTGGGGGCGGGGTGGGGGGAGCGGCAAGCTCTTGGCGGACTGTCATGGATGAGGTGGAAGGTCTAAAAAGCAGTGGGTCTTCACTGACGCCGCCCCCGGCTGGGGTCGGCGGATAGGGGTTATATACCCCCTTGAGCTTAGGTCTGAGGGTAGTTTCATGGGCCCTGAATACGGTCCCTAATCTCCTTTAAAGGGTTCGGATGTATGGGCCCTGAATTTGTATAAGGGGTACCCTTTTAAGGGCTCCACCTAAGGGACCCGCTTTATAAACCCTAAACCCTAAACACTAAACGGGCTTCGGGTCCTCAACCCGACACCTGGGCCCGGCGGTCGATAGGCCTTCGTCATCGGCGCGCTGGCGAAGGCCCTAGCGACGGTGATCACCTTCCCGTTGCAGGCCACGTGGGGGTGGGGGGGTGGAGGTTAGGGTTCAGGGTTGAGGGTTCAGGGTCCAGGGTTCAGGGGTTCAGGGGTTCAGGGGTTCAGGGGTTCAGGGGTTCAGGGGTTCAGGGGTTCAGGGGTTCAGGGGTTCAGGGGTTCAGGGGTTCAGGGGTTCAGGGTTTAGGGTTTAGGGTTCGGGGGGTTCGAGGTTGGGGCTTAGGGTGTAGGCGGGATTCAACCCTAAACCCTAAACCCTAAGCCCTAAGCCCTAAACCCTAAACCCTAAACCCTATTCCGAGATGGCTCTTTGATATGCTTTTTACATGGACGTTGTGCTATGCGAATGTACCAATTAGTGGTTTGTTTGGGAGTGGCAAGTACGTAGGGCGGTTTGTGAATCTCACCAGAATTTTACATCCGTTTAGGAGTTTTAGGGTTTAGGATTCCTAAACCCTAAACCCAAACCCCAAACCCTAAACCCCAAAAACTAACGCCTAAACCCTATAAACCCTAAACCCTTTTTGGGCGCGCAAGAGGTGGCGCAAAGCCGGCTCCGCATCGCCTCCAGCAGCGTGGGAATGGCACCGCCACCGCTTCGGGGCTCTGCCTCTTTTGGGGTTTAGGGCGGGTGTAGGGTTTAGGGTTGAGGGTTGAGGGTTTAGGCTTCTTAGTAGCCCAGAGGTAATTACCCTTTAACCTTCTTTGGGGGTCTGGGTGCCCTTACAAAGCAACCAACCCCAAAAAGGGTGCCCATACTAAAATCTGGTCACTGGGCAATCAATCAGTTATTTACGGAGGGGCTTCGTGGGGCAATTACGGAAAAGAATCCCCCCTTGGAGCCGTTTAGGTCTCACGAGCAGGGCCGCCCCCCACCTCGCTAAGTATAGTCTAGTACCCATTATTATAATCCCTATTAAGGAGGGAACATCCCAAGACATACAACCCAACACAGGGCTCTGTATACAACCCTAAACCCTAGGCCGTCTAGACCTCTGTATAGCGCTACGTATACTTGGGGGGCCGTGCTTGCAGGTTCCCGGTTCAGAGTCTTCGGCCTGTTTCGACCTTGGCCTAGGGATCGCAAGCTCAAAGGGGTAGTTACATGGGCCCTTAATATGGGTTTAGGGTTTAGGCTTCTAAGGGTAAGTCCATGGGCCCCTAATATGGTCCCTTACTGACTCGCCTGCCGCCGCAGCCGGAGCCGTCTTCCTCTCCCTGTCAAAAGGAGTTGCTCCAAGATTCTCTTGGCGCTGGAAAGTGTAGCTTGGCCCTTTGGGGGGCTGAGGGTCGGAGTATGTATGTACATTTGTTTGTGTATATGGGTGGTTGTCAAAATTATGGTCCCTTTTTGGATCCCTATTAGAATACGGCACCTAATATTCAGGGTACCCCAAAAGGGATCATAATTCTGACAGCCACCCATATAGTACAAATAGTCACAATAATCATAGCCAGTATTCTTAAAAGTATTGTACAGAATGTTCTTAAGTAGCATGTAAACAAAATACAAAATGCACTAATGATAGTAGCAGTTAAAACTTTAGGGTGCCGATTCGGTGCTGAGGTTTGGCTTTGGGTTTTCGCCAGGGCATTTCGGGTGTGTTTTTTTGTTGTGTTTAGGGTTGAGGGGTTTGGGGTTGAGGGCAGAACATAGGCGGGTGCTGGGAGGGATTACGCAACATGTTCTGCATACATTACACAAGTAGAAGTATGTACTAGATCATCGTGTGTTACATTTTTTTGACATGAATATATACATATATATATATATATGTATGTACATATATATATACATATGTATACATATATGTATATGTATATTTATAGGGTATTATGTACCCTCCTCCCTTAAGGACGGCCATGTTTCGCAGGTCCCCACATGGCCGCGGCCTGGCTTTTGACTCTATGGCTGTGTGCCGCCCTGGGACAGGAGAGCCCACGGAGAGCCGGCAGAAGTGCAGGGTTTTAAAGGGTTTGGGGGCTTAAAGGCTTCGACCAGCTTAGGGTTTAGGGTTTAGGGTTTAGGGTTTAGGGTTTAGGGTTTAGGGTTTCGGGTTCATTTGCTTCTGTTGTTGCCTCGCCCCTTCTGCCTGAGGGTAAGGGCGTGCGGCGTAAGGGGGTTTATAGGGTTTAGGGCATAGGGCGTTAGGGGTTGATGGGGTCCAGGGCGGTCAGGGGTGGACCTTACTGTTGGTTAGCAAGGAATGGGGAAATAAGGTACATATATCCCCCTATTTTTCCCCCTTTAAGGGGCTGGGTCGGCGGCCCACCTGCCAGTTCAAGGTGTCAGGGACCCCTAAACCCTCAACCCTGAACCCTAAACCCTAAACCCAAAGCCCTAAACTCTAACTAAGCCCTACACCCTTAACACCTTAACCCTAACCCTAAACCCTTAACCCTAAGCTTTTGGGGTTGTTAGCTGGGTCTTCAGCCTGCACGTGTAGCCAAGCATGGTGCGCACCTAGGCGTGAGCCTTGACAGCTATAGGGGCGAGAGGCAGAGCCCTCAACACCTCAAAGCGATCTTGGGGATGGGGTGGTTTAAGGGCTTAGGGTTTAGGGGTTTGGGGTTTAGGGTTTGGGGTTTAAAGGGTTTGGGGTTTCGGGTTTGGGGTTTAGGGTTTTGGGTTTGGGAGGGGGGTTCAAGCGCAGCATATAGTATATAACACAAGGTTCCCTAGTACTCCCCCACTACTCCCTAAGGTTCCCTAGGTACCTACCCCCCAAGATCCTCCCTCCCTAAACCCGCAAGCCCTAAACCCCAAACCCTGAAACAAAAACCGAGTGAAAAGCAAAAGCACCCCAACTCAGGTTTCAACCGGTGATGACTCCCAAAACCTGAACCTGCAAGTGCCTTGAAACCCTAAACCCTAAGCCCTAAACCCTAAACCCTAAACCCTAAATACAATCCCTCAAGCCCGAGAACCCTAAAACTCCAAAACCCTACAATCCTCAAAGCCCTAAAGCATTCTTGTCTTGAAGACCCCTAAACCTAGCCCTAAAACAAAAACCCTAAACCCTAAACCCTAAACCCTAAACCCTGTAAGCCCCAAGCCAAAGAGCCAGGAGTTTTCCGAGCAGACCCTGGGCCGCGACGACGAGTGCGTGTCCCGAGGCGACTGCGCGACCAACGCGTTGCAGCTCAAAGGCTCGGCAGAGTTCTCGCAGAGGGGTACTTGGGGTTTAGGGTTTAGGGTCTAGGGTTCAGGGTTTAGGGTTTAGGGTTTAGGGTTTAGGGTTTAGAGCTACCTAAGAGGGTTTGTTTTTGGGGTTTGGGGTTTGGGGTTTTGGGTTTTTGGGGTGTTTTGGTGTTTTGGGTTTTTGGGGTTTTGGGGTTTTGGGGTTTTGGGGTTTGGGGTTGGAGGCTTGAGATGTTAAGGTCCTTTAGGGTTTAGGGTTCAGGGTTCAAGGTTTAGAGGGTTAGGGTTTACAGGGTGGGGCCCCCTAGTTATAAGTAGAGTTATAAGGGCCCTAAATTGGGTTATAAGGACCCTAAGTTAGGTTATAAGTCCCTTAACTACAGTTAGTATAGTAAGGGGGCCCCACCCTGTAGGGTTAAGGTCCAGTCAGTATCACTTTTATCACTCCCGGACTCCCCCCCCACTCCCAAGCCCGCCCAAGGATCAAACCCGAACCTGGAAGGAATCAGCCTTTCCGAAAACCCTCCGCCCAAATCCCTAAACCCTAAACCCTACACCCTAAACCCTAAACCCTAAACCCTAGACCCTAGACCCTAGACCCTAAACCCTAAACCCTAAACACCACGTGTCAACACCGTTTGGCATATCGGCTTCTCCGTCTTGAGATGGGTACTTTTCGAGGTAGGCCCCTTCGCACATTCTCCAGTATTGGGCCGTAAGCGTAGGGTTGATGGCTCAGGAATTAGGGTTTAGGTTCTACGGGTTGTTCAAATGCTTAGGAGGTTTGGTGGCCCTTCCTGACGATTCGAAAGCTATTATCAGGGCCATCGTAGGAGTATGTTAAGGAAACCGTTAGGGGTGCAACCTTAGGAGTATGAGGCTTAACCCTAAAACCCCAAACCCCAAACCCTAAACCCTCAACCCTAAACCCTAAACCCTAAACCCCAAACCCCAAACCCTAAACCCTGACCAGCTTCTTCAAAAAGAGAGTCTTCGGGGGCTCGCGATGCTCCGAGTTCGGAGAGCTGCCACGGGCGAAGAGCTCTCTCCAATCAGCCTCTTACTTGGTTTAGGGTTTAGGGTTTAGGGTTTAGGGTTCAGGGTTCAGGGTGCAGCGCTTAGGGTTTGGGGTTTGGGGTTTAGGGTTTAGGGTTTAGGGCTTGGAGGACCCAGACTAGGCGCTGATTCCGAAGCCCTTGCGGCGTTCTTACTCAATGTTTCTTATGCAGAGCCGGCACAGTAGCCTTTGTATTCCCAGGTCGCTCTTGGGCATAGTGCTTAGATGGGGTCTGGGGTTTAGGGTTTAGGCTTCAGGGTTTAGGGTTTAGGGCTGCTTGGAGGTTCATGGGTAGGTATACGTGGGGTTATAAGGAAGGTAGTTTTAATTTTCACATGTTATGACCTTGTTCAAGGTACTTGTACCCCTACGTATAACTACCCGTGATTCTCAAGCGCTTAAGGCCCGAAGTAGAACTTCACTGGTCAGCCGCAGTACCTTTTTGCCTTTTTTTGGACCACCAGACTTTAATTGTTTTTTTTTTTGGCGGGCGGTTATTCTCATGTCAGGTAGGAACCCAAACCCTAAGCCCTACACCCTAAACCCTAAATCCTAAACCCCAAACCCTAAACCCTAAACCCTACGTTTTGCCTTTTGGCGCTTTGGCTATTGGAGAAGTAAGGCCTGGAGTCCGTGCGCAACGTGAGGGCCTTGAAAGTCCGGCTCCGGGTTCTGCACCTCCCCCCTGCTTTTGGGGGTTTAGGGTTTAGGGTTTAGGGTTTAGGGTTTAGGGTTTAGGGTTCGTTTGCTTCGGTTCTTGCCTCGCGCCTTCGGCCTGAGGGTAGTTATATGGGCCCTTAATATGGTCCCTATACCGCCTCCTTTGAAGCATGGGCCCTCTGGGCTGTACGGGGTATATAAGGGGTCCGTCCCCCACACCAAGGGACCATGCAACTACCCCAAGATTCTGCTTTGCCCTAAAACGCTTAATCCTGTAAGCCCCTAAGACCCTCGAAGTGCGTTTGTCGTCCCTATGTTTCTTATGCTATACTTAGTTTTTTTCAGAGTGACTGCTCGGAGTTACAGAGAGGGGCCCTCCTCGCCATAAGTGGCGTCATAAGGGCCTTGGTAAGTTACAAGATTGCCCTAGCAAGAGACCGCCTTCTTGCGGAACCCTAAACCCTAAACCCTAAACCCTAAAGCCTAAACCCTAAACAGTTCTCGGGTGCCTGAGGTATGGCTTCCCCATCTGCATTCAGGAGCTCCTCCATGGCGTCAGTAGGCTGGAGGACGACGACAAGCTGGATGCACCAGCCGACTTGGGGATTCTCTTAGTGCCCCTCTCCGGCGCGCTCACGCCGCGGCGGGTGTGGGAGGTGGCAGAAGAGCTCGTGGAGCATGCCGCTGCGGAGGGCAAGTTTGAGACGGTGCGCTTGCTACTGGAAGCCGGTGCTGACAAGAACTCGCAGAGCGAAAGGAGACTAGACTGCTCAGAGTAGTACCCTTCTTCCCCCCCCCTTTTTTTTTGGGTGGGGGGGGGGAGTTGAGGTTCTTGTCATAAACTCATAAGCCCTTTTAAGCCCCAAAAAGGGGCACCCTGCTTTTCAGAACCCCCCCAAAAGAAGAAGAATCCCTGCGTTGCCCTTATAAGCAAGAACATTGTGTTTAGTTTTGCTGTGGTCCTTAAGCAACTAGTAGTTTGTAATCCTACGGTCCCCTAAACCCTAAACCCTAAACCCTAAACCCTAAACCCTAAACCCTAAACCGGCAACCTAGGCGAAGGACTGCCCTCATACAGGCATCATGCAGGGGCCATGTGGAGATTGCACGCCTACTCCTCGAGGCCGGTGCCGACAAGGACTTAGCCCTTCTGGGGGGGGGGGGGGTTTAGGGTTTAGGGTTTAGGGTTTAGAGTTTAGGGTTTAGGGTTTAGGGGAACATGGTCAATGGGCTACCACGAGGACGGCTTTGCATCAGCCGATCGCCGAATGGGGTACAACTACTCCGCTCTGATGTGCGCAGCCGGCTATGGCCACATTCAAGTCGTGCGCCTGCTGCTTGAAGCAGGTGCCAGCACAAGCGCGTCCAACACGAACCTCGGGCTCAACTTGCTTATATCCCTAAGGGTCCATGTACTGTAATATTGCACACTTGGGCCCACAAGTCCCTATATACTTTGAAGCTCAAGTATTCCCTATGGACCCTTAGGGTACAATTTTGGGAAGTTATGCCTCACATGTGGGAGGTTCTCGCCTGCCAGCTTGCAGTGTTTGGGCTCCTAAACGCTGAGACCCCGAAGCCCGAAAACCCAGACCTTAGAGCTTAAAGGTTTGGACATCACAAGAAAGGGTGTACAATTGAGGCCTCGGGCTGGAAGTCTTCGGATTTGGGTTGTAGGAGACTTCCCTAAACCCTGAACCCTAAACCCGAAACCCTAAACCCTAAACCCCAAACCCTAATTAAATCCTAAACCCTTTGGGTTTAAGGAGGTTTGCATCTTGGGAGTCACAGGAGAGGCTACACCGCCCTCTCTTTCGCAGCGAGCGCCGGCCACACCGCGATTGTCCGCTTGCTGCTCGAAGCTGGGGCAGACCCAGACCATCGAAACTCGCGATTTAGCGGTTTAGGGTTTAGGGTTTTAGGGTTTAGGATGTTGATGACCTGACCATCGAAGCTCGGGAATTTCCCCGGGGTAGCCTTTTTTGTTGTTTTGTTGCGGGGGGGAGGGAGGGTTAGGGTTGAGGATTTCTGGTTTAGGGGTTTTACTGTTTTAGGGGGTTAGGGCTTGCGGTTTGGGGTTTAGTGGAGGGGAGGGAGGTGGCTTAGGTTCCACAACATGCGCCAGCAAATCCCAGAAAACTAGCTGCCGTGTTTTCCCACTGCGTTCACTGCGCTCTTGGGGAACTGAGGAGGAGTTCTGATTGGCGCGGCACGTGCAGGCCAGGTTGAGATTGCTCGCTTGCTCTTGAATGCCGGTGCTAACCCAGATGCGTTTGGCGAGCTCAGTGACCGTGATGAAACGGCCCTTCTTCTTGCTTCGGCGAATGGACATGTCGAAATTGTTCGGCTGCTGTTGGAGGCCAAAGCTGACAAAAGTCTGGCAGGCCGCTGTGGTGAGACAGCTCTAGTTCGTGCAGCTTGCAAAGGCCATGCTGAGATTGTTCGCTTGTTGCTGAAAGCCGGTGTTGAGAAGGACTCTGCAAACACTGACAGTGACACGGCTCTCCTCCGCGCGTCTCAGAATGGCCATGTGGAGACAGCTCGCTCACTCTTGGCAGCGGGTGCTGACGGTGGCTGGGTCGACAAGACGGGGGACACCGCGCTGATTTGTGCAGCTCGCCGGGGTTATGCGGGAATCGTGGAAATTCTCTTGGAATCCGACGCTGGCAAGCATCTGGCAGACAGCTGCTCGGAAGGCCCTTGGGATGTGTTCGTTCCCTTCTTGGCTTCAAGAGGAATCTTTTTTGTAATCGTTTTTCAGAGGGTTTTAAGGGCCATACTAGGCTACAGCGACACAGCTCTCATCCATGCGTCTGACGGGGGACATGTGGAGACCACTAAGCTACTGCTAGAGGCCAGGCGAGGACGCGCGATGGTTGACAAGTGCGGCGACATAGCTCTGTTTCGTGGATGTTGCAGAGGCCCCCGGTTAGCCGAAACCCTAAACCCGAAACCCTAAGCCCTACACCCCAGAAAGTGTGGGGGCGCCCCAAGAATTTTGGGGATCGTGGAGGTGGTGTCCTTCGCAAAACAATGCCTAGGGGCCATAAGGTGCCCAACCCTGAACCCTAAACCCTAAACCCTAATCCCTAAACCCTAAGCCCTAAGCCCTAAACCCTAAACCCTGAACCCTAGACCCCAAGGCCTAAGCCCTGATGAGGCCACGTTCAGATTGTACGCTTGCTGCTGGATTCCGGTGCTGAGAGCGAGTGGGTCGATGAGAACGGGGAGACGTCTCTCCTTGCTGCATCCCACCAGGGCCACCTAGAAACTCAGCTGCAGGGGCGGCGGGCTTGAGGCTTGTGGAACCCTAAACCCTAAACCCTAAACCCTAAACCCTAAACCCTAAACCCTAAACCCTAAACCCTAAACCCTAAACCCTAAACCCTAAACCCTAAACCCTAAACCCTAAACCCTAAACCCTAAGACCCAGAGTAGGCCCTTATTTCCTTGCCCATAGGCTCCCTTCTAAGCCCCCTTAGTAAGGGTACCACTTTTGTGTTCCTGGGTTAGCCAGATCGTCCAAAACGCCTTAGTTCAGGAATATGCCCTAATTCATAATAGTGGTCCTTAGTATACATTAGGGTATATTCCTCAAAATTCATAATTGTGGTCCTTAGTATAAACTACTGTATACTCCTCAAGTAAGGGTTTTTTGGAAGATCTGGGTAGTTACACTTGGGCCTAGGCAGCCTGAGCCCTAAGCCACATTGAGCTGGAAGAGGTGAAGCGCTTTCATTCTGTGGCGAAGTCAGCGGTGTAGGGCTTCGGGTTTGGGGTTTATAGGGGTTTTAGGGTTTTAGGGGTTTAGGGTTTTAGGGGTTTAGGGTTTTAGGGGTTTAGGGTTTAGGGGCTCCTCGAAGCTCTCCCCGAAGGAAGTCGTGCGCTTGCTCCTGAAAACCGATGCTGCCAGCCGCCTGCTGGCCAAGCATGGCGATGCCTCGCTCCGCCGTGCATCTGGGCTGGGCCCAGTGGTTCTTGGCTTCTTTGTAAGAGTAGCCAACGAAAGATAGGGTTGAGGGTTTAGGGCTTTGGGGTTAGAGTTTAGGGTTTAGAGTTAGGATTTGGGGTTTGGGGTTTAGGGTGTATTCTTACAAGGCTGCTGGGCTACTGAGGCATACGAGAAAGGGCATATTGAGATTGCGTGCCTTCTCTTGGAAGCTGGTTGCGCAGACCTGGTCTAAGGGACGATGCATCAAGCCAGACTGCACACTGTACCTCACGTTCAACCCTAAACTTTAAACCCTAAACTCTACACCCTAAACCGCCCCATCCCCGTAAACCCTAAGTGATTGATTTATGTTTTTTCTCAGAAAAAGACGGTTTCTCATCTGTCTATACCGTCTTTACCTTAGGAAAAGTTTGCTTTTTATGAAAAACACTCTCACTTATTAAATGAACAGAGCTTGTTGTAAAGAGTCTTATTGTTCCTAGAACTAGATATTAGGTCCCCACAAGTTGAAAAACACAAAGAAGCTAGCATAGTTCCGTGCAGCGCATTGTCCTGCCCTTTTATTCGGCCGGGAATATTTGAAGATACCGAAGCACAGATGAATTAGATTAAAGATTGAAATGTCCGTTGGTTGTATCAACAACTCAATCATTACCTGCCCTCCAAAAACAGTTGCAGAATTCCTTGAAGTGTTTATCGCTTAAAGTTGAGGGAGCGCATATGTTTCCAAGAATTGTTCTGGAAGTTCTATTCATCAAAAGAAATATACACGGTTAAGGTAGAGGCCATTTGTCATGAACACCAACTGTTAAACGTAGATGCAGCACGCGACAGTGCGCGACACGTGCGACTCAGAATTTCAGCCGAGAAGCTTTTCATCACCTCAGTTCAAACTTATATGTAGCCCGGCTAGCTTCAGTAGCAAAACGGAGGACAGCTTTAATTTCAATCTCATGCTGATTGACAGGTGAGCATTTTTGAGGAGAAAATGGGGTGCAGGGCAGCCACGGGGATAACCGATGCGCCCAATGCATTATCATAAATATGTGGCGCTGGTTTCTTCAGTTTGTAGTCAGGGACTAGTTCTGTCCATGAACTAAATAACAAATGAAATGGCTTCTAAAATGCAGCATATGTGAACTGAACAGAACTTATCGGGTTTTGCCGGTGCGAATGACTGTAGATGTTAATTCCCTCAAGTTGAACATGCAAGGGGTTGAGTTGGGTTTATTATCAAAACTGCAGGCCAATTGTAAGCCCCTACATGCTATATCCGTGTGCCACAGATGCTACTTTGTACAAACATACATATTGCACGACATACTCGACCAAACGGTGAGGGTCTGCCTAAACCCTAAATCCCGAACCCCCTGTCTACAGTAGCCCAAAGAAAACGGCACATATGCAAGCACGTGTATTGCTTCAATGTACATCGCCTTGCCGGTAGGCCATGGGGTGGATGAGCATGTACTATATATATATACACACACGTATGTATTTGTTTATTTAGGGTTCAGGGTTTAGAGACATACATATATATATGTATGTATACAGTATATGCATATATTTACATATACGACCGTGGACTATTTTATGTTATCCTTACTGTGAGGAAGGAGATGTTACGAGAAATGTTTTTTCTCAGAGGCTCTAATGGCCGAGCCTAGCATAATGTTGCTGCGGCAAACACTCTCTTTTCCAGCCACCTGTCCGACTTCCAACGCGTTGGTTGCAGGGACCTTCGTGTTGCTTTACTGTAACTTTACATCCTTAGCCGTTTTGGGTTCATTGGGTTTCTCAATAAGGCAGCTAAGAAATTTATTTTATAAGTACCCCCCCCCTGAGTGCAGACTCTGGTACTGTTTCACACCAGACTGATGGCGGCTGTACAGCTCCGCCAGCCGCTCGGCAGGGTCGTATGGCGTTTGGGAATGGATGATGTCCTTGTCGTTGGAGTCTGAACGCACCCCAAACTACCCCGTTTTCCATCTTAAGGCGCGCCCGTGTTCCTCCACCATGGTGTGTGGTGCCCAAAACCCGAAACCCTAAACCCCAAACCCTAAACTCTTATGGTTCTTACTAAGTTCTTACACTAGGATCGGAGGGTAAATCCATCCTTGCTGACCACTGCCGAGCGCACAGCTTGGAACATTCCCGACTTGCAGGTCTGTCTGTACAGCTGCAGACCTTGCAAGGTCGATATTGCTTTACCCCCTTCAAGGGTCCATGCACCATATGATTGCATACTTGGAGCCCAACAGTCTCCAATATAGGAGGTACTACAAGACTCAAGGATTCCCGATTTAGGGTTTAGGGTTTAGGGTTTAGGGTTTAGGGTTTAGGGTTTAGGGTTTAGGGTTTAGGGACCCTTAAGGCCCACAGGGCCCAAGTACCGCGTAAAGTACCAGGACCCCCTCTGGGTTCACGAAGGTCACAGCGACCTCACTTGTGGACAAACTTCGGACGTGTGACCACCGCACCACATCCCTGCTGCGCGTGTTCTCACTTTGTGGGATATCTGGTTATGACCTTGGGGAAAGGGTTTAGGGCTTAGGGTTTGAGATCTCCCATCTTTCTGGGTTAAGGATGATCTTAGACTCTTAGAGGGAATCCTTGTCAGAGTGTTTCGCGGGGCCAACCTAGAAATCTTGCAGTCCTTCTGGTTGATTTTCTATTCAGTTGCCATCCTGAAGCTCAGAGCGGAACTCTCGAGTGTTTGCTTCTAGCATCTCGAACGTGGGCAGCGGGATCTGCAGAGATGGTCCTTCTTACTTCGTTCGTAAATCCTAAACCCCAAACCCTAAACCCTGAACCCTAAACCCTAAACCCTAAACCCTAAACCCTAAACCCTAAACCCTAAACCCTAAACCCTAAACCCCCTATTGCTGTTGCATCTGTCCTCACCCTGTCTTCGAGTCTAAATCGCTTGCTTGCGCCTGTTGGGCCCAAGCCCCTTGATACTCTACCCTATACCCTATACAGGGTGGGGCCCCCTAGTTATAAGTAGAGTTATAAGGGCCCTAAATTGGGTTATAAGGACCCTAAGTTAGGTTATAAGTCCCTTAACTACAGTTAGTATAGTAAGGGGGCCCCACCCCTAGCTCGGTGCACAAAGCACCCTGAGAAAAACCTTCGGAGGCCTTTCCGTGGCTGCAGGGTCCGACGAGGACTTTGACTCGGACGAAGGCCGCTGTGACATTTAGGAGCTTGGGGTTTCGGGGCCTTTGGGGGCTCAGGGTTTAGGGTTTAGGGTTTAGGGTCTGGGGTCTAGGGTCTAGGGTCTAGGGTTCAGGGCTTAGTGCCTAAGCCCGTAGAAGAATAACACTGTATCCCCCGCCGCCCACCGTCCACCCCGGACAACCTTTGCTTCGTAGCAGGGTTTGGGGTTCAGGGTTTGTGGGTTGGGGATTAGGGGTTTATGGGTTTAGGGTTTATGGGTTTATGGGTTGGGGATTAGGGGTGTTGGAGTCACGGTTCAGGGTTCAAGGTTTGCTAAGTCAAGTTGAGGGGTTCAGGCTTGTAACTAATTTCATGGGACTCAGCAGTTTCAGCTCCCAGGGTACTATAATGTACTATAACTGAGCAGTCCACTAGGTAAACTTTAAACTTCGGGGCGTTGTTGAAAAAAACTAGCCCCTGAACCCTAAACCCCAAATCCCCCTAAACCCTAAACCCTAAACCCCAAGCCCTAAACCCTAAGCCCTAAGTGCCCTGGCATGCCCCCAAGGTGCCACGCTGACCGCCGAGACCGATCTGGAGTCGGATGAGGATGAGGGTGGCTCCGATGCACAGGGTTTAGAGTTTGGGGTTTGGGGTTTAGAGTTTAGGGTTTAGGGTTTGGGGTTTAGGGTTTAGGGTTTGGGGTTTAGGGTTTAGGGTTTGGGGTTTAGGGTTTAGGGTTTGGGGTTTAGGGTCTGTAGGGTTTAAAGGGTGTTAAGGGTGTTAAGGGTGTAAAGGGTTCAGGGTTTAGGCCTGACAAAGGGTTCGGGATTTTGTATACACACACATATATATATATATATGTATATATATATATATGTATATATGAGTGTGTATTTATTTTATGGGTAGTAAGAGGTAGGGCAAGTAGGGTTATAGCTAAACGATAAAGTTAGAACCAACTGGAACCACAGTTACCCAACCTACAAGGCCACTTTGTAACCGCAGTACCCACGACTCTCTGGGTAGGGCCTCGGTTATGGTGGGATTTAGGGTTTCCTACTTCGCGGTTCAGGGTTGCATTCCTTTTTGTAGGATGAAGTCGCAATTTGGGGGTGATGTGTCTTCAGCGGTTTTCGAATATTAGGGGTACCTATTTGGGGTTCCGGTAGAACGGATAAGCGTATCTTGCGGTACCGCAAGGGGTAACGTCTTTTGGGGGCTGACGAAGTTGAGCTCGGGGCTTGAGGGTTGGGGGGGGGGTTGAGGAGGGACGGTTTAGGGTTTGGATATAGGGTTTAGGGTTTAGGGTTCCTTTTCTTTGGGGAGGGGGGGAGGGGGTCCCCACGTCCTGTGGGTCCTTCGTCCGCTTAGCAGCGTGTAGCCTCTAGTTGCCTTCGGAAGTTGGTGTTCTTTATGTTTGTTTCAACAAAGAAGCAAAAGGCATTGAGGCTTTGAGATCTAGGGCTTGGGGTTGCGCCCTTTCCTAGCTTCTTACAGTACGGATCTCCGTCGCGGCCAGTGGCCAATCAGACACATGGCCAGTCGCAGTGGCCCGTGGCAATGTCATTCAGTGATCCACCTCTCTCCACTTTGTAAACCCTAAACCCTAAACCCTAAACCCTAAACCCGCTACCCTAATCCCGAATCCCTCAACCTTGCTGTGCCCCCCCCCCCCCCCCCGCCCCCCGGGATTTCGAGACCCTTTTAACTTACAGAATCCCTCGGAATGTAGGGGCCATATGCAGACCATATCCAGGTAAATCTTCGGGTACAAACTTCGGGTGAGCATCTTCATTCCTTGATCATTAGGGTTAGGGTTCAGGGATATTATGGGTGTGATTTTAAGTAGGGTATCTGCAAGTATACCTGGTTAAAGCCTTATTAGGGTACTTACAACCCTACTTACGACTACCCATGAACCTTCAAGTAGGGTTGAGGGTTTCGGGTTGAGGGTTTAGGGTTCATGGGTTGAGGGGTTTGGGGGTTTAGGAGCCCTAAACCCTAAACCCTACACCCTAAACCCTCAACCCTAAGCCCTAAACCCTAAACCCTAGGTTTAGGGATTGAGGGGTTTGGGTTCCAGCCCAGGTGGCAACTCAACATCCCATCACTGCGCGGACTGCATGATGAACAATGGACCAGGCAGGCTGGCCCGAAACCCGAAACCCGAAACAGGAAACCCGAAATCCTAAACCCTAAACCCTAAACCCTAAACCCTGGCCGACTTGAGAGAATCTTAGAGCCCTACGCGTACCGTTGATTACCTTTCGGCCCTAATTGCAACTCCGAATGCCTAGAACCCTAAAACCCGAAACCCCAAGAACCCTAAACCCCTTCACCCTGAAACCCTAAACCCCCAAACCCCGTAACGCCCAAACCCTAGACCCCAACAACCCCGAAAGCCCCAAAACCCTGAAGCCCTACGGCCCATCTTCAACCCTAAACCTCAAACCCCAAACCCTAAACCCTGAACCCTAAACGTTCATGACAGTGCCTTCAGGAGACTTCAGCTCTAGGGGTTTTGGGGTGTAGGGTTTAGGGTTTAGGGTCTAGGTCCCTAAACCCTAAACACTGAAGTTAAACCATCTGTCGAGAAACCCTGGAATCCGCAACCCCACGAGCCTAGCTTGTGAGGTTTAGGGGGTTTAGGGTTTTGGGCCTCGACCCGTTTCGGGTTTAGGTGTTAGGGTTTAGGGTTTTGGGGCTCGACCCGTTTCTGGTTCAGGGTTTGGGGATCGACCCGTTTAGGGTTTAGGTCTTGGGGGCTTGGCCCAAACTGGGAGATGCAGTCAGAAGGCGCAGTAAGAATGAGGGTTTAGGGTTTAGGGTTTAGGGTAACCCCAAACCCCAAAACAAAAACCAAACCCCCTAAACTCTAAACCCCGCGGCTACCCATGAGCCTCCACGTAAGCCCTCAACCCTGCTTGGTAGGTTCATGGGTAGTTATACGTAGGGTTACAAGTACCCTATAGTTATAGCCCGTCATAAGTGCAACCCCACTTATAAGTACCTAGCATCGGACCTCCAGAACCAGGAACGCCTAAACCCTGAACCCTGAACCCTAAACCCTGAACCCTAAACCCTAAACCCTAAACCCTAAACCCTAATTCCTAAACCTAGGTTTGGGGGTCATTACAGGGGTTTGGGAGCGGCCGGGTGGGGCGCAGAGTCCAGTGTCCCCGGCCTTGTGGTTGCTATGGGTGGCTAAGGGTGATTTAGGGTTTAGGGTTTAAGGGTTTAAGGGTTTAAGGTTTTAAGGGTTTAAGGGTTTAAAGGTTTAAGGGTTTAAGGGTTTAAGGGTTTAAGGGTTTAAGGGTTTAAGGGTTTAAGGGTTTAAGGATTTAAGGGTTTACAAGGTTTAAGGGTTTAAGGGTTTAAGGGTTTAAAGGGTTTAAGGGTTTAAGGGTTTAAGGGTTTAAGGGTTTATGGGTTTAAGGGTTTAAGGGTTTAAGGGTTTAGGGTTTACGGCTCTAGGGCTCATTTAGATTCATATTCCGGTGTCCGAGCATGAGAAGTCCTTTTAGATTCCTGCACGAAGGCTTTATAGTCATAGGTTTGGTAGAGTTCTTTCTTCAGTTGTTTTGTTCATGATTCAAGCTTAAAGTGCTCATGTTTTAGTGTTGATGCGGGCCAAAAGCCATACTCCACAGGGCTTGGGTGGGGAGGCTGTGGGGGGGGGGAGGGGGGGAGGGTTCCCTTTTAAACCCCTCCAAGCAGAAAAGGAGCACCTGATAATCCTAATCCCAGGTTGAAGGGCATTCGGGTGATACTGCAAGGTCTTTACCTTCGCTCTTCTCAGTCAGGCGCCCCTATTGACCAGTTGGAGTTTATAGAGGAGGGTTCACGAGAGCAGATATACGTACCCGAAGCCCTAAACCGTAAACCCTGAACCCTGAACCCCAAACCCTCAAATCCCGCTGTGGAGTCCTTGCAGGAATTGACAACGAAGTTCTCGGGTCGGGCATGAGAATCTGGCATTACGCCCAAAACTGCTGGTATCATTGCGGCCGCAAATCTGGCTGCTTGTCGGATCGGGTCCCTTCTTCTGAGCCCGTAATCCCGAGACGCTAGATCCTAAACACCTGTAATGCCCCAGTTCATCCTTCTTTGCAGCAGCCAAGAAGAGCCTTAATGTTGACCTCGTAATAATAAACCCCCCCCCCTTCAATCAAACCCCCCCAAATAGAGTGGGGGCCCCTTTGAATAAGGATTCCTTTCCTTAGAGAGACTTAGAGAGGATCAGAGAGAATCACTCAGGATTCCTTTCCTTAGAGAGAATTAGAGAGGATCAGAGAGAATCAGAGAGGATCAGAAAGGATCAGAGAGAATCAGAGAGGATCATAGGGAATCAGAGAGAATCAGAAAGAAGGGCTGGGAGGGTTCTACGGGTCAGGGCTTGGTTAATACCCTAAACCCTAAACCCTAAACCCTAACCCTAAACCCTAAAGAGCTTTTTTTCAGGCAGGAATTTCCAGGAACTTTATTCCGAGGGGCAGATCTTTCAGGATTATTTCCAGGGCACCGGCCTCCAAAGCTACCCCCTTTGCCAGAAAGATTTTTTCAATCCTCTAGTAAGGCTCTCAAATAAAAAACAGCAAGTTTCTCAGGAGTTTGGTTTTCAGGTTTCTCTTCGAAATCTGATCGCTTCATGTTTTCCTATAATTAAATCCTAAACCCTAAACCCTTAACCCTAATTAAACCCCAGACCCTAAACCCTAAACCCTAAGACTTTAATTGCAGGGGCCCCTGGATTTAGAGACCAGGCCATACCCTTATCCCTAAACCCTAACCCTAACCCTAAACCCTTAACCCTAATTCAATAAGACTCCACAACACCTAAGTAAACCTAAGCCATGAACCCTAAACCTAATGAAGCCATGAAGCGATCATTTGAAGATTTTTTTCAGGCAGGAATTTCCAGGAACTTTATTACGAGGGGCAGATCTTTCAGGATTATTTCCAGGGCACCGGCCTCCAAAGCTACCCCCTTTGCCAGAAAGATTTTTTCAATCCTCTAGTAAGGCTCTCAAATAAAAATCTGCAAGTTTCTGATGAGTTTGGTTTTCAGGTTTCTCTTCGAAATCTGATCGCTTCATGTTTTCCTAATTAAATCCTAAACCATAAAACCCTTAACCCTCCCTCTCTTTTCTCTCCATAAACAAACAAAGAACAACGGACACCCCCAAAAAAAAACAAGCCCCGACTGGCGTACTTTATTCCCAGGGCTTTATTATTGCGGCCGGGACACCTGGCGCACTTTAATTTACGGGGGTTTAGTAATACGAGGTTAACATTAAACGAGAAGGCCTGCACCCTATGGAAAAGATCTTCTGCTGGATGCATTCCCAAACCCCAAACCCTGAACCCTAAATCCTTTCGTTTGGGGTTCAGGTGCATAGGGCATGGGCTCTAGTTTTTTTGGGGGTTTGGGTATTTAGGGTATTGGGCTAGCTTTGGTGTTGGCCACTCTGCACATGTTTTTTGCCGAATCCGATGTGATGCAGTCTGCAGCTTTCTTCATATCATAACCCGAAACCCGAAACCCTAAACCCTAAACCCTAAACCCTATAAGCCTTTACATCATACCGCCATGTGTCGGGAGGATGCAATAGACTCCCGCCTGCTCCTGTCATGTAGGCCCTTCAGCTCCGCCCAAAGCCTTGGAACCATAGCTTCTTAAAGCAGGTACCAAACACCACAACCCTAAACCCTAAACCCTAAGCCCTAAACCCTGAACCCTAAACCCTAAACCCTAAACCCTAAACCCTAAACCCGTAAAAACCCTTTCGCTTCATTGCAGAGGCCTGGAAAGCAAAGCCTTTCAACCGGAAACCCTGAGCCGAAGCCCTAAACCATGAACCCTCAGCCCGAAACCCGAAATCCTAAACCCTAGTCGGTCTTGGGCCTTGGGGTTGCTAAGTTTTCCAGATTTCTGGAAAACTTCTCCTAAACCCTGAACCCTGAACCCTAAACCCTAAGCCCTAAGCCCTAAGCCCTAAGCCCTAAGCCCTAAGCCCTAAGCCCTAAGCCCTAAGCCCTAAGCCCTAAGCCCTAAGCCCTACGTTAGGGTACAGAAGCCAGCGGTGCTGAGGCTCCTGTCCGGGATTCTGCGGCCCTGGCAACTCCTGCTGCCGCCACATGACGGCAAAAGCGTCAACTAGGGTTTAGGGTTTAGGGTTTAGGGTTTAGGGTTTAGGGTTTAGGGACCCCAAACCCTAACCCTAAGCCGAAAACCCCAAGCCCTCAAGCCTAAGCACCAAACCCCGAACTCCAAAGGCCCTAAACCCGAAGCCCGAATTCCCAAGCACTAAGCCCTGGAACCCCCCAATGTCGGAACGCTATAGCCCCTCATCAGTCTCCTGAAGTGAAACTTGCTGGGTTTAGGGTTTGGGGCTTAGGGTTGTCTGCGTTATTCGATAAAAAGCTAACCTTCTTAGTATAGTCAGCTTTACGGTTCAGGGTTTCGGGTTTACGGTTTAGGGTTGTTGGGTTTAGGGTTTAGGGTGTTGGGTTTAGGGTTTAGGGTTTCGGGTTTAGGGTTTAGGGTTGTTGGGTTTAGGGTTTAGGGTTTAGGGTTTAGGGTTTAGGGTTTAGGGTTTCGGGTTTAGGCTTTTACCATGCCCTGTGGACGAGGACGTAGGCTTCGGTTGCTTTCAGACGTCTTTTCCAGGGTTCGGGGCTTCATGGGGGGTAGGTACCTAGCAAACCTTAGGGAAGCTTTGGGGAGTATCCCTGAACCCCAAAACCCTAAACCCTAAACCCTAAACCCTACACCCTACTTCTAGCCACCCCTGAACCTCCAAGTGGTGGCCCTTCAGCCGAGGCTACCGCTTCGGCGGCCCGCCAGAGTGTCTGCACGTTGGGCCGCGGGGCTACAGAATTCAAGAAGGGGGTTTAGGGTTTAGGGTTTAGGGTTTAGGGCTTAGGGTTTAGGGTTTGGGGTTTGGGGTTTAGGGTGTAGGGTTGTTTAGGATTTTAGGGTTTGGGGTTTAGGGTTTGGAGTTTAGTGTTTAAACTTGTTTAGGGTTTAGGGATTTCGGGGGGGGGTTTAGGGTTTAGGGGTTGGGGCTTAGGATCTGGGATCTCAGCGTTGTTTTGTTGAATCGAAGGTTGATTGGAGGATTGCAGGTTTATTTCTAGGCAGGACGTTAGTCATGGTCTCAGGCTTAGATCGGAGGTTGGGAGAGAGTGCCGCAGGGCAGGCTTTCAGGATGTTGGATCATGTGCTTTTGGTTGAAAAAAGGTCCCCAAACTAGGGGTTGTCCTACCTCATAGCGCAACTTGATAACTACCCTTAACCCTAAGTCCCCTATGTCCTCTACACCCCGAAACCCTAAAGCCTAAAACCCGAAACCCGAAGCCGTCCCTCTAACTAGGATGCCCAGTAGTACCCTTATTCCCTTTTTGGTAGGTTTAGGTTCCCTTATAAACCCCTTTAAGCAAAAAAGGGCACCCTTTTTCATCCTAGGTTGCTGGGCAACCTAGCTAAAGTAGAGGCCCAAGACCTGACGCCCGCCTAGGTTTTGGCCTGTTATGGCGTACCACACGTGCCGCCTGGGAAGATTTGGGGGGGCTACCGACAAGGGGGGTTACGGTTTAGGGTTTAGGGTTTAGGGTTTAGGGCTTAGGGTTTAGGGTTTAGGGTTTCAGCCTGCAGTCACATTCAGGTTTCAGGGTTTGGGGTTTTGCGTTTTTGCTAACAAAATCAAACGTGAACTTTTTCAAGTTCTGCAAAATCACGCTTCGGTCAAAGTATCTGTGAACACTTGTTGGGACACAAACCCACCACAAACGTCCTTAGACCCTAAGCAAAGCATGCGGGTTTAGGATTTTTAGTTGCGCTTTGAGCTTGATAAGGTTTAGGGTTTGTTTGGGCTTTCGTGTTTAAGGTTTGGGGCTGGTCCAGCGCCGACGGTGCTGGAAAGGGTTCACCGGTTGAAAGTGAGTCCCCGTAGTTTTTCCTTGCCTCGAAGGCAGTACAACTGTTGAGAACCCCCCCCCCACACCCCCCCCCCCCCCCCCCCCCCCCGCCCCACCCCTTCACCCCCCACCCTGCCCTCCCACACCCCCGCCCCCAACCCCCCCCCCCCCCCCACCCCCCCCCCCCCCAACCCCCCCCCCCCCCAACCCCCCCCCCCCCAACCCCCCCCCCCCCCCCCACCCCCCCCCCCCAACCCCCCCCCCCAACCCCCCCCCCCAACCCCCCCCCCAACCCCCCCCCCCCCCCCCCCACCCCCCCCCCCCCCCGTCCCCAGACACACAATCCCTATATTTTGCCCTTAATGAAGAGGTTTTTTATTTTGGCATTTTGGTTCCCAAGCAAATAGTAGCAAACTGCGGCATCGCCCATACGGATAAGAGTTCAAATTAGGGCCACGAGCACAGCCACCTTTCTACCTATATTACAATCTAAGGGTAGTAATATGAGCCCTTAATATGGTCGCTTACCTCTGGATTCTGCAGTATAGGCATAGGGTATATAAGGGGTCCCCTTTCAAGGGCCCATACCAAGGGACCATGAAACTAACCTAAGATACAAGCCGATCCTCCCCAGTAAGCCAGTAAGCCCTACAAGTGAAGATGTACAGGTCTTCAAACCCAAGTCCCCGCTTCAACCTTACGAGTCCCAACTAAACCCTAAACCCTAAGCCCTAAACCCTGCCCCCCCCCCCCCCCAAAAAAAAAAAAAAAAAAACAGAAACGACAGCGAACCTTAAACCCCTAAGACTTGGGCTTTAGGGGTAGGGTTTAGGGAAACCGCCTTAGTAAGCCCCACAACAAGAGAAGAGGTACAGGTCTTCAAGCCCCAAATCCCGCTTAAACCTTGTTTTTCCCGGCTAAACCCTAAACCCTAAACCGCAAGCCCTGAAAAGGGGCGCCCCCCATAAATCCTACAGTGAACCTCAAAACCCCAAAACTTGGAGCTTAGGGTTTAGGATTTAGGGCTTAGCGTTTTGGGTTTAGGGCTTAGGGTTGAGGGCTTAGGGCTTAGGGTTTAGGGTTTAGGGCTTCTTCGAAGCTTTTAAGGTGTGATGAGCTCGGCGCCGATCCCCGAGATCTCCTCGCCAGCGATCTCGCCAGCCGGGAACGAGGACGCCCATCAGGGCGTTAGGTTTTATTATTATTTTATTTATTTATTTGTTTCTTTTTTTTTTGGGGGGGGGGGTCTGGGTCTTTTTGAGGGGGTTTTTGGGGGGTTTGGGGTGTTAGGGTTTTTGGGGCTTTAGGGTTTTTTGGGTGGTTTTGGGGTTTTGAAGTTTTTGTTGGGGGGGATTTTGGGTTTTCTTGGGCTTTTAGGGTTTCGGGGTTTGGGGGTTTTGGGGGGGTTTGGGGGTTTTGGGGGGTTTGGGGGTTTGGGTTTTTTGGGTTTGGGGGTTTAGGGTTCAATCACCCTAGCAGGCCGAGGACATGCACTTCTGCAGGGAAGCCTGGTGGCTCAGCTTAGGGGCTTCGAGACCCTCGTCCCTAAACCCAGAACCCTAAACCCTCTAAACACGAACCCCCGAGATAGCTGCCACAGTTCGTTTAGGGGCCTGGGTTTCTACATTGTGGCCAGCTCTCTAAACGACAATCTCTCTGTGGGATATCCTGCGTCTAAGGGCACATGTTGTAACAGCCTGTCCAGCAACCAGGAGGACGAGGTTGTGACCCCCCGCCCCCGGTGAGTTGCCCACGAATGAGGGTCTAAGGCTCAAGGTCTACGGTTAGGGCTAGGGTTTAGGGGTTTAGGGTTTCGGGTGTAGGGTGAAGGGGTGTAGCGGTTTAGGGTTCAGGGTTTAGGGTTTAGGTTTTAGGGGGAGTGATTGCGAATGCTTCGAGATTGGTGGAAGGAAATCCTGGAAGGAAGAGGAGCCAGTCTCGGACACGGAGGCCGATCGGAGACACAGTGGAGACTGGCGGTTGTCCGTAAACCGTCGAGGAGGCTACTGCCCTAAACCTGAAGCTCTAAACCCTAAACCCTAAAGCCTAAACCCTAAATAAACCCTAAACCCTAATTAAACCCTAAACCCTAAACCCTAAGCCCTCCAGATGAGGTCCCAAGCCAGCTGCATAGCCTTGCAGAGGTGAACCGTTTCTCTATACAGTCCACACGCGTATCGCCGGATCATGGAGCATCCAAGGCGAACCGACCATACCCCAAATGCAGGGGGCCTGTGTAAGTATCTGGAAAGATATCAACATGCGGGAACCATATATATATATATATATGTATACATATATATATATATATATTTTTTTTTCTGTAGGCTCCTGTACTCAACCTTATGACCCGAATCTAGGGTCTTGTCTCTGCAGCCATGGGCACCAAGCCCTAAACCCCAAACCCCAAACCCCAAACCCCAAACCCCAAACCCCAAACCCTAAACCCATGGTTGTCAGAGGACGACAGCGGCTTGAAAATGCAGGCGAAGCCACCCAGCTTGCCCCTGGAGCCGAACCAAGGGGTACATTGTAGGCATGAGGACTTCATCTGCGATCGTTTAAGCCAGAAGGCCTTAAGCCCTGAAGCCCTGAACCCTAAACCCTAAACCCTAAACCCTGAACCCTAAACCCTAAACCCTGAACCCTGAACCCTGAACCCGAGTCCCCCTACCTAAAGTCGCAACAGATCCTGAAGCCCTTAAGCCCTGCACCACCATCCCCCTACTTAAGGTAGCAACTCAGCCTCCAGCGGGCTTAGGGTTTAGGGTCTGAAGGTTTGGGGTTTAGGGTTTAGGGTTTAGGTTTAGGGTTCAGGGTTGAGGGTTTAGGGTTTAGGGACATTTTTGTCAGCTCCGGACGCAGCGCATCGTGACCTAAGTTGCGTGTGTGGGCTCCAAGTATACAAATGGTACCGAGGTTGGGGTCTACAGTCTTTCACGAACAGTCTCGGGCTTGCGATGGTGCGACTTCTCGCACCATTGCTTTATCGTTTAGGGCTCCCTAAAGCCTAACACCCTGAAACCCTAAACCCTAAAGGCTAAACCCTGAACCCTGAACCCTAAGCCCTGAACCCTGAACCCTGAACCCTGAACCCTGAACCCTGAACCCTGAACCCTGAACCCTGAACCCTGAACCCTGAACCCTGAACCCTGAACCCTGAACCCTGAACCCTGAACCCCAAGCCCAGGGTTGGGTTAGCCTCACTGACCTCTAAACCACGATTCGCCAGACTGGATGAGAAAGAAAGGTGCCTTGAAGACTCGGAACCCCCTGAAAATCCTAAAGCCCCTGAACCCTAAACCCTAAACCCTAAACCCTAAACCCTAAACCCTAAACCCTAAGCCCTAAGCCCTAAGCCCTAAGCCCTAAGCCCTAAACCCTAAACCCTAAACCCTAACCCCCCTCCCCCCACCCACCCACCCACCCCCCTAAACGCCAAGTTACTACCCGACGGTGCTGGCCCTGAAATCTCCTAGCAAAGCCCCGCTGCTCACGTTCTATGTGCTCCTTGGCCTCAGGTGGGTCTTTGACCCTAAACCCTAAACCCCAAACCCCTAACCCCAAGCCCCAAGCCCAAAACCCCAAACCCCAAACCCCAAGCCATCCTAAGTCAGGAAGAAGAGTGCCCTGAACACCCCACACCCTAAGGCTTGATGGCTTCGTGGTTGAGGGTTGGTGGTTTATTCTAAGGGTAGCTACATGGTCCCTCGTATGTGCCCTCAAAAGGAGACCCCCTATAACATCCTATAACTATATACCCCTTCTTTCCCCTCTGCAACCCAAGGGCCCACACATCAGAACGGGCCATATTAAGGGCCCATGAAACTACCCTTAGGGTTTATGTGTCTAGTAACTTGGTAGCCCAGTGGTACCCTTTTCCTCTTTTTGGTTCAAGTTCCCTTAAACAGCAACCAACACCAAAAGGGGGCCTGTATTGTAATATGGCTGCCGGGCTACCAAGGCAAAGGTTCATCAGGCTTGTGACTTAGGGCTTGGCCTTTCGAGTTGTTGCGGGTTTGGGGTTTCGGCGGCGGGGGGGGAAGGGGGAGGGGGTTCGGCGAAGGTTTTAGTTGGTCACTAAGATTCTCGGGTGTCCAGGGTTTTGGGTCTCTGTGCTTCAAGGCCTAACATATACATCCCTAGGCCGAATAATATCTGTATGTATATACATATGTATATGTGTATATGTATGTGTGTGTGGGGGTCGAGGGCTGAGGGCTACGACATTCTGATGATGCAAGGCTTCGGAGGGTTGATGATCCGGCCCTGAAACCTGTACGCCCTAATCCCCAAGTTCGTCAAAACCCGCTCAACCCTAAACCAAACCCTAAACCTGGAGATTCATGGGTAGTTACAAGGAGGGCTTATAGCCCTACTTAAAAACCGCCCATGCACCTTCGACCACTAGGTACCGTGCCATGAGTGATAACAGCTACCCCATGGAGAACGTCAACGCTGCCAGTGCCGGAGGCCATCGAGTTTTGGGTTTAGGGTTTAGGGTTTAGGGTTCAGGGTTCAGGGTTTCTGTTTGGGGCTTGGGGGGTTGTGGGTTTCTGGGTTTAAGGTTTTAGGGCTTTTTGTGTCTCGTATCTGTGTTTAAAAGGGCTCTGGGTGTAGAGCTTAGGGCCTTGGGTTTAACCAGCAGCTCCAAGCCAACCGTTTTTTTGTTTTTTTCCTGGCCTGGTGTTTGGGGTTGAGGCTTTGGGGGTTCAGGGCTTCTGGGTTTAAGCTTTTCGGGTTCTAGGTGTTTGGGGTCGTTCGCTTTACCCTAAACCCAAAACCTTGATCTAGATTTCCGGAATTTCCCGGCCTCCCTAAACCCTGAAGCGTGAACCCTAAACTGACCCCCGAGCCACGCTGCCAGGCGTCATGTGGTACCTGCACAACGAGGCGGCCAGTATTCACTGTCATTGCATGGGGGCCCTACATAACAGGGTTTGGGGTTCGGGGTTTCGGGTTTCTCCCTACAGCCCTAAGCCCAGAAACCCAAACTGAGCATCCGCCCAGAAGCTCCAAAAAAGGAGGCTCCCCCTCTGCCGCAGACCCGATTTGTAAGGAAGAGACCAAACCCTGAATCCTAACGAACTGACAGGTCCAATGGTAAAACAACATGGGCTTGCAAGGGCTATGCCCTGATTGCCCGAAGGCTTGTCCTGTTGAGTTATTGGCTTAAAGAGTTTGTTGCAGGGCTGCCCTAAACCCTGAAGCCCTAAAACCTTAAAACCCTAAACCCTAAACCCTAAACCCTAAACCCTAAACCCCACGAGTTTCGTTTTCTTTTGGATTTGGGGATTCCCGGAGTCCAATTCTTTGCGGCCCACAGTGCTCAGTGCCCACCTAGCCCGAAGAGCCTTCAGAGAACCTTTTGGGGCCTAGGGTTTGATTGGTTAGGGTTTAGGGTTTGGGGTTTGGGGTTTGGGGTTTGGGGTTTAGGGTTTAGGGTTTAGGGTTTAGGGTTTAAGCACACGCTGGTTGCGCTTTACTCACTTACTTCTTGAGGGGCGCGGCCCTGCCAGGTCGTCATCTTCACGCCGAGGAAGTTCAGTATCACCCGAATTGTTCGATTCAAGGCCCCCTCTTTCTGCACGATAGGGCTTAGGGTTTAGGGTTTAGGGTTTAGGGTTTGGGGTTTGGGGTTTGGGGTTTGGGGTTTGGGGTTTGGGGTTTAAGTTTTTGGGTGGAACTACGGGCTATTCGGATTACATGTAGAGAATGCTGTCCAAAGAGCAAGAAACACCCGAATGGTTCGATTCAAGGTCCCTTTTGTCTGCGTTTTCTGAGGGCTTCAAAGGGCTCTGTGGGCTCGTAAAAAGCGAATGCTGTCCAAAAAGCCTAAGCACATCCTAGAAAGCATGTAACCTGGAGGGAATGACAGGCTCTTCGGTTTTCTACAGAGAGAATGCTGTCCAAGGAGCAAATAAACACCCGAAAAGCCTCCAACCTTATGGACGCACAACCCCGCGCCCCAAAACTTGGCAGCCCAGTGGTACCCTTCACCCATTTGTTGGGTTCTGGGGTTCCCCTGTAAAGTAACCAACCCCAAAAAGGGTGCCCTTATTGCAATACGGTTGCTGGGCTACCAAGAAAAACCCTAAGGGGCAAGGGCTTCCCAACGGAACAGAAGCTACCGGGGCTGAGTTTTTTGTGGAGCCTTGGGGATAGTAACCCCTCCCCCAGGCCGTGTTCATCCCGATGCCCTACACTTGCAAAGTGAAGCCCTAAACCTAAACCCTAGACCCTAAACCCTAAGCCCTAAACCCTAAACCCGAAACCCTAAACCCTAAACCCTAAACCCTAAACCCTAAACTGCTTGTGTCCTGGTCCCGGATCTCCGCAGGTGTAGAGCCCTCCTTTAGTTTGGGGGTTATAGGTTTTAGGGTTTAGGGCAAGTAAACCTCACACCCTAAACCTCTCTTGAACACAGCCCCTTGAGCAATGCCTGAGGGTTGAGCTTTAAGTCTCAGGGTTTAGGTTTAGGGTTTAGGGTTTAGGGTTTAGGGTCTAGGGTCTAGGGTCTAGGGTTTAGGGTGAATCACGGAAGGTTCAATACCGGCCGCCGACACCGCTGTTCGACAAAGGCAACGGGTTGTTGGCAGTTGGAGTTGTGTACTCGAAGAATCATGAGCCTTAAGCACCCTAAACCCTGAACCCTAAACCCTAAAAACCCTAAACCCTAAAAACCCTAAAACCCTAAAACCCTAAAAACCCTAAAAACCCTAAAAACCCTGAAAACCCTAAAAACCCTGAAAACCCTAAAAACCCTATAAACCCTAAACCCTCAACCGAAACCCTAAACCCTCTAAACCCAAACAGCGGACGAGCGAACTGATTGCTCGGAGCTTCCTCTCCCGACACTCCATGATCCCTTAAGTGGCTTTCCTTTCTTGGAGATTCATGGCTGGGAGTTATGGGTAGGTTTGTAAGAAAGGCAACTATACTTTAAACCTCACTTTTAGGGTATTTTTCACCCTGCTTATAGCTGTAGCTGGGCTTGATTCCTTGCTCTTGTCTTTTGGGGGGGGGGGGGGGGGGGGGACCCTTATAAGGCACCTTAGGGCCAATGTAGGGGCTACTTGGGTATACAGGAAACATAGAACCCCCAGTAATCCCGATATTACCCTGATAAGGAAGAATATCTTTCATTTTGTAGGGAGTTCTTGAGAAAATAGTAGTTAAGTGTTGGCCAGGTATGAATTTTGGAGTCCGTTATGCCTTCGACAGCGGCGAATGCACGGGGCCGGGCAACTGCGCGAAAGACTACGACAAGCACTCCGGCGAGGATACAGTCCCAAGCCCTAAACCCTAAACCCTAAGCCCTAAAAACCAAAATCCTAAACCCTAAACCCGAAACCCTAAACCCTAAACCCCCAAAACCTAAACTCTAAACCCCATTCATGCCAGAAACGCCGTGGTTTTTGGGCTTGAGGCTTCGGCTGTGACATAGGTTTTGGGGTCCGCCTGCGTGTCCATAGCTTGAGAAATACGAGATCTGGGGACCCTAAACCCCTAAACCCTATACCCTATACCCTAAACCCTAAACCCTAGTTCAGTGGTAGGGCTTGATCATGGTTTCTGAGGCCCTGAACCCGATACTTCTTACAGTAGATCTCAGAACACAGTGTAATTCGGTGTGAGTATGTTGACTTAGTAGGTGCTTTTCATATCGCTGACTTGTGCGGAGGCATCCGATGGCCTAGCAGAAGCCGTGAACACTCTAACTCTAACCCTGAACCCTAAACCCTTAAATCCTAAACCCTGAACCCAAACAAAACGGAAGGACCCAGAACCTGGAAAACCATACCCTACTTGTATAACCCTCAGGTTTAGAGTTTAGGGTTTTGGGTTTTAGGGTTTAGGGTTTAGGGTTAGCCCTCAACCCTCAACCCTAAACCCTCAACCCTAAACCCTAAACCCTATACCCAGGGAACCCTGCACTTCCCCCAAGCCCGAGGTTTGGCTACTTCGTGGGCTGCAACAAGGTCAATGAGCATCTGTGCCGGATCAGTCTTCCGCAAGTGAGAGGGTTCAGAGGGTTCAGAGGGTTTCGGGTTTTAGGGTTTCAGACTCAGGGTTGCAGGCTAGCCTAAACCCTAAACCCTAAACCCTAAACCCTAAACCCTAAACCCTAAAACCCTAAACTCTTTCGTGTTGGGGTGCCTAGTTCCCGAATTCCCCACTGAGAGGAGCATCGCTTTGAGGGTTTGGAGGGCTAGGAGCGTTTAGAGGATTTACTACTATTTGCTTAAGAACTCCCCAAAACAATAAAGATAATCATCCCTATATCCCTTACAAGGAAGATTATTTTATTGTTTGGTTCTGATCGCACGAAGCCCGGAACGGTTCTTCGTCCCAGGTTCCCCACAGCCCAGTTCGCCGACGCCAAGTACTATCCCAACGCGGTTTGGTGCCTCCCAAGCGGGAGGTTGTTTGGGCCGTGTTAAGTGGGGTATAGGCAAGATTCCCCATGAACCTCCAAGTGAAACCCAGACAAGCCCGGAAAACCGCCCTAAGCCCTGAACTCTGAATCCCAAAACCCCGAAAACCCGTGAACAGAACGAGACTTTTGTTGAGGTGTCAGGGCCCTGAAGCCCCACGCTGCTGGGAAATCCAGCGGGTCGAGTTTAGGGCGGTTGGGGTTGGGGTTTATGGGCTAGGCCGTGACAGGCTTTGTGACACATCGGAGCGTCACGTCAGCCAGGGTTTAGGGTTTAGGGCTGAGGATTTAGGGGTTTGGGGTGTACTTGAAGGTTCATGCGTAATCAGTTATGAGTAGGGTCATAAGTACCCTAAAAAAGGTTATAACCAGCTAGAGTTACAGATACCTTCTTCTAACCCCACTTAGAACTACACATGAACCTCCAAGTAGTCCCGCCGCATTCCTTTGCGTTCTGGTTCCCACGGCCTCCTTAGAAAACATGTTTATAACGTTTTCCTAAACACTAAACCATAAACCCAAAAAGCCCAAGGGGATGCATGTAAAAGCATGATATTATGGTCCAAAGGGGAGTATAGCTTTTTACTAGGTAATTCGGGTACGCTGCTTGGATATGTAGAGTTTAGGGTTGAGGGTTTCGCTTAAGAAGGTTGAGGGTTCGCCCTTAAAAGTCAGATATAGGGCATACCAGGTGCCTGATTCCCAAGGAGGAAACAGTAGCCAGTTGCGCCGGGCTTGACGTATAATCGGGCAAAGAACCTGTATAAACCTTCTCAAGTGAAACAGTGAACCCTACACCCGAACCCTGAACCCTAACCCCTAACCCGTAAATCCTAAACCCTAAACCCTAAGCCCTGAACCCTAAACCCTAAACCCTAAACCCTAAACCCTAAACCCTAAACCCTAAACCCTAAACCCTAAACCCTAAGCCCTAAACCCTAAACCCTAAGCCCTAAACCCTAAACCCTACACCCCAAACCTTTTGCCTTTTATTGCGTGCAGGTACGCCTTCCCTGGACCCTGCTTCTCCAAGAGCTACAAGAAGCACGACAACTGGCATCCTGGCTCTCTTTTAGGGCTTCGGGTTTAGGGTTTTGGGTTTAGGGCTACTTGGAAGTCCAGGGGTAGTTTTGAGTAGCGGGTTTAGGCCACCAGGCTGCGACCTGAATTTGGAAGCTTTTGAATTTTGGGTTTCGGGTGAGTCCAATTCGGGTTTCCGAAATTCGGGGGTACCTTCCTAGGGGTGCCTTAATTGCCTAAACTCCCCAAGTCAGTCACTTGGGATTCGGCTTTGGTGTTTTAAGGTCTACGGCCAAGGGCAGTTGAGGACACTGGGGACTTGAGGACGCCTGGATGTCGTCATCACAAGCCTCAAGCGCCCGTGATGTGATGGGTTGAGGGGTTTAGGGTTTTAGGGGTATGACATCGGGCACCGAGAGCCGACTCTGTTTAGAACTGGCCATGAACCTTTCCAAACAAACCTCCGACACCAACTAGGACCCTTAGTCCCTCCTGGGCTTAGGATTCCAGACGCACCCCCTTTGAGCCCCCTTTGAGCCATAATGGTTTTTAGGGCTCCTTGGATACCGGGACAGCCCCAGCCCGTCACTCTACACCCCCATCCTTAAATCCTAAGCCCTCAGCCACTAAATCCCTAAACCCTACACCCCCTAAACCCCTTAGCCCCTTAAACCTTAAGCGCTAAACCCCTTAAACCCTAAGCCTTGAGCCCCCTAAACCCCCCCTTAATTCCTAAGCCTTTAAACCGTAGCCTGAGGTGCGTGCAGCATCAGCCCGGGGGCGCTTGTGCTGGGGAGCCTACGGGCCAGGGTGACTGCAACTCGGCTGAGGTGTTTTTGCTAGGGGTCCATGTGGGTGGTTGTCAAAATTATGGCCACCTTTTTTGGGTCCGTATTATAATACGGCACCTAATATTTTGGGTACCCAAAAAAGGGACCATAATTTTGCCAACCAGCCATGTACCCAAATAGGGAACACTTGGGCCTTAAAGTACCTCCTATTGTGGGACGTCTGGGCCCAAGTATACAATAACATGGGAAATGGACCCTTAGGGTCTCCCAACCCTAAAGGTTTATGGCTTTAAGGTTTAGGGCCCCGGGCTAAACCCTAAACCTTAAACCCCTATACCCCAAACAGGTCTTCACGGTTGAGGTGGTTTCACACGAACGCAACATCGATGGTAGGTTTATCAACGCATGCACCCCCCCCCCCCTCTCTCCCGCGGTACCCTAAACACTATATACCCTACCCCTCACCCTAAACCCTAAACCCGTACACCCTAAACCCTAAACCCTAAACCCCAAACCCCAAACCCCAAACCCTAGTCTCTCCTAGGCACCTACACCTACGAGCCAAAGGGCTTTGTGACCGTCGATGTGGCTCGGCTTCCACCCAGAGCCTACAATGGGTCGTGGTTGCTTTAGGGCTTAGGGTTTAGGGGTTTAGGATTGAGGGTCTAGGGGTTTAGGGTTTAGGGTTTAGGGTTTAGGGCTTAGGGTTTAGGGTTTTAGGGTTTTAGGATTGAGGGTCTAGGGGTTTAGGGCTTGGGGTTGAGGGTTTATGGATTGGGGTTGGGGGTTTAGGGTTTAGGGATTGGGGCTGGGGGTTTTTTGCGTTCAGAATTTGGGCTTTTGGGCTTTAGGGCTTTAGGGGTGTTATAGGGCTTTTGGGCTTTTGGGCTTTTGGGCTTTTGGGCTTTAGGGCTTTAGGGCTTTAGGGCTTTAGGGGTGTTCTGGGGCTTTAGGGGTGTTCTAGGGCTCTAGGGGTGTTCTAGGGTTTTAGGTCTGTAAATGTGGCAAGGGGGACTCAGCTGTCGGGGAAGGGGGGGGGGAGGGCGCGTTAGGCTCTGCGCAGCCCTAAACCCTTTGAAGCCTACTTGTAACTAGGACAGCACTTCAAAGGCGACAGCGCACGCCTCCCCCTCCACAAGCTCTCGACTCAAGGGGGTCAGGGCGTACGGTTCTGACCTAGGGTGTAGTGGTGTCGGGTTTGGGCTGTATTGTTATTGTTTAGAGTTTCGGGTAAAGGTTTTAGAGTGCAGCCATAAACCATGAAATCTTAAAGAAGGAGCTCTTGGATTGGATATCCGGGCCTACTTAGACCGGAGAGATCGCACATTTTTCGGGGCTCAAGGTTTTGATTTGGGTTCAGGGTCGGGGGAACAAAGCCCGCTAAGGCCTCAAACAACTTATAAAACGTCAGACCCTCGCCACCCTGCTCAGGGTTTTCGTGGAGTCTATATGGTATAGGAAACTAGATAGAACACTGTTTGCAAGCTCACAAAAGCCTTACTAATTAATTAAAACATGCTACCACACTGCAAGAGTTCTATGCCTCGAGTTTATACGTCCGATGGTCTAGTTGTTTCGGATTGTTTTCGCAGATCCTCTAACCTGCTCAGGAGCCCGCACCCTGCCCCTGAGTTAAACGTAGAGTTGAAGGGCCCTTCAAGTTGATTGTAAAAGTACTATGACCTCGGCTGTAAAAAGCTTGGGGTTTCATTAGGGCTTATCGGGCTTCGGGTTTTAGGGCTGGGTTTATAGGGGTTTATTGGGCTTGTAGGGTTCAGGGCTGAGAGTTGAGGGTTCAGGGCCCTACTTGCACCCTCAACCCCCTGAATCCTAAACCCTGAACCCTAAACCCTAAACCCTAAACCCTAAACCCTAAACCGTGGCTCTGAAGCTTAGAGAAGTTCAAGCAGTCCTGAAGCCCTCGAGGCACCCTGAAGCAAACCCTCAGCAAAGCCGCGCAACATAAATGCAGACAGAAGCAAACTATACTCAAGAAAGCCCTCAAAATTCCCGAAAAGCACTCAAGAAAAATCCTCGAAGCCGCAGGGAAGTTCATGGGTAGCGAAGGAAAACCTTAGATTCAGGGTGCTTACAAGCCTACTTCGAATTGCCCCAAGTAGCCCCAAACCCTAAACCCTAAACCCTAAACCCTAAACCCCAAGGAAGTGGTGGGCCTGCCAGACTACTACGGCTTCGTCCGCGGAGGAGGCAAAGAGCCGGAGGCCCCAGCAGAAGGCCTCTGCTTGTTCTTTAAAGCGGGTTTAGGGTTTGGGGTTTAGGGTTTAGTGTTTAGGGTTTAGGGTTTCGGGTTTAGGGTTTCGGGTTTAGGGTTGAGGGTTTCGGGTTTATAGGGTTTAGGGTTTATAGGGTTTACAGGGTTTATAGGGTTTTGAGGATTCAGGATCTACAGGTTTTCTTAGTGTTGGGGGAATTCTAGCTAAGGGCTTCAGAGGGTTTTAGGACCTACCTCATAGGGTTCTTAAGGGAGGGGGTTCAAGGGGTGAATGGAACCCAAAATTCCAGAATACTCCCTACTACTCCCTAAGGCTCCCTAAGCTTCCATATCATAAGGTTCTCTAGGTACCTAACCCCCATGAACCCTCCTAACCCTAAACCCTAAAAACCCTAAAATCCCCAAAAACCTAAAACCCCTAAACACCCTAAACTCTAAACCCTGCTTAAGGGGAGCCCTAGCAGCCCTCACGTCCTCAAGCCTCCTCAGGTATGTCGCTGGCTTGGGCTATGGCCAAGGCACTTGCAGGACAGGCCACGGACCCTTAGGGTTTTAGGGTTTAGGGTTTACGGTTGAGGGTTTAGGGTTTAGGGTTTAGGGCTTAGGGTTTAGGGTTTAGGGTCTAGGGTTCAGGGCTTCGGGTTTACGATCTGGTTCTGGAGTATTGTTTTCATGTGTTACAGGGCCATCCAGAAAGGCAGAGACGCCCTACTCAGCTTTCTGCAGTACACTCCACCGACATAGAGCCGTTGCGGGGAAGAGTAACGGCGGTTCCACCTCTTGAGCACTCAGGGTTCGGACCTTAGCGTTCCGGAACCCTAAGCCCTAAACCCAAACCCAAACCCTCTCAACCCACCCCTGAACCCTGAACCCTGAACCCTGAACCCTGAACCCTGAACCCTGAACCCTAAACCCTAAACCCTAAACCCTAGCCCTAAACCCTAAACCCTTAACATCTCAGATCCGAGTTGAAGCTGGAGGAGTATGCCGTGGACCTGCGACAAGGGAATCCACATGGTCATGACCTCGATACAGCGCGTGGTTTAGGGTGTAGGGTTTAGGGTTTAGGGTTTAGGGTTTAGGGTTTAGGGTTTAGGGTGGTCCGCCACATACCTTTAAGCCTGCGAGGTACCCTAAATCCGAAAATGCTGAATATCGAGTGTAGGTCTCAAGCTGTTGTAAAATGTGTACTTGGAGTTCTTTATAAAGCCTAAACTCAAACAGATGAGGAGAATCCTAAACTCAAACCCCAAGACCCCAACAACCTCAAAGCCCCAAACCCCAACCCCTGTGAAACCCCCCTTCCCCATAAACAAGTGCCCCAAACCCTAAATCTTTAGACTCAAACTTGGGATGTTACTCCCTTATCCTAACAGTCCTTTATAGGGATTATAATAGGGGGTACTATAATCCGATTAAGGACTGTTAGTATAAGGGGGAAAGTCCCAACTCTAAACCCTGAAGCTCTAAGACTCCCCAAAATTTCCCTAAGCCCCTCAACACCCTAAATCTCTAAACTCTAAACCATGCAGCCCTTAATCCCCAAAATTGCCCCAAGCCCTCAAAACCCAACAGACTGTAAACCCTGCAGCTCTTAAACCCTAAAGTTACCCCAAGCCCTCAAAACCCAAGACCCCACGCCGTGCCAAGTCCTTCTGGAACGGGAAGCACAACGAGCTGAACAACCAGCAGCGTGCAGGGCTGAGTCCCTAAACCCTAAGACCTAAACCCTAAACCCTAGACCGTAAACCCTTGTGTTTCAAAAGCTTCATCGATCAGTTCCAAAGTCGAAGGCTGCAGAAGGAGAAGGAACTGTGTCCGACAGATCAAGTGCTTACAAAAAGTTTTCGAGAGGAACATGCCATGGACGCTCGCAAGTACAAGACGAGCGAGGTTGCAAAGAAGGATTTCGAACACATCAGGAGCATTGGATTCATTGAAGGTGGGTCCGATGATATGATGCGTTTTGCAGGGTCGTGCTTCGCAGCGAGCTTTCGAGGCACACTTGAATGCAGCATCATATCCCTGGAAACACAGAGCGTTCCCAGGGCTACGACAGCTGTGGAACAGAAGGTGGCATGCTTTGTGACTTTGGGAACAGGAATCTTCGGTCGATGTGTTGACGGAAAAACACCCTAAACCCTAAACCCAAAACCCTCCCTAAACCCTAAACCCAAAACCCTAAACAGCCGTTCTGGCCTTCAGAACCGACCGTTTTTGCAGGCGAATCATCGTGCGTTGCTCACGGAATTGCTGGCTCGGCGCCATGGAACGAGCACGCTTCAAGCAAGATACCCGTACTTCTCGCTCAGAAGGAGCTGAAGGAGATGAATCAACTTGTTGGCTCTAGGTTCTGGGGTTTAGGGTTTAGGGTTTCGGGTTTAGGGTCTAGCACGCTGATTAGTGCTGCAAGCCAGGCAATTGAGGAGCCTGAACCATGAGCACAGTTGTTTTTGTTTTTTTTTTTTTTTTTTTTGGGGGGGGGGGGGGGTAGTATAGTCTAATCTAAACCCTAAACCCTAAACCCTAAGTAATACTATTCCGATCCCTGCATTACCCTTGCTTTTTCATTCAGAAGGAGCTGCAGGAGTTGAACCGTGCGTGTACAAGGAAATTTCCCCCAACCCTCCAAGCAAGGCAGTCAAAAATCTTGCGATATTAACTTTAACAATACATTACAGTCAATATCGGAAGATGGCAATTCCACGGAAAATAGGATGCCTGCGGCTTTCTTGTCATGCGAGCCTATTTCCCGATGAGATTTTGTTTGATCCTACACGTGCTGACGTTCATGTTCTTCGGGTTCTTAACATGAACCCAGAAATTCTAAGCTCATATTGGTACATCCTAAGCCCTAAACCCCAAACCCCAAATCCTAAACCCTAAACCCCGAAACGAAACACCTACACCCCTGCTAAGAACCAAAGCCCTGTTCCTCGAGGCGTGCAAGCCCTGCTGGACGCCTTCAAGAAGCTGAGCTCAAACTTCGGGGTTTAGGGTTTAGGGTTTAGGGTTTAGGGTTTAGGGTTTAGGGTTTAGGGTTTAGGGTTAAACTTCCAAAGCTGCAGAGGCATTTGTTGTTGACGGTTTTTTGTTTTGAGCTTGCAGGGTTTTGTTTATCATTAAATGTTTCACTACGGGTTTATTCAAGGATTACAGAGTGTTTTTAGGGTTGTAGGGTTTATTCAGGGTTTTTTTGTATGGAGTGTTTATTAAGGTTTTTTGTCGAGGTTTTTCGAGTTTGGGGCGTTTGTTTTACCAGTTTAGGGGCAGGGATGCTCAGACTTTCTCACGGGTGAGGGTTTCGGGTTTATCAGTTAGGGTTTAGGACTTAGGGCTTAGGATTTAGGGTTTAGGGTTTAAGCAGCAGCTTCAACTCGATACAGCAGCACTCACATGCTTCGTAGCCCAGGAAGAAGTATCCGGCTGAGCCAACCCTCGAGGACGTGTAGCTTGGCTGGAGGAGTTAGGGGCCCTAAGCCCTAAACCCTAAACCCTAAACCCTAAACCCTAAACCTTAACCCCTTAATCCCTAAGCTATTTGTTTTATTGCTTACTGGCTTTGGTGTGCAAGTCTTCTGGATGCTCGCAGCTTTGTTTTTCAAGAGTTTCATCCCAAGACCCTATTCTTATGGGTTCCCCTACTACCCCCCTCTATACTCCCCCCCCCCTAGGTTCCCCCCTTAGATAACCTTAATTAGGCTTAATTAGCCCTAAATACCCTTAAAATATTGGGGGAACCTAGGGGGGGTAGTATAGAGGGGGGTGGTAGGGGAACCCCTGATAATCCCTAAACCCTCTTGTGTCTTAGGCTTTGGGAGTGTAGTCCCCTCTTGTACTAACAGTCCTTCATAAGGATGATAGTAACCCCCCCCCCCCCCAATTCTAATCCCTATAAAGGACTGCGAGAATAAGGGGGAACATCACAAGGTGCAGGGTTTATTTACAGTTCCTCAGGTTGTCCTAAACCGAGCCAGGTTGCCCCGACAGTTCTAAGTACCATCTTGTAGACTTGCCGTAAGCCCCTAAACCCTAAGCCCTAAACCCTAAACCGTAGGATGTCCTTCCTTCAATGGCGCTCAATCTCTTGGGCGCTTCGGGTCTTAAGGTTTACGGTCCCTAGGCCCTAACCCTGAACCCTGAACCTTTCAAGGATTTTGGGTCTTCTTAGCGTTCGGGTTGCGGGTTTCAAGGCTTCGGGCCCTAAATCCTAAACCCCAAACCCTAAACCCTAGACCCTAGACCCTAAACCCTAAACCCTAAACCCCAAACCCTAAACCCTAGACCCTAGACCCTAAACCCTAAATCCGGCTTTGGGTGGCCAACATGTTCAAACCCGCTGCGCACCTCAGCAAGGCACGAGTCCACAAGCTCTGAGGATTAATATAGCGGCCTTCATAAATTAGAATAGGGTTTTGGGGGTCATTGTAGTACAATTATAAAGGCGCCATAAGGGAATACTACTAGTAATTGTGTATAATTACCTGGGATTCTATTTCCCTACAGTTTAGTAGTAACTACCCCTTAATTAGCAGGTAGAACCCAGAAAACTGTAGGTGAAAAGGGTCCCAGGTAGGGTTTAGGGTTGAGGGTACCTGTCCCAAACCGGAAACAACTCCGAGAAGACCTGGCGCCCATGGGACTCATACGACCACTTGACCCATGGGTTTTGGGGTTATGGGTTCATAAAGGGTTTCGGGACACTGCGGCTAATCAGACTGAGGCCATGCGATTTCAAGCAGTGGCCCTTCTACCACTGATCGCTGAGTCACTGACCCCACGACCTCGTAGACCCCAAGTGCCGAATTGCACCTGGGCTAGCGATAAGTGGAGTCACAAGTAGGGTGCGGGAACAATAACTACTTTACTTTTAACTAGGTAGGCCCTTGGGGCATTGTATATTTTCCCTTGTTGGGTTTAAGGGGGTCATATTCAGGAATATTTTTCAGAGGGTCTTAGGGGCCATCCTAGGTAACTTTTCTGGGGTACTTAAATTATAACCCTATTCATAACTACCCATAAAGAGTGCAAGCAATCTTGAGAAAACTGCGCCAACAGCATTGCAATCACCTGCGCACCATAAAGTAGACGCCCTCAAAACGAACATGGAACCCCTAAAAGGTCCCTTCGAAAACGACTGTCCTCTTTAAGGGACCCTTTTTGTAGGTTCCATGCTCGTCTTGGGGAGTGTAGACATTGCCGTGCGCCCTGTCCAGCCGGCCAAATGCGCGGCGCTTCAGGGCGTATGCAACTCAAGCACGATGGTCCTCCGGATTCTTGAGAGGGCCCTAAACCCTAAACCCTAAACCTTAAACCCTAAACCCTAAACGGATGATCTTACTGTCTTACGAGGAACCGGTGTAGGCCCATTTAAGAGGGCTTAGGATCCGAAATAAGCCCCTTTAAACAACAAAAGGGTACCCTATCTTTATTCCTAGGTTCCTCTCGGGTCTAGTTTGGGATTTTCGTGTTAGGAAAGCTCAAAAACGGTTCCTCCTTGAAGGGGCAAAAAAATCTAAGGACGGACGAACTTACTACTCAGATTCAGTATGCTACTAAGGGCTATATTAAGGTGTATCGGATTCCCTTCTAAGAACTTAGGCTTCAGGGTTCAGGGTTCAGGGTTCAGGGTTCAGGGTTTAGGGTTTAGGGTTTAGGGTTTAGGGTTTAGGGTTTAGGGTTTAGGGTTTTTTTGGCAAGCTAAAAGAGTAAGAATATTGCAGCTTCGGCTCGGGGCTTCATGGGGCCTAGGGCCTAAACCTCCAGGTTGAGTTCCCTTTTGGGTGGGGTTTAGGGTTTAGGGTTTAGGGTTTAGGGCTTAGGGTTTAGGGTTTAGGGTTTAGGGTTTAGGGTTTAGGGTTTAGGGTTTAGGGTTTCGGGCTGGTTTGTCGAGTGAAGGAGGCTGGCTAGTTACCTCAGTACAGGCACGCTTGGAAGGTTTTAAGCTTGCATGTGTTGTTTCGGGCATCACTTATCTCATTCCACCCTAAACCCCAAACCCCACGGCCCCCCAAACCGCCAAATCCCCTAAGCCCCTAAACGCCCACACCCGAACCGGGATCCTAAACACTAAGACCTAAACCTCACTAAGTAACCGGGATGCCTGCAACCTCCAAGCAGCTGGGGAAGAGCACTCTATATCCCCCTTGGGAATTATTATTATTTTTGTTCATATAAAACCCAAGAGGATATTTAGCAAATATTTTGTATGAAGGTTCTAAGGGGAGTAGAGTACTCTTCTCAACCTGAAACCCTATGTCCTAAACCTCCAGGGTTTTTGAGCCCAACGGCTTCTCCTCAAAACTGCCCTGCTCAAAACTCCTCTAAGACCGCAAGATTCCTCGCCCTATCTCCCGGTAGCTCCGAATGCACTACTGTTTAGGGTTTCGGGTTTCGGGTTTCGGGTTTCGGGTTCTAAGGTTCTGAGGTTCACCTTTTTTTCTTAGTGAGGATGAAGCCCTGCAACCCTAAATTTACTAAACCCTGTGTTGCCCTTTGCACAGGTTTTCTGCACGGAGGGCCGGCAGAGATCATTTCAGTTGGAAGCATTCGGCTGCAGAGGGGCGACTGAGGGTAAGAGAAACCAGGTTTAGGGTTCAGGGTTTAGGGTTTAGGGTTTAGGGTTAGGGTTTAGGGCCATGAAACCTCCGCACAGCTTGCCCTAAACGCCCCACCCTGAACCCTAAATCCTTGTTACGTTTCTTGCTCGGCAGGAGCATAGAAACTTGGCTTGAAACTCTCCGCCCTACGCTTGAGTGCATTGCATCTATGACACTTATCTTGCATCACACTGTTTCTCGCTCTCATATATATATATATATACATATACAGGAAAAGACAAAATTAGCGTATATGTCTATGCACATATATCTATGCATTTGGTTTATTCGTAATTAGATTCGCGACTATCTACATATACACATATATAAAAATATATATATATATATAAGTTTTCTATCTATATATATATATATTCCCTCCTAGGTCCTAAACCCGGAACCCAAAACCCTAAACCCTGAACCCCTAAACCCTGAACCCCTAAACCCTGAACCCCTGAACCCTAAACGCTGAACCCTAAACCCTACACCCGGTACACCACACAAAAGGGCTGAGAGCCCATCGCGCCACTCTAGCGGCCCGACCACGCGAGACGAGACTTTCAAGGCCTTCCGTCATTCAAAAGCGTCCGAAATCCTAAGCCCTAAGCCCTGAACCTTAGACCTTCTATCCCTAAACCCCAAAACCCAAAACCCTAAACCTCTATCCCTAAACCCTAAACCTTAAACCCTCTACTCCTAAAGTCTTGAGAACCCTAGGAGTCTAAACAACGTCAGAGAGCGGGCCAAGTTCTTTAGATGACTGACCCTAAACGCCTAAGCCCCGAAGCCCTACACCCGAAACCCTAAACCCCAAACCCCTATAACCGGGTCTAGGGGTTAGGGTTCAGGGGACCTTGGACCCCTAAGATCACACCCTTGGGTTTGGGGACCCCCCAAGGTAGCAGACGGGCAATATGCGGAGTGTATTAAGGGAAATCTTTAGGGGTACAACCTTCGGGTACGAGTCTTAGCCCCTTGAGACTCTACCGGGCTTGGCCGCGGGCCTTCTGGGGTATTCGAGATTTTCCCTTCTTGGGGCTTCAGAGCATTGCATTTAGGAACATGTTTGGAAGGGCTTTAAGGGCTGTTCCTAGTTAAGGACTCCTTAACAAACCTGAAGCCCTAACACCTAAACCCTCTTTATATCACTAACAATGGTTTGTACTTCCCTGTGGAGTTTTTGGAGGGCTCATCCAAAAGACGCTGGTTCAGGATTTTGAGCGCAAACAGAACTCTCTACAGGAATCGTTTCAATGTGTGAGGACGAACATGACTATGAATATTGCTGTGAGAGTATGTGTATACATATATATATATACACATGTACCTGGAGTGTCCTGTTGAGGGTGCTAGAAATTAAAGAGCCTACTATATCTGTGAGGGGCAGGTGCAATTCCGCCTAAGCAATACATGAAGACCCCAGGTATGCTATAGGCTTAGGGCTTCTGCTTTTGTGTTCATCTAAGGGTAGTTTTTATGGGCCTTGAATATGGTCCCTTACCTCCTTGAAAGGGTTCTGAAGTAGGGGCCCTCGGGCTTTCTAGGGTACATAAGGGGGTTTAGGGTTTAGGGTTTAGGGTTTAGGGTTTAGGGTTTAGGGTTTAGGGTTTAGGGTTTAGGGTTTAGGGTTTTAAGGGCCCATACTAGACTAGGACCCGGAGTAGGCCCTGCCTTCCTTTTTTAGGGTTGGGGTTCCCTTATGGGCGCCCTTTTTATTCCTTGGTTACTCCTGGGTCTAGCATGTCGAGGTTTAGGGTTTAAGGTTTAGGGTTCAGGCTTTAGGGTTCAGGGTTATGGAAGTAGGGCCAAGCGTTTCGGCACTGAACAGCTATGCGCCCTAAGACGAAACTAAGTTTTAAATGTAGCGCAATGAGGGATGCATACTTATACTAGACGCTGTGGTAATATTGCTCTAAACCCGAAACCCAAAACCATAAACCCTAATTCATAGGCTCTAGTCTGCAATGTTTGAATTCTTGGGGTTTAGGAAGATGAGAGGTGCCCTTTTTCCTTTTTGGGGGACTTGGGCTCCTTAACGAAGAAGACAAACGGAAAAACACAAGAGGTTAAGAGTTTTTTGGGCGTAGTGACCCTTATTATAAACCATAAAGCCTAAACCCTAAACCCTAAACCCTTATTATTAACTGGTTAAGGTGCCAAGCTTTAGAACCTCTCAACCCGAAACCCTCTCAACCCTAAACTCCAAAACCCCGAAACGCTCTCAACCGCAAATCCTAAACCCGAACCCCGAAACCTTCTCAACCCTAACGCTAACCCCGAAACACTAACCCTAAAACCCTAGCCCTAAACCCTACACCCTAACCCAAACCCTCTCAACCCTAAACCCTAACCCCTGAACCTTACCCTAAACCCTTGCCCTAAACCCTAAACCCCAAACCCTAAACCCTAGCCCTAAACCCTAAACCCTAAACCTCCAACGCGCCATGAATCGCCCTCCGGGCATCCGTGCAATCCTGCGGCAGCCCGGGGAGCCTGGGATCTGAAGAAGTTTAGGGTTTAGGGTTTAGGGTTTGGGGTTTGGGGTTTAGGTTTTAGGGTTTAGGGTTTAGGGTTTAAAGTTTAGGGTCTGCTGTCCTTAAGCAAATCAGACAACCCTAAACCTTAAATCCTAAACAGTTCCATATGTGCGGACCCTCTGCTTCAGAGGGATCGGTTGTAGGGCCCTGGAATCCCGACCCAGCCCCGTAGCAGCCCTAAACCTTACCAGCTGCAAAAGCCCCAAACCCCTAAAACCTGAACCCCCAAACCCTGACCCTTAAACCATCTAAGCACCTAAACCCTAAACGCTAAACCCTAAACCCTAAACCCTAAACCCTAAACCCTAAACCCTAAACCCTAAACCCTAAACCCTAAACCCTAAACCCTAAACCCTAAACGCAGCTGAGGCAAAGAAATCCGGGCGACCGCGGAAAGCACCTCCGTTTGATTCCGCCGCTGGGCTGCGCACCACGCGCCCTACAACTTAGTAGCCTACTTAGGGTTTAGGGTTTAGGGTTTAGGATTTAGGGTTTGGGGTTTAGGGTTTAGGGTGAGTACACTTCACTTTTTTTGGGATACCAAAACCCCCTATAGAACTGAAAGCGTACACTTTTTGGGGGCTTCTGACCTCAGCAACTAAGACAACCCCAAGCGCTCTTTTGGTGTGGGGTTTGGGATTCATAGGGTTTTATGGGGGGGGTTTTCGGGTTGTGGGTTTAGGGTTTTGATAGGGTTTTAGGGTTGAGGGTTGAATAAGGGATTTTAGGGATTGTAGGGCTTAGGGTTGAGGTTCATGCCTGGTATAAACCCTAAACCCTGAACTAACCTGCGCGCTGAACTTTAAGGGCCTTAAGAACACTAAGACCCTAAGAAACCCCTAAACCCCTTAACTCTAAACCCTAAGCCGTACACCTATAAGCCCTACACCCAGGTAGGAACCCCCTGAGGACCCGCCTTAAGAGCCTTAAGAGTCCCAGCCCTAAACCTTAAACCGCAAAACCCCAAGTGCCTTGCATGTAGGGGTTTAGAGGTTTAGGGGATTAGAGATTAGGGGTTTAGGGTTCAGGGTTTAGGGTTTAGGGTTCAGGGCTTAGGGTTTAGGGTTCAGGGCTAGGGCTTCAGGGTTTCGAAGAACCCCACCGCGCTAGCGTTCATGCGCCAAGGAGGTGCCGGCGGACGTTGGGCCGAGAGTTCCAGGAGATCGCCTTTCAAGAGGCGGAAACTCCCAAGTTGGGGGTTTGGGGTCTAGGGTTTAGGGGTTTAGGGTTTCAGGGCTTCGGGGCTTTCGGACGGTCGAGTATTGTAGGCCTTTAGGGTTTCAGCTCGTCTTTTGTGAGCGTGTGTGCGTGTGTGTGTGTGTGCGCGCGCACATGTTGGTCAGCTTGGTGATCTGTTTGTTGCTTTAGAGTGGTGGGGTTTAGCATCTTAGGGTTTAGTTTTTTCCCTTAGGGCGCGCCTTAGGTTTAACTTAGAGTTCTCAATGTTTAGGTTTGTTGGGCTCTGAAGGTTTTAATGGCCCTGAAGTATGAAGCCCGAAGCTCCAAGAACCTCAAAGCCCTCAGCCAGTTACACCCTAAGCCCTAAACCCTAAGCCCTAAGCCCGCAGAAAAAGCCCTCAGACCAAAAAAACCTAAATCCCTTAATTCGCCCTGTCGACGACCCAACAGCATAACTAGCTTCGAATTCACATTTCCGGATTTGTGGTCTTGGCGAGGGCAGCTTTGATCAGGGCCTCTTCTTTGCAGAGACGACTGAGACCCAACACTACGTGCTGTTAAGGCTAAGGACCAAACAGGTGAACACAGAACCCCTTGCCCACTCTCAACCTTAACCACTAAAAAAAAAAGCCCCCAAACCTCAAACCCCTGCAACCACTAACCCGCTTCTCAACACCCAAACCCTGCAGATCAAGCCTAACCCCTAAGTTCCAATCAAGCACTCCTACATGCCCTATGTCGTCTAACCCCAACCCCCAAACCACAAACCCTAAACCCCAAGCCCTAAACCCTAAACCCCAAACCCTAAACCCTAAACCCCAAACCCCAAACCAGAAACCCTAAATCCCCACCAAACCCTAAACCCCAAAGCCCCTAAAGATCCTTCCTAGGCGGGGGCCCCCCGCCGCTGAAGCGGCCCAGGCTGGGCCTCGTTCAAGGGTTTCAAGGGCCCTTAGGGCCCTTTTAAGGGGTTTAGGGTTTAGGGTTTAGGGTCTTGGGTTTTGGGTGTAGGGTGTAGGGTGTAGGGAGTTTAAGGGAGTTTAGGGAGTTTAGGGTTTGGGGGCTTAGGGTTTCAAGGGCCCGAAAACCCTAAGGAGTTTAGGGTTTGGGGCTTCAAAGGTTTTAGGGTTTGGGGCTTCAAAGGGTTTAGGGTTTGGGGCTTCAAGGGGTTTAGGGTCTAGGGTTTGGGGCTTCAAGGGGTTCAGGCGTTAGGGCTTCAAAGGGTTTAGGGATAAGGGCTTCAAGGGGTTCAGGGTTTAGGGGCTTCACGGGGCGTAGGGTTTAGGGCTTCATGGGGTTGAGGGTTGAGGGCTTCAACGGGTTTAAGGTTTAGGGGGCTTGGGGCTTGGGGCTTGGGACTTCAAGGGCTTCAAGGACTCGAAAACCATGGCGTTAGGATTTAGGTCTTAGGGTCTAGGGTTTGGGGCTTCAAGGGCTTCAAGAACCTTAAACCCCAAGGGTTAGGCTTCAGGGTTTAGGGTTAGGTTTTAGGGCTTCAAGGACCCTGAAAGCCTACGGGGCTTAGGGTTTGGGGCTTGGGGTTGAGGGCCTCAAGGGCTTAGGGTTTCAGGGCTTCTGGGGCCCAGGGCTTTCAGGTCTTTCAAGGATAGGCCCTCAGCCCAAACTCGGGGGTAGGGTTTAGGGTTTAGGGCTTAGGCCCCAAAAGAAGCCCCATGCCCAAGTGAAGGCTTGTTGGAGTCTCGAGGCCTTCGCCGGCAGCTGTGGCCCCACAGGCCAGGGGCGCTTGTCTGGTTCGCCAATCTCTCAATTGGGTTTAGGGTTTAGCGTTTAGGGTTTCGGGCCCAGGGTGTAGGGAATTTAGGGTATGTGTGGGTGTGTATGGGTCTTTTCGGGTATGTAGGGTAATTATGTAGGGTCTACTGCTGCACCTAAGCTCTCTAAACCCTAAGCCGTTTAAAACCCTCTCCACCCTCCGCCCTCAGGATTTAGGGGCTAAGCCAAGATCCTGAGCCCCAAGGGGTTTGGGGTCTTTGGTTTAAGGTGTGGGGTGGTTTCAGGTTGTTTAGGATTAGGAGTTTAGGATTTGGGGATTAGGGACACGGTGTTGGGCTTGGGGCTTCGAGGTTTGTTCAACTCTGCCTGGAGCTCTGCCGTTCTTAGCATTGAAGTGGCGGGGGGGGGGGGCTTAGACCTTGTTATCTCTTATTCTTCTCTGATTAATTACCATTTTGAATGTTTAAAGTCGTATTCATCTTCTTAACATTCGTATGCACCATAAACGCCCTGAATTCAATCAGTGTTGTGGCGCAACACGGGCTCAAGCAGCTGTCTTGTTGATCTTGGTACTTTTGGAATGTCTGCTTGGGGCTCATACGGTTCAGGGTTCAGGGCTTCAATTCCTTCGCATATCTCTCGACTGAAACACCTGATCCCTCTAATTTTAAGAGAGGGGATGGCTCGTAAAACCCAATACACGCTACCCCCCCTAAATCATTGTCTGTCCTGACTAGGGGTTATAATCAATGACGGCAACCGGAGACATAGCTTGTTATACTCGAGTGCAGGGGATGCGCTGATATACTTCTAGCCCTACTTCCCTAAACCCTAAACCTTCCTCAAACCTTAAACCCCCAAACCTTAGACTCTCAACCCCGAGCTCTGGAACCTAAATCCCCTCAAGCCCTGAACCCTGAACCCTAACCCCCCAGTGGCCCTTCAACCTGCACCTTAAACCCTAAGCCCTTAACCCTGAAACCCTAAACCCTGCAGAGCTCGTCAGCGGAAGTTTCCCCGATGAGTGGCCTTCCATGGGCAGTGAGTGCAGCGTCCAGCAGCCAAAGCAGGCGCCGGAGGCTGGGTTTGGGGGTTTAGGGTTGAGAGTTTAGGGTTTAGGTTTTTTTGGGTTTAGGGTTTAGGGTTTAGGGTTTAGGGACATGTGAAGTTTTGGACCTACTTGGAGTTTCATGGGTAGTTGGCTTGGCGTGTAGGGTTTTGCGCTTAAGCCCTTGCTCGGAGGTTCATGGGTAGCTACGGGCAGGGTTGTAAGTAGGATGCCTATTTTCTCCTTCTTTGCGCTACTTGCAACCCTACTCTAGGGGTCGGGATAACCCCGCTTCTAACTCCTATGAACCTCCAAGTAAGCCAAAACAACCCACTTCAACAATTGAAGCCCAAAGAAGCACACCCTGAACCCTGAACCCTGAACCCTGAACCCTGAACCCTAAACCCTAAACCCTAAACCCTAAACCCTAAACCCTAAACCCTAAACCGCAAATGCCTTTGCAGCTGCCACGGCCGCCGCCGGTGGTCTCGGAGGAGGTGCAGGTGCGGGCTTTAGGACTTTTGGGCTCAGGTTTCAAGGTGTAGGGTGTAGGGTGTAGGGTTTAGGGTTTAGGGTTTAGGGTTTAGGGTTTAGGGTTTAGGGTTTAGGGTTTAGGGTTTAGGCGTGTTGGGTTGAGGGGTTGGAGGCTTTGCACTTTTGGGGTAGGATGTTCAGCTCTTGTCCTTCCTGCCTTTGTCTTTCTCTAGTCTGGCACCACACTCGAGGTAGCTTCGGGTCGAGCGAACGCACACAATAACCAGGATTCAGGACTCTTGACCCTAAACCCTTCGATCCTAAAACCCTAAGATAGAAAACTCTAAACCGCTCAATCTTGAAGCCCCCTAAGCCACCGAAACGCCGAGTCTCAGAAGCATGACGGTTCAGAGGTGACTTTTGTGGATGCTCGTAGTACAGAACCTATTTCATACCCTAAACCTTAAACCCCAAACCCTAGACCCTCAACCCCCAAAGAAGCCCTAGCAGCTTGATGGCTTGACGGGTTGAGGGCGTTTGGGGAGGGGGGGGGGGAGGCCAGGGGGGTTGGGGGTTTATAAGGGTTTACTGGTTTACGAATTGTAAGCTCGGGAGGGGCTTAAAGCGGTTTTGGGAATTCCTAGCCTACATCCTCTTCCAACCCTAAAGAACCCAAAGCGCACTTTTTGTAGGTTACTAAGAATCCCGTAATGGGTTTTGTAGCCACAACCTGCAAGAAACGCAGGCTTTGGGTTACCTTCAGCCCGAAACCCTAAACCCTCAAAAACCCTCAAAAACCCTAACACCTAAACAGGTTTCCCTGCGCACTTCGGCCTTCGTGGTCCAACAGGCAGGGTGCAGGGTTTGGGGGGGTTGTAAGGTCTAGGGTTTGAGGGTTTCGGGTGTCAGGATTCAGATTTTGAGGTGCAGGGTTTGGGCCTTAGGGTTTTAGGCATGGGAAAAAGTGCACTACTAAACATACCATTGGGAGCTTCTTCATACTGTAAGGTTTAAAATTTCGGACTTTCGGTAGTATTTGCGGCAGTTTCAGGTTGAAGGCTTTTGGGTTTCATCAGGGGTCCCGGGGTTCATGCTTCAAGGCTTCGGGGCGTTGACGTGAAGGAAGTAGGCAGTCAACCCCCCAAAACGGAAACTCCTACTTTGGAAAACACAAACATATTTCGCAACACCCAAGAAAGAAGTCCCCTGGGCACACAAGTGCAGTGTTTAGGGCTGCTTGTTTCGGTTAATCACGGAATTTTCCCACACCCAAAAGAGCCCAAAGCTTTGTTTTAAAGCATCATAGCCATAGTACGGGAACAGGTTTTCAGCCGCGCTATCACCAGGATGGCGCCATGCCGTAGTATACTTGATGAGGGGACTGAGACAAAGCTACCAGGGTGTTAGGGTTCAGGGTTTAGTGTTTAGGGGTTGGGGTTTAGGGTTTAGGGGGGTTAGGGTGTAGGATTTAGGGTTTAGGGTTTAGGGTTTAGGGTTTTGGGTTTAGGGTTTAGGTTTTAGGGTAGAAGCCGATGCAGGCATCGAACCGGAGCTGGCGAGAGACCTACCGAGTGTTACGCGAAGTTGGCCAAGGCCCGCCCAAGCCTTCAAGCTTGCAACCCTAAGACCGGGGTAGGGTTTAGGGTTTAGGATTTGGGATTTAGCGTTTAGGGTTTAGGGTTTAGGGTTTAGGGTTCAGGGTTCAGGGTTTAGGGTTTTGGGGTTTAGGGTTTTGGGGTTTGGAGGGTTTAGGATTTAGGGTGGGGTTTAGGGGTTTAGGGCCAAGGGTTTAGGGTGTAGGGTCCTTACGCCTACCCCTACAGTTTGCGGAAGACCCAAATTGAAGCCTTGTTCCTCAGCTGCTGGCGGTGGGCGAGCGTCCGGCGAGAATTGCATGGGCACTCGGAGCCGGTGTGCCAAAGGAGCTGGGCATGTTTGGTGCTACAAGCTGAGCTTCGTGGGTTCTCAGCGCATGGATGTGTGCAAAAGGAGGCCGAACTCGCCAGCTGAAGGGCTCAGACCCCTTCTAAAGCGCAGCAAGCCAAGAGGGCACCCGTTGTTTTGTTTTTGGTAGCGTTTAGGGTTTAAAGTTTAGGGTTTAGGGTTTAGTTGCATCCAGATTCGCCCTAGACCCGAAACACTAATCCTAATCCCTAATGCTCTCTGCGTTCAATCATGGGGCTCCTACATCGAATCTGTAGGGTTGTACCCTTGGGTTTCGGAACCCTTTTAAAGTCTCCAGGACCCGAGGTAGGCCCTCGTTCCATTTTCTTAGGCTTAGCTTCCCTTATAAGCCCCTCCAAGCCAAAAAGGGTACCCTTTCAATTGGTTGCACTTGGATCTAGATCCTCTAAGGGAATATAAGCGCTGTTTTAGGAGCATGGTGGGGGAACCCTCTCTTCGGAGGGCGATTGGAAGCCTCAAGAAGCTTCGTCGTCCGTGGGCCTTCGTCACGTACGGCCAGCCGAGCCGACTGTCACACCTCGTCCTGATCAGCCCCTCTTCGAGAAGAAAATGAGGCTAATGCCGATATTCATACAGATACCCCTGCTTCGGAAGGAGATGTAGGCGACATGTTGCACTGCAGTCGAAATGAGATTGAACACCATGAGTTCTGCCAACGCACCCGGGGAACCACCCCAGCGAGGAAGCACAGCCCGATCAATCCCAAGGAGTTCCAGCTTGATCAATGCTTCTTTCGCAAGTTTGCCTGCTCTTGGCGGCTGTAAGCCCTGGACATTCAACTGGGGTTTAGGGTGGGTTTTGGGGGGTTGTTTGTGGTTAAGGGCTTACTTGTGTTATCAACCCTTAAGTAAGGCTACTACTTGAAGGATGCCCAAGAAAGCCCTCAAGCCCTGACGACCCTAAACCTTAACTTATAAAGTTCTCTCAAAATCTAGCTATTGTATAGTTGCACTCCTTACATCACCAGCCTAACTTGCACTTAACATCCCCAGCTCCAAGCCCTAGTTTCAACAAGTTGCGTGAAACTTCAGCCCCGGAACCCTAAACTTCGTAGTAGAGCAGGTAACCTTTGACCTTTTCGGGGTATTGCAATGCCGAACAAATCCCAAAGGCTAACCTTTAGTTCCCTTAGGTTACTGGACAGCTAAGCAAAATCTAAACCCTAACCCCTCTTCAAGACTCCGGTCTTGCAGTCATCTCCAAGAAGTTGGAGCATCCTTATCCCATGCCCCAAAATATAACCTGAAGGGAACCCCAGCTCCAATCATCCTTGCACCATGTTCCGAATCCAAATCCTAAACCCCGAACCCTAAACCCGCTTCAAGAAGCGGCTTTGGTGTACTGTGGTTGTGCCGGCGCGCTAGGGTCTGAAGTTTCGCATCCCCAGAAAACACCCCCCACCCCGCCAAACCTCAGGAGGGCGGCTGCGTTTAAGGTGTAGGGTTTAGGGCTTATAGGGCGTCGGTTTTTACCACTGTATGCTTAAGAATCCCGCAAGAATGAAACGCATTCGTCCTTGCAGGGGTGATATATAGGGATTCTTAGCTTTCATGTTTTTGGGGGGGAGAGGGGGGGGTGGGGGGGGGAGGGAGGGGGGGGGGGGAGGGGGGGTGGGAAAAGGGGGGGGGAGGGAGGGGGGGGGAGGGTGTGGGGTGATAGGGGTTTGGGGGTTCAAGTGAGGGTTCTATCCTATAGGAGGGGTTTGTGTTCGAGCTCCCTTAGAAGCGCTCTTTTGACTTCGTACGCCTGCTTCGCATCCCCTAGAAAACGTTATGAGAATCCCCACAACCCACCTTACTAACTCTACTTACGAAAAAACCAAGTAGCCCTAAACCCTAGACCCTAAACCCTAAACCCTGGAACCTTCCGGTAGGGCTGCCTGCCCTTGTTGGGAGTATTTCATGCCTCCCCTTCTCGGGAGATTATGAGGAGATTATGTGCCGGAGCATGTTGTTGGAGGGCTTTTAGGGGCCACCCTGAACCCTACACCCTAAGCCCTAAACCCTAAACCCTAGCCCTAAACCCTAAACCCTAGCCCTAAACCCTAAACCCTCGGTGAACGTTCTTGTTGACCACGATCCGCCGAAAGTCACAGGAGCCACCGCTAGCGTCTTGCATGCTGAGGCCCCGAGCGCGTTTGTCTTGGCTGATGAGTGTATTATATGAGGTTCCTTCTTAATTTTGGTGAGTGTACATATTGGGTGAACCTTGGGGGGTACAAGGAATATAAACCCTAATTACTTCATATAGGGTTAGTTTAAGGTAAGGGTGTGACAGGCTGCACAGGGTTTATTTCGGATTTCCTTAGGGTTGATTAAGGAGTTGACTTTGGGTGTATTTAGGGTTTAGGTCCTAAGCCGGAAACCAACCCGAAAAAAACCTCAATCCTAGGAGGGGAGGGCCTGCGGTTAAGGTTTCGGGCTTGGGCCTTATAGGGGCTAGGATAGGTGTCTAGAGGTTCAGGGTGTATGGGCCTTAGGGTTCAAGGGTTTAGGGGTGTAGGGTTTACGGACCTTTGGACTTTGGCAGCTGCAGAGTTGAGGGTGTTAGCCGTCGGGTTTGGCAATTTGGGGTTCAGAAAGCGGGTTTTGGGTTTAAGGTTTAGTGTTTAGGGATGAGGGATTATATAGGCGTTGAGATTGAGGGTGTGAGGTTTTCAGACTCCGGCCGCCTGGGCTGCGTGGCCATGGATGAAAGCATGAGGCTAAACCTCGCTGGCGTGTTTGCTCTATGTCAAGACACGCTACTTCGACCACGCTGGATATCCTGCTTGTGCGCCGCGCAGCGGACCAGCATGACGGTGGCCCGGCTCGGAACCTTTGCTGGAGCAAGCTCGCAGCCACCCCCTGCTGCAGCTGGCCAGATAGGATGGGATCTGACAGACGAGACGAGTCGACGTCACCGAGCCATCATGCAGAACGCGAGCAAGAAGAACCGTGTGCCTGCTTCCTGTCCCGCTACTCCGGCAGAGAGTTGGCACGGAGAATCGTGGCTGCAGGTGCCAAGATTCAGGGCAGCATCGTGCGGGAGATGGTCAGGTGGGCATACGACTGCGCAGCTCTATGGGTCGCGGCAGTTGTCCGAGCAGCTTTGTTGCTAATGGTTTCTATTGGATGCCATCGGTGGTAGCCGGCGGGTTCCTACGGCTCCAAGGATTTAACGAGATGTTCCGTTTTTTACAGAGCTCGTTTTAGGTCCTGGAATGTGCAGATTTCTGTTGGTTTTGTCCAGCCTCCAGACCCCAAGTGTAGCAACGTCCAGAAAGACCCCAAACCCTGAAACCTCAACCCGAAACCCTGAACCCTTACAGGAACCCTGAAGCCTCAATCCTAAACCCGACACCCTAAATCCTAAACCCTAAGCCCTAACCCTACACCCTAAACCCTAAACCCTAAACCCGAAACCCTTCCCGCAGTGGCAGAGGCAGCGGCGGAGGGGGATCCGGGTTTCGACCCAATCAGGCAAGGGGGTTGAGGGCTTAGGGTAGTATTTTTGCGGGGGTTTAGGGTTGAGGTTTAGGGTATGCGTTTGGGTTTAGGGCTCGTGTTTGGGGGTTTAGGGTTCTCAGTACCCTTATGCATGATTCCCTTTTGAAGGATACTAACCAAGCTAAGGGTTTAGGGTTAGGGTTTGGGTTTCGAGTATGGTTCGGGGAGGATCGGTTCGTAACCCTAAACCCTAAACCCTCACCCTAAACCCTAAACCCTAAACCCTAAACCCTAAACCCTAAACCCTAAACCCTAAACCCTAAACCTTTGTGTTGACTGGTCTTGGATGTGCTAGCCTGTTGTACCCCCAGCGCTGAGCCCTCCATAAACCCGGCTGTTCTTTGCAAGCAGCTCAAGAGGTTTAGGGTTTAGGGTTTAGGGTTTAGGGTTTAGGGTTTAGGGTTTAGGGTTTAGGGTTTAGGGTCATCCTAAATACACCCTGCACCCTAAACCCTAGACCCTTCAATGGTTGACTAAATTGAAGTTAAACAGCCCCGAAGCCCATCTCCCGAATCCATCAGCCCCTGAAGCTTTCAAAGCACCTTTTCCATAATAGTTTAGGGTTTAGGGTTTAGGGTTTAGGGTTTAGGGAGGCAATTCCTTGTCGTGACAGTCTGTTTGTCTGGCGTGGCGTGGTAGAAACGTCTTGACGCGGTGTGGTTGACAGAAAGCTGGCTTTGCGTTCCGTGAGCCACGTGGACATGATGCTGGAGAAGCTGCGTGTTTTGGAGAACCAGGAGTGCCCGGATGCGGATGCGAGGGCCTCGATTATGTCAGCTATGCAAGTGCGCCCTCCTGCGTGCTGAGGAATACAGCGCTGGGCAAAGCAACGCCCTAACTATAACCCTAAATAAACCCTAAACCCTAAACCCCAAAGCGGGGGGCGGGGAGCGGTGGGAGGGCGGGGGGGGGGGGGGGGGGGGGGGGGGGGGGGAGGCGCGGGGGGGGTGCGGGGGGAGGGGGAGGGGGTTGGGGCAGGGGCGGGTTCATGGGAGGTGGGTACGTAGGGAGAATTAGGGAGTAGTAGGAGTGCCCTTGAACCCCCTCTCCCTAAACCCGAAACCCTAAACCCTTAAGAACTCTCTAACCTGACTGCACAGGTCTCCAGCAACTTGCTTAAGAATCCTATAATTGTACACAAAGCCCCAAAATCAGAAAATTAGGCCAAACCAACGTTTCAAGGTTTTTAGGCTCGAACCCTCAACCCTCAACCCTCAACCCTCAACCCTAAACCCTAAACCCTAAACCCTAAACCCTAAACCCTGCACCCGCAACTTTTGCTGAGCAACCTTGGGGGCTGAGTCAAAGTCTTTTCTCGAGGTGCCAGACGTCGCAATGCAGCCTCTTCCCTGACCAGTTCTGCCTGGATGCTGCCAGGCACTGCGGAGGGCTTAAGGTTTTTGGGGTTTAGGGCTTAGGGCTTAGGGTTCAGGGTTCAGGGTTTAGGGTTTAGGGCACCCGAAGTCCCAACACCCCAAGCACCAAAATCCAAAGAACCCCAAGAGCCCCAAGCACTGAATCTCAAAACCCCAAGAACCCCAAAACACAAGAATCCAAGAGGCCATTCCAGGGTCTTCAGGTAGTCCGGTGGCACCCTTTTGCTGTTTGGTTGCTCCACAATTTCCCTATAAAGTATCCAAACCCCCAAAAAGGGTTGAGGGTTTAGGCCTAAACCCTGCACCCTAAGCCGTCACTCCGATGTAGAAAAAGCAACCCTCAGAAAGCACTCTACTAAAACCCTAAACCCTAGGCCCTAAGACCTCCTAAAAACATGGAAAATGTCACCCCATGAACCCTAAACCCTAAAACATAAACCCTAAACCCTAAAGCCTAAACCTTGCTGGGCCATACGCAGTGTTTTGAAGGTTTTCTTTCCAGGTCTCGGGGATGCCAGGTCCACGATTGGGGTTTCGGGTTCAGGGTTTAGGGTTTAGGGTTTAGATTTAGAGTTTAGTGTTTATTTAGGGTTCTATCCTCAATCCTGCACCCTGCTTGGAGGTTCATGGGTAGTCATAAGCAGGGTGATAAGTATATTGGAATCATAACTCTTTTAAGGGTGCCTAGAACCCTACTGATATCTGCCCATGAACCCTCAATGTCAAGTAAGCACTAAACTCACTAGACCCTAAACCCTAGGCTCCAGACCCTACATCCGTCCTAAACTCCCATATCTCGTGAATTCTGCTGCCTGAATCCAAGGTTTGTTGGGGGTTCAGGCCATTGTTGTGTTTGGTTTTGGGACTTGCCTTTCCGCAGCATTTCCTTGTCATCTGTTTTGGAACAGACAGAGACAAGAAGCCTTGCCTGTTGCTCGTTGTGACTGTGGCCGCGGGAGTCTCTCGAAGGTCACGCCCTGCAGCGGCTGGAAAGAGAGAAGCGTCCACGAGGAAGCCGTCGAGCGACGGCGCGCCGGATCAAGATGACCATGCGAAAGCAGCGATGCATTCCAAAGCCTTTAGGGTGGAGGAGAGGGGGGGTGGGGTGGGGGGCCTGGGAAGAAAGCACCTGAGCAGTCACAGTCAGCGGCAGGCTGTGCATGGGCGATTGCGTATGTGCAGGACAACGCGGAAGAGTAGCTACATGTACCAAGTAGGGTGTTATTTGTTGCTAGAATCCCCGAAAAGATGGCCAATATGCACACCAACCCGCATTCTAATCGGAACTTCTATTAAAACGCCCAGCAATAGATGCAACCTAAACCCCAAACCCACATGCAGACCCCCTCAGCCTTCAGCAAAGCTTCAATCAGAAGCATTGGCCGGCCATTCCGACAAGGCCTCCCCGAGCCGCATTTGGAGCTCAGGGTTTAGGGTCTAGGGTTTTGTAAGTACCCTAAAGAAGCGTTCTAGGACCTTAGGCTATCACCAGTTTTAGATATGATGACTACCCATGAACCTTCAAGTTGCCCTAAACCCTAAACCCTAAACCCTAAACCCTAAACCCTAAACCCTAAACGACCAGGCCCACCATCCCGATCTGCGTCCCGCCGCTGCTGCACTGCGTCCGCTCAGCTGGGAGGACCGGGCCTTCGGAATTTAAGGTTTAGGGTTTAGGGTTGAAGGTTGAGGGTTGAGGGTTTCGGGTTTAGGGGCAACAGCGGTGTGGGGATTTCGGGTGTTAGGGGCTTGCCTGCTTCAATCCAGCAAAAGCTTTCACAGCGGGCAGCTGGGTGCCGGCCGCTCGGATGGGCTATAAACCCTACAGTGGGCCCTTACTCCCTTGTTTTTTAGGGGGTTATAATGGGTTCCCTCCGAAACTCCTTTTAAATCAAAAAAGGGTTCACCATTTAGGGTTTGGGGTTGGGATGTTCCCCCTTATACTAGCAGTCTTTAATAGGGATGAAAAATAGGGGGTACGATAATCCCTATGAAGGACTGTGAGTATGTTAGTATAAGGGGGAACATCCCGAGGTTCAGGGTTTAGGGTCAGCCGTTTTTGTCCAGGATTTTCCGGGACCTGGCATTGGTAGTTACATCGTTTTAGGGATTAGGGCTTTAGAGCTTTAGGGTTTAGGGTTTCGGCTTTAGGTTTAGGGCTTGAGGGTTTAGGGCTTATAGGGTTTAGGGTTCAGGGTTTAGGGTTTATAGGGCATAGGTATTAGGGCTAAACCTCGCTTCTGAATGCCCGTGAACCTCCAAGGCATCCCTATACCCCTGACGGCGGTGATGTGATGGAACGGAGCTTACACAACTAGCGCACCTTCTCAGTGGCTTGCGCTGGAACGCGGCTTCTGCTCCACAGCCCACGTTTGCCGCAGTTCCTGCCAGGCAACGAGCACAAGTTCACCCTACAGGTGCTGAAGCGTGCCACAAGAGTGCCCAGTTAACATCCATATATGGCGGGGGAACAGTGACCACTCGTGGCAAGACGCCTTAGGGTGCATCCTCACCGGCTTGGCGTGTAAGAAAGTTGACCCTAATCTAACCCGACCAAAGCCCTAAACTGCCAACCTACATTTCCATGGCCTAATCCGTAAATCGATTGTCCCCGACTTGTTTTACATGTTTGTTATGGGTGTCTAGGGCTTTGGTTGGGGGGCCTTAAGTTTTAGGGTAACCCTAAACCCTAAACCCTAAACCCTAAACCCTAAACCCTAAACCCTAAACCCTAAACCCTAAACCCTAAACCCTAAACCCTAAACCCTAAACCCTAAACCCTAAACCCTAAACCCTAAACCCTAAACCCTAAACCCTAAACCAGGCCGGTTGCCATCAAACAGTTTCGGAAGCCCGGCACCCGCTCCTTCCAGTTGGAGCTCGCGGCGTCGCTGGGCTTTTGGGGTTTAGGGTTTAGGGTGGAGGAGGCCTAGGGTAACCCTAAACCCTAAACCCTAAACCCTAAACCCTAAAGGCCGAGGGTTCGGCGTGTTTTAGGGTTTCTAAGGGTAGTTTCATGGGCCCTGAATACGGTCCTTTACCTCCCTGAAAGGGTTCTGAAGTATGGGCCCTTGGGTTGTGTAGGGTATATCAGGGGTCCCCTTTTAAGGGCCCATACAAAGGACCATGTAACTACGGTACCCTAAGTGGGTTTAGGGTTTAAGGTTTTGGGTTTACGGTTCGGCCAGTGTTTTTATAGGGTGTAGGGTTAGGCCTGCGAGGGGTTTTGGGCTTTCGGCGGCTGAGGGTGTGTTAGGCTTTTCAGTGCTTTTAGCTTCCTTGTTCAAGATATCTGGGACCCTCCTGGTTTAGGATTGTGGAGTTCGCGTGTTCGCGGTGCTCAAGGTGTCAAAAAGAAAAGCTCTTAAAAATTAGAACAGGGGTTTGGGGGTCATCATAGTCTACTTATACAGGGACCACAGGGGAATACTATTGGTAATCATTATTGTTCCGACCCCTACATGAGGATGTTTCGCGCATTGGGTTTTCGGGTCTCTTATTTTAAAAACGACTAAAGAGGCCAGGTTAGGCTCCAGGGCCTCGAGTTCCAGACGCTGCTCAGGTCAAGGGACTAAAGGAGGGGACCCATGTAAGGGACCTCAGGGCCTTAGCCCTATAGGGGTTTACTTAAGGGGGTATTTGGGGGGCTACTTAGGTGTATAGGGACTTTTTTAAGGAAAATACGGGGGTTATAAAGGGGAATAAAGATTAAGGGTCCCTTCTAGGGTCCAAAACTTTACCCCTTCATCAGGTTAACGCGCGTTGGAGCACATCCCCACATCGTGCGGCTCCTGGCGAGCTTCAGCAGCGACAGACGCTGGGCACAGATTCAGGGTACCTGAAGGAAAAACGCCCTGAAATTTAGATCAGACCCCCACGTGACAAGTTGCGGGCTATGGGTGCTTTTTTTTGTGTTGTTTCGGTGGCGTAAGGTTCAAGATATGGTTTTGGGGTTCATGTAGGGTTTAGGGTTTAGGGTTTAGGGTTTAGGGTTTAGGATTTAGGGTTTAGGGTTTAGGGGGTTCGGTTTCTACTATGAAGCCCCAGAGGTTTCGGGTTTAGGGTTTATGGCTTAAGGCTTCGGGCTTAGGGCTTAGGAATGGGGTTCGGAGCTCAGAGTTTGGGGTTTCGGGGTCAGAGTTCAGGAGTTCAGGAGTTCAGGGGTTGGGGAGTACGGAAGTTCAGGGAGGTGGGGGACTGTCTGAAAAAGGGCTGTGAACCCCCACACCCTAAGCCCTAAACCCTAAGACCTAAACCCTAAACCCTAAACACTAGACCCTAAACCCTAAACCCTAAACCCTAAACCCTAAACCCTAAACCCTAAACCCTAAACCCTAAACCCTAAACCCTAAACCCTAAACCCTAAACCCTAAACCCTAAACCCTAAACGTACGAGGTGAGGATGCCATGGTCTTGGAATACTGCGACAGCCACGCAGCAAAGTTTCATTGTGGTGCACGGGTCGGTTCAGGGTTTTGTGGGTTGGGGGTTTAGGGTTTAGGGGTTTAGGGGTTTAGGGGTTTAGGGGTTTAGGGGTTTAGGGGTTTAGGGGTTTAGGGGTTTAGGGGTTTAGGGGTTTGGGGGTTTGGGGGTTTGGGGGTTTGGGGGTTTAGGGTTTAGGGTTTAGGGTTTGGGGTTTGGGGTTTGGGGTTTAGGGGTCGTTTCAGGTTTTTAGGTATTTAAGGTGTAGATCTTTAAGGGTCACAGGGTTTTAGGATTTTGGGGTTCCAGGCTTATGTTCCAGGCTGATAAGGGTTTTTTGTTTTTGTTGGGGAGTTTCGGTGATTTTAGGGTTTGAGGGTTTTAGGGTTTGGCTTTTCGGGTTTGAGGTTCAGGGGTTTCGCTGGTCCAGGGCTTAGGGCTTTGCGGTGTGAAAAGGTTCAGAGGTTGAATCCACACCGTAAGCCTAAAAAAGGGTTTGGGGGATTAGGGTTCAGGGGTTAGGGTTTAGGGTTCATGCTTCTAGCTAGATGCAAGATGCACAAAGTCCGCACTATCCGCCCCCAACAGAATCAAAAGAAACTTAAACCGCAAACCACCCAAAGAACCCTAAAAAAGCCCTGAAGCCCAAAAGCCCCAAATCCAAAGAACTCCCCGAGAGAGGCAAAAACCAAAAAACGAACACCGCGAACCCCAAAGAGCTCCCAAAGCAAACCTAAGTCCCAAAGGCCGCCCCAAAAGAACGGTAAACAGTCCTTGAGGTCTCACCCTTTACGATCTCGTGGTCCGCCGGCACCGCACCAAACAGCAGCTGCTTGCCTAAACTCTCAACCTTGACTAAACCCTTGTCCCAGGCATGAAGAAGGAGTCGTAAAGCCCTACACCGTAAACCCTACAGCCTAACCCTGAACCCTAAGCCCTATAAACCCTACAGCCTAAATCCTAAACCCTGAACCGTGTGGGGTTTGGTGCAACCTTGAGCCTGTCAAAAAACCCTAAAGTCTCGACTTCTCACCGAAAGAGCCCAATACTCTTCATTTAAGGATACATACCTAAGCTCAAAACCCTAAACCCTAAACCCTAAACCCTAAACCCTAAACCCTAAAGGCCTCCCCATCATGTCCAGGTTGTTTGACTGACTAAGCAGATCTTGGGTTCTCTAAACTCGAAACCTTGAACCCTAAACTCCTATACCGCAAACTCCCAAAACCCTAAACTCCTAAACCCCTGAACACGAAGACCCTAAACTCGTAAACCGCTGAACCCTAAACCGCTGAACCCTAAACCCTAAACTCCTAAACCCTAAACTCCTAAACTCCTAAACCCTAACCCTGAACCCTCACGCCCCAAAGCGCCCTCAGAATTTGGGAAGGGCTGACCAAATCGGGGTGCAGAGTTCCGATTTGGGGTTCACTGTTTCGGGGCTGGGGTTTTGGGTTTAGGGTTTAGGGTTTCGGGTTTAGGGTTATGCTTTAGGATTCAGGATTCAACCTTTTAGGGTTTGTGGTTTAGGGTTTCCAGGCTTGAGGCGTAGGGTTTGCTTCGTGTTCAGGCTTCACGGTCGTTCAGGCTTGGCCCCAAACCCTAAACCCTAAACCCTAAACCCTAAACCCTAAACCCTAAACCGTAAATGTCGGTCTTCAGGGCTTAGTCTTTGGCGAACAGAGGCCATCCTCTCAGTTTCGCTTCAGGGACGTTGAGGTTCCGGGTTTAGGGTTTAGGGTTTAGGGTTTAGGGTTTAGGGTTTAGCGTTTAGGGTTTAGGGTTTAGGGTTTGGGGTTTAGGGTTTAGGGTTTAGGGTTTAGGGTGAGACATTTCCCTGCCCTCACTCTCCCGCACGAGTGAGGTTCGGAGACCTCCTGGTGCCTTGATTCCATTCGGACCCTCAAGGCTAAGCCCTAAACCCTAAACCTTAAGCCCCTGTCTGTGCAACACAGAGCTGAGGAACCCGAAAACCCTCAACCCTAAACCCTAAACCCATGAGCCCGAAAGAACCAAAGCCCGGCAGTCGGGGGGAATTTCACGGTCAGAGCGCTCAAGGGTTTAGGGTTGAGGGCTTAAGGCTTAGGGCTTCGGGTTTAGGGTTTCGGGGCAAACTAGGCAGGACCTAGGTCTAGGCTTTTAAGGGCATTAAAGCCCTGACACCTAAACCCTAAACCCATAAGGAGCCGGTGGCTCTCAGAGCATCGAACCCAAGGGGCTAAGGGAGACCTTCAGTTCTTTTTGGGGGTTTTGACGTGCTACTATTAGGTATATAGGGACTTTGTAAGGTATGTGTATGTATATGTATATGTATATATATATATATATAGGGGTTATATAGGGTTATAAGATTCTCTAGGGGGTCCCTCCTTACACCCCATAGTCAACCCTAAACCTAAACCTTCAAACCCCAGAAGTGTCAACCAACCTCCTACAGCCTCAGACACTCATTCCTAGACCCTAGGCTCCAGGAAACAGTTGGGAACCTTGTGACATTTTGGACGTGGAGTAATTCGACGATAAACTTGGGATGTTCCCCCTTAAGCTAACAGTCCTGAATAGGGATTATAGTACCCCCTATTCTACTCCCTATGAGGGACTGTTAGTATAACATCCCAACACGACACCCTAGGGTGTAGGGTTCAGGGTCTAGGGTGGCCAGACACAAAGATGTTCCCGCGGTTTAGGGTTAGGGTTTCGGGTTTAGGTTTTAGGGTTTAGGGTTTGGGGTTTGGGGTTTGGGGTTTAGGGTCTACAGTAGGGTTTAGGGTTTAGGGCAACTGAGGTATCCCGGCTGGTTCACCAGCTGCTCCTGGCGGTAGACCACGTGGCATCCTGCAACATCGCCCACCAGGACCGTAAGGCCCCTAAACCCTAAAACCCTAAACTCAAAGAAAAAACAAAATCAAGCCCAAACACCCCTAAACCCTAAAACCAGAAGGCCTAAACCGCCAAAAACCTAAACCACAAACCCTAAACCCTCAGCCCCAAACACTAAACCCTAGACCCTAAAACCCCTAACTCTAAGCCCTAAACCCTAAACCCTGAACCCCAACCCTAAGCTTAGGACTTAGAGATTGGGTTCAATGTTTCGGAGCATCCGTAGGAGTTTTCCGGAAGCCTTCTGCCCTAAGTCCCTCCGTCACTTACATCGTACACCCAGGGTTTAGGGGTTTAGGGTTCAGGGTTCATGGTTCAGGGTGTAGGTTTAGGGTTAAACCCTAACAGTCTCAGACTCCTCGCCTTAGCCGCCTAAACCCTCTAAACCGTCTGAAGTCCTAAATTCTCTTGTACGGGCTTTCGGGGTTCCAGAGGTTTAGGGTTCAGGGTAGAGAGATGTTTTTGGTTTGAGGCTGGAGGGTTTAGGTGCAGTATGTTTGGGTGTGGGCCATATAGCCCTCACTGACATTCCTGGCCTTGACTTGAAGCAGCAATCAAAACAAGCGTAGGCGCGTGGGACTCCGTCCGCAGTTGGTGACTATCACATGCCTGGCTTTCAGGCCCCCCCCCCTTTTCACAAAGAGCAGAAGGAACAAAGGGAACAGCTATGCAGTCAAATGCAGGATGTCAAGCCGGAGAATTTGATGCTTTGCGATTTGAGTGCCGTGGCAGACACCATGTCGGTTGTTGCATGGGCTTCTTCTAAGCTTCCCTCGTGTAGCTACCACAAATCGGTTCTAGAGTCCTTTACTTGTAGAGCAAGTTGGCGAGTTGAGGGTGTAGGCCTTAGGTTTTTTGTTGCTTCTTGAGGGTCATTTGGGTTGCCGCAGCTCCCCAAAATATGGACCCGACGAGTGTCAAAAGACCATTAGAGGGTACTTGTAGATGAGGGTGAGTTAACCCCAAAACCCTTCTTATTCTAGGGTCCCGTGCTTATGAGCTGCAAACTTGAGAAATGGCTCTGCCAGCAGGTGCCTCGGATCAAAGTTCCCGGGGAAGGTACTGGAGCCTACGTAAGGTTACGAAAAAAGGCGCGTGATCACGACCTGAAAAAAGCCGTACCTTATTGCACGATTTAAAACTACTTAAACCGAGTGGCGTGCGATCAGTTGCTTCATGCACCAATGCAGAAGCAGCAGCCTCTTGCACAAAAAATGATATTGCTTCACAATAATAAGAACAAGAACAATAGTAAAAAAAAACGCACACACACACACTCATGTTTTACGACTTGCATAAAACCAGGCTTCAGCGGTGAGATCTTTGAGAAGCTGAACTCAGAGTTTCGAGCGTATAGTGGCCACACAATGATTCCAGCAACTGCCCTGGGGTTTTTTCATTCAGTAGGAATAGTTAGGTTTGGCCTTTTTATTCGTGAGTTAAAGCCGAGAACTCTCAAAGGGAAGTTGCCTGGTCCCTTAATGTGGTCCCTCACCTTCTTTCAAGTGTTTCTGAAGTATGGGCCCTTGGGCTGTATAGGCATAACAAGAGGTATAGCACAGTTCCCCAACCCCAAAACCCTAAACCCAAAACCCTAACCCCAAAACCCTAAACCCTAATCCCAAAACCCTAAACCCTAATCCCTAAACCCTAACACCCTACACCCTAAACCCTTTAAGCCCTAAAAACCTAAACCTTGCATCTCCAGATTTCGGGCCACAGGTGTTGAGGAGGAGCGAGTACGACTGAAGCTGGGCAGCGCGATTGCATTTCTGAGAGGGTTTTAGGCTTAAGGGTTTTTTTGGGGGGTTTTGGGGGTTTAGGGTTTTGAATTTCTTGGTTTTTTTGGGGTTCTGGGTTTTGGGTTTAGGCTTAAGGGTTTTTTGACACAACTTAGGGTTTAGGGTTTGGGGTTTGGGGTTTGGGGTTTGGGGTTTAGGGTATAACCCCGAAAACCCCCAAACCCACAAACCAGCGAACAACCCTAAACCCCCAACCCTAAACCCTAAACCCTAAACGAAAGGGGCTGAGCGCCATGCTCTGGCAGCGTCCTTTCAAGTCCTGCCGCCCTAAACTCCCCCCCTCCCCCCAGGAGCCGCTCATGCTGCCGATGCCTCGAAGCATTGGTGGGTTGTGCGAAGAAATGGCGGCCTCCACGCGGAAATGTCCCTGACAGCACGAAAACCACGGTATTTACGATGGTTTCTGCGTTTTCGAAGCCCCCAGCCGCTTCCGAAACCCGAGGCCAGAACCGCTGATGCTCATCATGCGCGCTGTTTTGGGGTGACCGCTGCCCTCCCAAGACAATCACAAAATCATCCAAAATGCGCCCTTTGGCAAAAGTTGAAAAATAGGGTCGATGATGCACCGCGTTTGGGGGCCGGATGTTGCCGGCCGGCCCGAGTCGGCGGCTGCATGTCCATCCCATTGCTAAAGCAAGCGGGCACACAGAGGGGCGTGATTCTTTGGAAGCCGCAGGGTTCCTAGGATATTTTGATTCAGCGAAAAAGGCTGGAGCCGAGCATGGCAAAACCTCTCTGTGCTACGCATGCGCACTCCTCTTTCTCTGTATGCAGTTGCTCAGCGAATGGGCGGCAGCTGAGCTCAGAGTGAGCCCCGCCCCGCCCGCCCTACAGTTCAGGAGTGCGCTGACCCGAGTGTCAGAACAGCACCTCGTTGCGCCCCCATCAGAAAAGACGTTGCATTCGCTCTGGTGTTTGAGTTCAAGGGTTTTGCTAAGCGGTCAAAATGCCCAATTTAGGAGCCTCCAGCTCAGGCCGCCGACCCAAGAGGCACTTTACTCGCCCCCGCCGGGTCCCTTTCAACCCTCAACCCTCAACCCGAAGCAGGGGCCACGAGCTCGCAATCCTGATCCCCCAGCCCTAAACCCCAAACCCTAAACTGTAAGATTCCGGGCGGTTCGGGGGGGGGGGCGGGTGGGGGGGGGGGGGGGGGGGCCCGGGGGCGGGGTGGGGGGTCCGGGGGCGCAGTGGGGGGCGGGGGAAAGGAGGAGGCCCTACCTCCTGTGCTGACCCGCCCATGGTCCGTGAGTTCACGGCGGATGAAAAAGTTGTGCACCGACCCCCCACACAGCGCAAAACCCTAAACACCCTAAAACCCTAAAACCCTAAAACCCTAAAACCCTAAAACCCTAAACCCTGCATCAACTAGGTGACTTCGGCTGGGCCGTGGTCTCCGCCGACCAGAGCCCACCTGCCCCGGCCGGGGCGGGATCACTTTGGCCGCCGGGCTTGGGGTTTGGGGTCGTAGGGTTTTAGGGTTTAGGGTTTTGGGTTTTAAGGTTTTAAGGGTAGGGTTTTAAGGGGTTTTAGGGAGGGGGTTGAGGGTTTAGGGCTCGAGGGTTTTAAACGGATTTAGGGATCACTTTGGCCGCCGGGCTTGGTCAATGAGGGGGTCGGGGTTTAGGGTTTTAGGGCTTAGGGCTTAAGGGGCTAGATCACTTTGGCCGCCGGGCTTTGTCAATTGGGGGTTTTAGGGTTTTTAGGGTTTTAGGGTTTTAGGGTTTTAGGGTTTTAGGGTTTTAGGGTTTTAGGGTTTTAGGGTTTTAGGGTTTTAGGGTTTTAGGGTTTTAGGGTTTTAGTGTTTTAGGGTTTTAGGGTTTTAGGGTTTTAGGGTTTTAGGGTTTTAGGGTTTTAGGGTTTTAGGGTTTTAGGGTTTTAGGGTTTTAGGGTTTTAGGGTTTTAGGGTTTTAGGGTTTTAGGGTTTTAGGGTTTTAGGGTTTTAGGGTTTTTGTTTTTTTGGGGGTTTTAGGGCTGTTAGGGTTTTAGGGGTTTTGGGGGTTTTGAGGGGTTTTTAGGGGTTTTTAGGGTTTTAGGGCCTTCAGGGGTTTTTGGGGCTTTAGGGGTTTTAGTTGTTTCAGCTGTTTTGGTAGAGTTATTATAGGGGTTTAGGGCTTTGGCCGCTGGGTCAATTGGGGGGTTTGGGGCTTAAGTTTTTTGGGGGGTTGAGGGTTGAGCATCTAGGGTTTTAAGGTTTTAAGGGGTTTCAAGGGTTTATTGCCTAGGGTGTTTTAGGGGTTTAGGGCTGAGGGATTTCGAGCTTCAGAGGTTTAGAGGTCCAGGCTTCAGTGTGGGTTCAGGGGTTCAGGGGTTTCAGGGCCCTTAAACCCCAATCCTCTCTCCCTCTCCCTCTGTGCCTCCCCCTTAAACCTAAACCCCAAACCCTGAATCCTAAACCCTAACCCTAAACCCTAAGCCTAAATCCCAAACCCTGAACCCTACACCTCCCCTGGGCTCCGACGAAGGTACGCCCCTCCAGAGCTGAATCCGCCAGTGGACGGCACGTCCATCTTCCCAGGATGCAGCATCCGAATTCTTAGCTTAGGGTTTAGGGTTTAGGGTTTGGGGTTTAGGGTTTAGGGTTTAGGGTTTAGGGTTTAGGGTTTAGGGTTTAGGGTTTAGGGTTTAGGGTTTAGGGTTTAGGGTTTAGGGTTTAGGGTTTAGGGTTTAGGGTTTAGGTAGGTCCTTGGGGCATTGTGTACTTTACCTTATTGGGTTTGAGAGGATCATATTTAGGAATCTTTGTCGCAGGGTTTGGAGGGCCATCCTAGTTAGTGAATTAACTCAAAAGCTTAAGGGTTTAAGAGCTTGATGTCCTAAAGCCCTAGAGCCCTAACCCTGAACCCTGAACCGAAACCTGTGCCCAAATCCTAGCACCCTACTTGAGAAGGTTCATGGGTAGTCATAAGTGGTGTTCTAATCTAAGTAGGGTAACTTGACTTCTATTTGCTTATAATAACCTTATTCAGGGTACTTATGCCTAAACCCTAAAGCCTAAACTCAGCCAGCAAGTCAGAGACCCACGCTGGAGGAGCCGTCATCGGCAAGAGCGACATGTGGAGCTGCGGAGTCACCCGTCTTCAGCAAACTGTTTAGGGTTTAGGGTTTCGGGTTTAGGGTTCAGCCTTTAGAGGCGTAGGTTTAGGGATTTAGGCATTCAGGGTTTTTCAGGCTTGGCTTTGGGGGTTTAATGTTCGGGAGCCTAGGTTTGGGCATTTAGGTTTTGTCAGCGTTGTTTTTCAGGTTTGGGTTTGGGGGTGTAGTGCTTGGGGGCTTGGGGTTAGGTGCTTAGGGTTTTCTCTGGCTTTTTGGGCTCTGAGGTTTCGGTGTAGGACTTAGCGGTTTTAGAGTTCGCGTGTACACTATGGGTTGTGGTTTGGCTCCTGAGGGTTTAAGGTTTAGGGTTTAGGGTTTAGGGCTTAGGGTTTAGGGTTTAGGGTTTAGGGTTTAGGCCTACATGAGCACGCGGGCTCCTGATAAACTCCTGCCAGCAAGAAGGATCCCGCAGCACCAGCCATGGTCTCCCTAATCCAAGCAGCCCGAAGTCGCTAATGCTCGCCCTCCCCGCCGTCCTAAACCCTAAACCCGAAAATCCCTAAGATTGCAATCTAGCGCAAGCCCTAAACCCTAAGCCACTAAACCCTAAACCGTTACCCCTAAACCCTAAACCCTAAACCCTAAACCCTAAACCTTAAACCCTAAACCCTAAACCCTAAACCCCCTTGCACCCTGAAAGGTTGTAATCTACCTGCTGCTCGTGGGCCACAACCCCTTCCATGTGGCGAGCAGGCTCAAGGACCTGCAGCAGGCCGAGCCCCGGGGGTTTAGGGTTTGGGTGGGGTTTATGGTTTAGGGTTTGGGGTTTGGGGTTTGGGGTTTAGGGTTTGGGGTTTAGGGTTTAGGGTTTAGGGTCGTATTTGCTGGTTGTGTTTGTGTGGCTGCCTGCCCCTCAACTCTAAACCCCAACACAAAGACGCGACCTGCGAAGAGAGCCCTCTGCAAGCTAGCACAGCAGGTTAGGGTTTAGGGTTTAGGGTTTGGGGTTTGGGGTGTAGGGTTTAGGGTTTAGAGTTTAGGGTTTGCCACTATGTGCTTAAGCCCCCACAAAAATGAAAAGAAATAATGATCTCTGCACTGCCCTTAATTATCAGGAAGAATAGTCTTTGTTCTCTCAAGCAATTGGTAGTTTAGGGTTTAGGGTTAGGTTTTAGGGTTTCGAGCGAAGGTCGAGCAGGAGGTCATCCGGCTCGTGGCCAAAGGAGCCTTCGACAAGACCTCGCCTACCTGGATCCTCGGCTGCAGTTTGGCTGCTTCATCCGCAAGGTTTAGGGTTTTCCGTAAGGGTTTAGGGTTTAGGGTTCAGGGTTCAGGGTTTAGGGTTTAGGGTCTAGGGTTTAGGAGCCTAAAGCCTAATCCCTAAACCCTAAGCACCGGCGAGGGATGGCGAGGGTCCAGGGTTAAAAGCCGGCGTGTCAGGTAGGGTTTGTACAAATCTGCTGTTTGGTGAACGTCTAGATTCTAGGGCTCGTGCTTCGTTTTTTTTTTTTTTTTTTTTTTTTTGGGGGGGGGGGGGGGGGGGCGTGTCCATGTGGGGATACTAGCAGTACAAACCCTACCGCATGGCCCCAGACTGGGACTCCCCAAGTGTGATTTGGGTTACACCCCCTAAGTCTTCGACCCTAACTCTAACCCCCTTGGCCCCCACCCCACCCACCCCCCAAACCCTCAGCAATTGAACCCTGGACCCTAAACATACGGGGTTCTTAACGGGGGGGAGGTTCAAGGGGGGTAGGAACCTAGGGAAACTTAGGGAGCCTTAGGGAGTAGTGGGGAGTTTTAGGGAACCTTGGGTTACCTACCCCCTGAACCCCACTCCCTTAAGAACCCTATAAGAAACTCGCAAGGACAGCGCTGTCCAAGGAAGTGAAGGCGCGGCCCTCCATGGGACAGTGAATCTCCGGGGTTTTAGGTTTTTTTTGTTATTTTGGGGTTTAGGGTTTTTTTTGTGTTCAGGGTTTCAGGGTTTTAGAGTTTGTGGGTTTTCATAGTTTTGGGTTTTAGGGTTGACCGTTTAGGGTTTTAGGGCCTTAGGTTAGTCAATTCTTCTGCGTCAGGGGAGATGAAGGTCCATAGATTTGAGGATCAAGGGCTCAAGGGTCTTAGGGTTTATGGCCGATGAGGTGACACCACTTGTTTTCTGTAAGTCCTGCGTCTGAGCGGTTCAGGGTTTAGGGTTTAGGGTTTAGGGTTTAGGGTTTAGGGTTATAGGGTTTAGGGTTTAGGGTTTAGGGTTTAGGGTTTAGGGAGTTTGGGATTGCAGTCTGCAACTCCCATGCACGCCTCCTTTTGTCTCACTGGCCTTAGCAGGATCACGCACGCGAACTAAACCCTAAACCAGAAGCGCTTCGTGGATGGGCCCACAAATCTACCATAAACCCTGAAGGCAAAAAAACCCAAGACACGAAACCCTCTTGGGCTTGGATCCAGACATCTTGAACTCTGAGCCCCTCCTGCTTTGTTGAAGCAGAAGGGCTACTTCTGAAGTTGAGAGTTTAGGGTTGAGGGTTTGAGGGTATGAGTGTACGAGGCATGCGGTTGTTGTTGTCATCCCGAAAAGTTTTAAAGCCCTAACACCATCCTAAATCGGCAAGCCCTAGTCTCCTAGAACCCTAAACCCTAGAACCCTAAAACCCGACAATACCCCTAAGCCCTAGAACCCTAAAACCCTAAAACCCTAAACCCTAGAACCCTAAAACCCTACAATACCCCTAAACCCTAGAACCCCAGAACCCTAGAACCCCAGAACCCTAGAACCCTAGAACCCCAGAACCCTAAAACCCTAAAACCCTACAATAGCCCTAGACCCTAGACCCCAGAACCCTAGAACCCTAAAACCCTCAAACCCTAGAACCCTAAAACCCTACAATACCCCTAGACCCTAGAACCCCAGAACCCTAGAACCCCAGAACCCTAAAACCCTAGACCCTAGAACCCTAAAACCCTACAATGCCCCTAAACCCTAGAACCCTAAAACCCTAAAACCCTAAAACCCTAGAACCCTAGAACCCTATAAACCCCTACAATCCCAAGCAAGGACTTGCTTCGTGCGTCGCTGACACCGCGGCCGGAGCATCGCTCCTCGCCGCGCGACGCCCTCGCCACTTTGGCCCAAAAAAAGAACTGCACCCCTAGCTAGGATGCCCAGTAGTACCCTTATTCCCTTTTTGGTAGGTTTAGGTTCCCTTATAAACCCCTTTAAGCAAAAAAGGGCACCCTTTTTCATCCTAGGTTACTGGGCAACCTAGCTAGTTCGGGCCTATAATAGGGGTTGGGGTTCAGGGTTTAGGGTCTAGGGGTTCAGGTTTTAGGGGCTTAAGGTTTAGAGGTGTTGGGTTTGGGGGAGGTTGGAGGGGCCTGCGGCTTTTAGGGGTTCAAGGTTTGGAGGTTTTGGGTGTGGCTTTTTGTGATTGGGGACTGCCTAGCGTAGCCTCTATACCGTCATTCACGAAGGGAGTTGCGCATGACTCAGTGGGCATGTCTGCGCAAAAAGAAACCCTAAACCTCAAACCCTAAACCCTAAACCCTGAACCTTTCCGCAGAGTATAGGGTTAGGGTTTAGGGTTCAGGGATTAGGATTTAGGGTTTAGGGTTCCCTCTCCCCCCCCCCCCCCAAAGCCTTAAACCCTAAACTCCCAAACCCCATATCCAGGCAGCCTCCTTTGTCGTGAAGTGCCGAGAGCGCCGGCCTCGGAGATACACAGCGAGCGGTGTAGGTCGGAGGTGTCGGTTTTGGAGTTTAGGGTTTAGGGTTTAGGGTTTAGGGTTCAGGGTTCTCAAACCCAAAACCCTAAAGCCTAAACCCTAAATCTTGGATTCTGAACCCCCAACTCGGCGCTTTGCGGCTTTCAGGTTTTTTCGAGGCTTGGGGGGGGGGGGGGGGGGGGGGGGGGGGGGGGGGGGGGGGGGGGGGGGGGGGAGGTAAAACCCTAGAACCCTAGAACCCCAGAACGGGTTCTAAAACCCTAAAACCCTAAAACCTAAAACCCTAAAACCCTAGAACCCTACAACCCCAAAACCCTAAAACCCTGAAACCCTAAAACCCTAAAACCCTAAAATCCTAAAACCCTAAAACCCTAAAACCCTAAACCCCTAAACCCTAAAACCCTAAAACCCTAAAACCCTAAAACCCTAAACCCTAAACCCCCTATAAAGCCTCACTCCTCCATCGGCCTGAAGGCGCTGCGAGGCAGCGAGGCCCCGCGAGGCGGCTGAGAGCGCCGCAGAGGGCCCGCCACAGCCCCGCGAAGCAATCGTACCAGATGGGTTCTTCGTATGGGTTCAGGGTTTAGGGTTATAGGGTTTAGGGTTTAGGGTTATAGGGTCTAGGGTTTAGGGTTAGGTTTATAGGGTTCTAGAGTCATCGGGTTGGTTCTTAGTATGGTTTTATAGGGTTTGTAGGTGCTTTGGGGCTTATGGTTTTGAAGGGCCCTGTTTAAGAAGAGCTTAGGGCTTACTTGGAGGTTCATGGGTAGTTGGCTAGTTATAAGTAGGTTTCAAGTAGGTGAACTATACTTGTAACCTTGCTTGTAGGGCACTTATGACCCTACCCATGAACCTCCAAGTACGATATGGTTCTGAGCATGGCTTCAGTGTGTGCAGGGTTTACAGGTTGTTGGGCTTTAGTTCTTAGTACGGTTGTTAGGGTGTTTAGGGTTTAGAGCGTTTATACGCTTTATAGGTGGTCTTGGAGTCTTGGATTACTTCGCAGTATGGCTGTTCAGGGTTTATAGGGTTCCAGGGTTTAGTTCTTCTGGTATTGTTTACGGTTAGTTCTCGCAGGCTTTCTCAGGGGGTTAGAGTTTAGTGCTTGGCTCTTAGTAGGGCTTACAGGGCTTCAGGGTTTCGGGTTTTTGTTTGCTTGGGGCTGTAGGGTTGAGGGATTGTAGAGTGTGGGTTAGTTCTTAGCAGGGTTTATACCCGGAGGTTCTCTCGTGGCCCACATGTAGGGTCATACGCAGGGCAACTGGAGCTCTCATGGGTTGCGACCCTACTTTGGGTAAATACGCCCTGAACCATCAATACGGAGCGGCCCAACATCCCCACAACACTTGTCCGACTTGTCCCCTGAAGCCCTAAAGCTCTAAAACCCGTAGATTTCCGCAACGGAACCCCTGAAACACGCTAAAGCGCCTCAAGCTCCGGGTTTAGGGTTTTAGGGCTTTAGTCTGGTTGAAATCATAGGCCCTGGGCATATTTCATTGCCCTTCTTTGTAGGGATTCGAAGTATGGGCCCTTATTCTGTACGGTGTATACAAGCGTTACATCACAAGAGACCCAAATGAAGGGCCCGCCCTAAACCCTAGCCCTAAACCCTAAACCCTAAACCCTAAACCCTAAACCCTAAACCATGGGTTCGCTGAGGTCACACCAGGGGGGCCTCAGAGATCTCGCCTACCTGGCGCTGGCGAGGGCGGCGGCGTTTCGGCCCTGAAATCTCTATATCCCTTTTTTTTAAAATTGTGTATATAAAAATAACCCAAGACGATCTTAAGAATATTGTTTTTATTGCGGTTGTAAGGGGAGTATAGATCTCTCTTCGGGGTGTCACAGGTTGAGGCCCCTTTAGGCGGGGGGGCCTCTTTAAGAAACTCTAGGGGTTTAGGGGTTTAGGGTTTGGGGTTTTGTGGTTTAGGGGTTTTCGGTTTAGGGTCTTGGGTTTTAGGGGCAGGTTATTGTGGTTCAGAAGGTGAGAGGCTTCAGGGCTTAGGGTTTAGTTTTTTGAGGTTTAGGGTTTATGGTTTGTGTGGGGTACGGGGTTTAAGGCGTTTGGTTAGGGTTTCGGCGTAGTCCTAGAATAGACGACCGCGACAAGAGGGCCTTTGAATCTATCAGCCTTTCATGACCCTATGGTCAGTTCTCTGCACGACGGGTTCCTTTGGGGTGCCGGTTTGCTCAAAACCTAGTAGTAGAGTAGGTAACCTTCAACCTTTTTGGTGTAATATAATCCCCTTAGAATCCCAAAGGTTAACCTGTAATTCCCCAAGGTTACTGGACAACTAAGAAAATGGGGGCAATATGCGCGATTGTTATGGCGCTTCTTCTTGTGGGGATGCCGAGGTTTGTTGCCCTTTCCTTGGTTGCGGCAGAAGTGAGCCCTATTGAGCCCTAAACCCCAAACCCTAAACCTCCTACCCTCCTAAACATCAGAACCTCAAATCTTAAGCTCTGCGAAGGGAAACTGACGATCTCATGACACCGGGTTGAGGATTCAGGATTGACATCGATTTCCAGACAAGCTGACGAACATGATGTTCTCAGCGACATCCAAAAGCATCGTTGGGGAGGCCGTCGGCAATGCTATATCAGTCAATATGTTGGAACGACTGCTTCCACGTGTCCTGGCAGCAACAGACCTGTTGCCTGGACGCGGATGTCGATGACTTCTGGGCACGTGTCGTGCCCGCATGTCGAGCACAAAGGCAGCCCAGAGCCAGCGTGAGTGTGATGTGAAGCGACAGCACTGGAGAGGCCGAGCAGTTCATCAGATGTCAAGCCTGGGGGCTGAGTTTAGCTGAGGTTTCGGGTTTAGGGTGTAGGGTTTAGGGTTTAGGGAGGTACTTGAAGGTTGGGTAAGTATAAGTAGGGTTATACGTACCCTAAATTAGATTACTGCATTGCGTTTTAGTAGTGACCCCACTTACAACCGCCCATGAACCTCCAAGTAGCCTTCAGGGTGCCTTCTTACAAAACTGCGGGCCTCTCTATAGGCTAAAAAGTGTTCAGGGTTTGGGGTTTGGGGTTAGGGTTTGAAAACGGACCTCACCTTATATCTTAAGGCCCCGCACCCCACTTATAGGGTCCTTAATGGACTCCATCACTCCCGAAGGCTCCTAAGCTTCCTTAAGGTTGCCTAGGTACCTACCCCCCACGAATCGAAACCCTAAACCCTAAACCCTAAACCCTAAACCCTAAACCCCTCCTGAAACCCCCCTTCCCTTAAGGACCCAATAACCCCACGGAAAGCTGTTTGGTGCGGATCTGCCGAGGCGGAGGCAGAGCTGAACGATGACATGGTCGTTTTGGCTACATCGCCCGTCGATTGGGTGGCTTGCTTGTGATTTAGGGTTTTAGGGTTTTAGGGTTTTAGGGTTTTAGGGTTTTAGGGTTTTAGGGTTTTAGGGTTTTAGGGTTTTAGGGTTTTAGGGTTTTAGGGTTTTAGGGTTTTAGGGCTTTAGGGCTTTAGGGTTTTAGGGTTTTAGGGTTTTAGGGTTTTAGGTTTTTAGGGTTTGGGGTTTAGGGTTTATGGGTTTAGGGATCCACGTTTGTTTGTTGTTTTTTGGGCCCTGTTTCTTCTAAGCACTGCGATTGAGGGTTTAGGGGGACCCCACCCCCTCCCCTGGCCCTAAACACCGCCAAGGTCGGCGGAAGCACACCCTAACCCGAAACCTGCACCCCCAAACCCCTAAACCTAAACCCCAAACCCTAAGCCCTAAACCCTAAACCCTAAGCCCTAAACCCTAAGCCCTAAGCCCTAAGCCCTAAGCCCTAAGCCCTAAGCCCTAAGCCCGATCCCTAACCCCCTAAACCTTTTTGTCTCCGGCCCAGGGCCCCGCCGCACGCGAAGCAAGCCGGGCGTACCTTGGACAGCTGGCTTCGCGCATGGCGGCCTTGCCTCCCGCAGCTGGCACTCGTTGAGCTTAGGGTTTAGGGTTTAGGGTTTAGGGTTTAGGGTTTAGGGTTTAGGGTTTAGGGTTTAGGGTTTAGGGTTTAGGGTTTAGGTTATAGAGTTTAGGGTTAAAGGGTTTAGGGTTAACAGGGTTTAGGGTTGCGGGTTTTAGGAATTTAGCTGTTTAGGGCTTTAGTCAAGGGATTCAGACTCGTACCCCTAAGGTTGTACACCTTAAGGTCCCCCTTCATATCCGCCTAATGTGGCCCTTATATTCCCTTAGGGATCCTGAAAAAGGGACCCCAAAACCCAAGTGTACAACCTTCACGGTCTAAGGTAGAGCCCCTAGATTTGGGGTTTTAGGGATTTAGGGGTTTGTTTAGGGTTTCGCTTCTGATGTTTAGGGCTGGGGTTTAGGGTTTAGGGTTTAGGGTTTCGGGTTTAGGGTTTAGGGTTTAGGGTTTAGGGTTTCGGCTTTAGGGCTTTAGGGCTTTAGGGCTTTAGGGCTTTAGGGCTTTAGGGCTTTAGGGCTTTAGGGCTTTAGGGCTTTAGGGCTTTAGGGTTTGGGGCCATGCCTGGCCGCAACCGCACAGGCCTTCTGGTGCAAGAGCACGTCCTTCTGCATCGATCAGATCCGCCTGGCTTTCTGCTATCTGGACGTGGAAGCCCGGCTGACTTGGGGCTTAGGGTTCAGGGGTTTTGGGGTTTAGGGTTTTAGTGTTTGAGGGTTTTCGGGTGTTGGGCTCTTAGGGCTTTGGGTTTTCGGGGTTTAGGGTTTTGGGGTTTAGGGTTTTTAAGTGTTTTCAGGGCTTTAAGGGTTCTAGGGCAGTTCTGGGCAACAAAAAGCATCCTGATTTGTTCAAACCAGCTTAGTTGCTAAAGCAACTACCAGCTGATCAAGATTAGACATCTCTGTTTCTTGGGTTTGGGTCTTTAGGGGCCTGCAAGGATGTCAAAAGGGGTCCCTTTGTGGGTTCCATGTTAGTTGTGAGGACTGTAGGTCTTAGGGCTTAGGTCTGCGCGCGGTTTCCAGGTTCAAGGGGGTAGGGTTCATGATTTAGGGTTTAGTGCTTTAGAGTTTGATGTTGAAACCCTGAGCCCTGCAGACCCCTAAATCTAAAACGCTGATCCTAAAAATCCAAAGCTACAGCCTGCACGCCCTAATACCCTGACACCCCAAACCTTCATCTCCACACCCTTACTCTCTAAACCCTGCCCCCCCAAACCCTTACTCTCGAATTAAACCCCAAAGCCTAGAGCCTAAACCCAAACCCTAAACCTAAAGCACTAAACCCAAAACCCTTCCTCCCCAACCCCTAAACACTAAACCCTAAACCCTAAACAATTCTAGAGCAGCCTCAGGACGGCGACGGCATGTTGAGCGCCATGGATTCTGGGCTCTGGGTTTAGGGTTTAGGGTTTAGGGTTTAGGGTTTAGGGTTTAGAGTTCAGGGTTTAGGGTTTAGGGTTTTGGGTTTAGGGTTTAGGGTTTAGGGTTTAGGCTTTTGGGGGGTCGTGGGTGGGACCCCACGCTGCTCTCAAGGTTTAGCCCTAAGAGGCTAAAGCCTGAAACCGAATTAAACCTTGAACCAAGAAGCTCTTACTCCCTAAACCCGAAAACCCAAAAAAGAGCCTGAACCCTGAAACCTAACTAAACCCTGAACCAAAAAACCCTTACTCCCTAAACCCAATACCCTCTAGGATCAAGGCGTGTTAAGGTGCAATTCCCTAAGCCACCCCCCCCCCCCCCCGCTAAAAGAGAATCCCATCCATGATCTGACGAAGGTTCAGTTTGGCTCTTCTCAGTTGCTTTGAAGGCTTTTTGGGGCGGGCGGGGTGGGGGGGTGGAGGGCGGGGGAGGGGGGGCAGATCTCGGCAAGCTTTAATAACCCCAAATCCTGGAATCCTACAGCTCAAGGCCAAGTTGATTTACCTAGCACAACGGTAAGGGGGTTTCAATGCTAGAAGCTCCTGAACCTCTAGGTACCATGAACCCCTGGGCCCTGAACCCCCAAACCCCCTAAAACCCTTGAACCCAAACCCCTAAAACCCCAAACCCCTAATCCTTCACGGCGATGCTGGCCAAGGACCTGGCCTACCACATCGACACAGAGATCTCCAAAAGCACCTCAGCAATGCAGGGTCGGGGGTTACAAACCGACCCGAAACCCTAAACCCTAAACCCTATTTAGTTCCTGGCTTCGGGTTCGAAATTTGAGGGCACAGAGCCCCCGGACCCTAAAAGCTTAAAAGCCCTCCAATCTGGTTTAGGGTTTAGCGCCTAAGCCCCAAGCCCTTCACCCTAAATCCCGTAATCTAGTAAGGGCCTAAAACGCCGCCCCTTCATAGGGAACTACAAATGGGGTTTAGGGCTTAGAGCTGAAGGGAGTAGAACTGGAGTTTCGTCTTGAGGGTGCAAGACTTGGGCATCTGGGTTGAAAAAGTTGCCCTGCGCGTGCGGAGCGTACAACTCTAGGGTTAGCATAGGGCCTGAATTCGGGTCCCTTTTTTGGTGCCGGGAATCTCGTTACAAATGGTGCCTTGAGCATGAGGGAACCTCATGATGAAAAACCCCGTGGTGTTGAGGGGTCTAGGAGTTCCGAATCTCGTCCCTCCCCATCCCCCTCCTGCAGCCCCCAATCCCTGAATAATAAGACGCTGCACCCTAGACCGGATTTGAGGGTTTATGGGGTTTGGGGTTCAGGGTTCTTTCTTGAGGAGTGGCCCCTGCTAGCTAAGGGGGTTTAGAATCTAGGTAATACCACTTCGTACCTAGAACCCAATTTAGGGCCTTGACACAGCTCTGCTGAGACTCCGCAATCATCCGTCACTAAGACGTCAACAAAAACTTTAAACCCTAAACTTCCGCAACCCCTGAACTTCCTAACCCCTAAGCTTCCTAAACCCCGAAGCTTCCTAAGTTTCCTAAACCCCTAAACTTCCTAAACCCCTAGTCTTCCTAAACTCCTAAACTTCCTAACCCCTAAACTGCCTGGGTAGGCCTTTGGGGCATTTTGCACTTTCCCTTATTGGGGTTCGAGAGGATAATATTCAAGAAGAATGTTCAGAGGGTTTTAAAGGGCCACCCTAGTTTCCTAGAACCCTCAAACCTACAATTTGCTTAAGAACCCACAAAAAGAAAAAACTAAACAGCCCCCTTAGTACCCTTATAGGGAAGTTTTTTCGTTTTATTATTATTACTGTTAGTATTATATTTATTATTCATTATATATATATATATATATATATATATATTCACACCTGTTTTTTGTTTCTTTTTTTGGGCGGGGGGGGTGGTGCTTAAGCAAACAGCAGAAGCCGCAGCTCGGCTGTCGCACTTCCAGGCCTCCCCGTGGCTGCCGAGTGGCTTAAAGCCTGGTCCCGGCAAACTCCGACGCCCAGCTTGTTGAGGGTTTGATGGGGCTTAGGGGTTTGGGGGGGTAGTTGAATGGTTTGGGGGTTTGGGGGTTAGGGTTTAGGGGTTTGGGGGTAGTTTAATGGTTTAGGGTTTAGGGGTTTGGGGGTTAGGGTTTAGGGGTTTGGGGGTAGTTGAATGGTTTAGGGTTTAGGGGCTTTGAGGGCTAGGGTTTTGTGGATTTGGGGATTTGGGGGGATCTGGGGGTTTGGGGTTTAGGGTTTAGGGTTTGTTTTTTTTCTTTTTTTAATATAGGGTTCTTGAGGGAGGGGGGGGGGGTTCAAGGGGAGTATGTAACCCAAGGTTCCAAAATGTTCCCCACTACTCCCTAAGGCTCCTTAAGCTTCCTTAAGGAAGTTCCCTAGGGTTCCCTAGGTACCTACCCCCCATGAACCCCCCCTGCCTTAAGAACCCTGTATATTTCTTGAGGATTTGGTGTGGCTTGGGGTTTGGGGGTTTGGGGTTCAGGGTTTGGGGTTTAGGGGTTTAGGGGTTTAGGGTTTAGGGATTTTGGGTTTGGGGTTTAGGGTTTGGGGGTCAGGGTTTGGAGTTTAGGGTTTGGGGTTTAGGGTTTGGGGTTTGGGGTTTGGGCTTTTGTCTTGGGGTTTGGGGTTATGGGTTTGAGGTTTTGGGTTTCGGGTCTGGGGTTTGTTTTGTTTCGCAAGGTTGCAGGCTTTTCGGCTCCATTGGGTGTGCGAGGTTTGGTCATGTGTACCCTGAACCCTAATTGGTTTAGGGTTTAGGGTTTCGCGTTTAGGGTTTAGGGTTTATCCCCAAACCCAAACACCCCCCCAAAAAAAAGCAAGCTACGCCTTTGCCAAGGGCTGGCCTCTCTCAGTCCGACTTCCAAGCAATGCTCCTGGAGTCGTCCTGGTCTCACCTCGAAGCTTACGTGCCCGATGAGTCGCCGTGAAGAAAGCTCGAAAGTGGAGTTTGGGCTTAGGTTTTAGGGTTGGGGGTTAGGGTTTAGGGTGTAGGGTTTGGGCTTAGGGCCCCTCAACCCTAAACCCTAGCCCTAAACCCTAAACCCTAATTAAACCCGAAATCCTATACCCTCTTGACAGGCTTAATGGGGTTTAATGGGGGTTTAGTTGAGGCTGAGGACTGAGGGCTGACAGTGCTTTTCTGGGCTGAGGGTTTAGAATGAAGCTTCAGGGTTTAGGGTTTGAGGGTTTTAGGGTTTAGGGGCTTGAGGGTTTTAGGGTTTATAGGGTCTAGGGTTTGAGGGTTTTAGGTTTTAGGGGTTTGAGCTTTTAGGGTTTATAGGGTCTAGGGTTTAGGGTTTGAGGGTTTTGAGGTTCAGGGGGTCGTGGGTTGTTGAGGGGATTTTGGTGCTGGTACAAGATGCAGGGTTCAGGGTTCAGGGTTTAGGGTTTAGGGTTTAGGGTTTAGGGTTCAGGGGGTTTCCGGTTCAAGGCTTTTCGGTGGCCGCGTTGGGAAAGCACTTGTCGAGCAGGTCCGGCCGCCAGCTCCTACGCCGCAAATGAAGCCAAGTCCTGAATATAAAGCTAAGCCTTGGACCCAAACCCGGAACCCTAACTTGGGATGTTCCCCCTTATACTAGCAGTCCTCAATAGGGATTTTAAAACCGGGGGTTGGGGTACTATAATCTCAAGAATCTCCATTAAGGCCTGTAAGTTAGTATAAGGGCGAACATCCCCTAACTGTAAAAAAACCGAAGCAAATCCGCCTTAGTGGCTTGCCTGGGCTCCAGATATATACCTCTGGGGAGAGGCTCCGTCCTCTGCGCGAACGCCTTCCGCCAGCAGCAGCGGCCGGACGGAACTGGAGGCCGGAAAAGGAATGTTGGGTTAACACAGAGCAACTTTGAAACCACAAAACAAGCCTTTAAACACCCTAAAGCACAATACACCCCAAGAACCTAACCTCAGAAGCCTTAAGCAACAAAGCTGAGGGATCCCCCCCAAGCGCCCCAAGCCCCGAGAACCCTCAACCCTAAGCCCTAAACCCTACACCCTACCCTACACCCTACACCCTAAACCCTACACCCTACACCCTAAACCCTAGCCCTAAACCCTAAACCCTTCCTAAACCCTACACCCTACACCCTTCCTAAACCCTTCCTAGCACCCTTAGCCCCAAGAACCTGGAAACCCTCAAGGGCCCTGACGTGGCACACCTCTGGCGCGAAGCTTCGGCAGCAGCGCACCAGGCTCAGGCCATGTGGGGTCTGTGTGGGTTTAGGGTTTAGGGTTAGGGTTTAGGGCCTAGAGGGTTCAGAGGGTTTAGGAGGGTTTAAAGGGTTTAGGGTCTAGAGGGTTTAGAGGGTTTAGAGGGTTTAGAGGGTTTAGAGGGTTTAGAGGGTTTAGAGGGTTTAGAGGGTTTAGAGGGTTTAGAGGGTTTAGAGGGTTTAGAGGGTTTAGAGGGTTTAGAGGGTTTATGGCTTGAAGGTGAGTAGGATAAGTAGGGTTGCAAATAATTACCATGAATACGGTTGGAACTAGTTATAGCGATAGCTACAGTATTAAGACCCCCCCCCCCCGCCCCGAAACCCCAAAGGGATTTCAGTAGCCGAGGGGGGGGGGGGGGTGGTTCTTATCGGCTGGCCGAACAAACAGCCCGTCCTTGTTGTAGCTTGCTGGGAGACCCTAAGCCCAGGGACTGAGAGGAACTTGAATCGTGAGGGTTCAGGTTTTTGCTTCAGGCTTCCGAGCCCCCCTAACCCCCCCTTAGTCCGGTAGAGGTTTTAATAGGGCGGGACGGGATCGGGTCAAGATTAGTATGAACGTGAGGAGATCTTTGGACACCGAGCTGTTGAGGAGGGCAGCTGCTACGCCGGAGAAAGTGGAAAGGCTCGAAGAGAGACTTCAGCGCACTCTCCATCAGAAAGGTGCGACGCGCGAGGAGCTCGTTGATGCAATGTCGCACTACTTCCTGGCTTGCGGCATCGCCGAAGGTGAAGTGGGATTTCTAGCCTACTTCAAACTCTGCCCATGAGCCTTCAAGTATGGCTTGGGGTTGAGGTTTCTCAGGGTTTAGAATTTGGGGGGTGTAGGCGTAGGGGTTTTCTGCTTAGGGTCGAGGGGATTCCGGGTTGTGGCTTAGCTTCAAGTTAGAACAACCTTGGAGCGTACCATCTACGTGGCAGGCCGACTGCCTACACGCTGATCGCACTTGACAATACAACTTAGCTTGGCCGAGACGGATCAATTCCACGGCTTTCACACGTGAGAATGATACTTCGGGACGTCCGGTTCATGCGGTTCCAATGTGCACGTTGCCGCACGTAATTGGTGCTTGCGTCTGCCAGCCCATGCTAGACCTATCTTGGGCAACAAGACTGAAAGCCTGGGGTTAGGGTTTAAAGTTAGGGCTTGGGGTTTGGGGTTTGGGGTTTGGGGTTGTGTTGATGAACTTAGGGCTCTTTCCGTAGGGTCTAGGCGTCTATAAGTTTACGGGTTCCGGGTTTAGAGTTCGGGTTAGGGGTTTAGGAGTCTATAGATTTGGGGATTTACGGGTTCAGAGTTTTATGGTCAGGGGTTTTGGGTTCTCTGAGTTTAGGGGTTACAGGCTTAGGGTTTAGGATCTAGTGTTTCAAGGTCTAATTAGTGTTCAGGGTATATGGCATGGCTCATGGCTTTCAACCCGTTGTTTCGATTTTAGGGCCTCACCTCAAACTTTTTTTACAATACGAGCCTGGAAACCCAACAGCAGAAAAGGCCAGATCGTTCGCGAAATCCCCGACCCTAAAGCTCAAATCCCAAATCAGCTAGGATTTAGGGTTCAGGGAATATCTTAGGGCAGTTACATGCTCCCTAAACCCGAAACCCTGAACCCTAAACCCTAAACCCTAAACCCTAATCCCTAAACCCTAAACCCTAAACCCTAAACCCACCTCTTATATACCCCTGTATATACCTTCTACAATCCTAGGCCTCATACATCAAAACCCTTGGTCTGGGACCCGTTTAAGGGCCCACAAAACTGGCCTTAGAGCCCTTACCCTAAACCCCAAGCCCTAAACCCTAAACCCCTTCTTTGGGGAATAGGTTTCCTTATAGCACCCCCTACATAGCCCTAACCTCCCACGAGGCACCCACGAGGCCCAGGCCTCGGCCGCCCGCAGCATCTTTCGACCGGCCACGGCCCAGCCAGGCGGGCGTCAGGGGCGTTCAGGGCGCTTCTCATTGGACCTAAGGTTGGTTTAGGGTTTAGGGTTTAGGGTTTAGGGTTTAGGGTTTAGGGTTTAGGGTTTAGGGTTTAGGGTAACTGAACAAGGAAATATAGGGTGGCCGTAGTAGTTAGAGTAGTTTGTTGTTCTTTTTGTTGGGGGGGGGGGGGGCTATTTTAGTATTTTTACTTAGTTCAGGGGCTTTCCCGAACTGTACACCATTATAGAAGACAGGACCCGGAGTAGGCCCTTATTTCCTGTTTTTCGGGTTGGGGTTCCCTTCTAGTCCTCTGAAAACCAAAACGGGTACCCTTTTTTTCCCAGGTTACTCCTGGGTTTAGGGTTCGGAGCTTTGCCGGCAGATTTGTAGGAATTGAGGGCAGCGCGCAGGGCTTTTTGTCCTAAACCTTCTAACCCTAAACCCTAAACCCTAAACCTTATACCCCTAAACCCTAAATCCTAAACCCTAATTAAACCCTAAACCCTAAACCCTTCGAAGTCGCCTGATCTGGACACAGGCGCCGCCGCCGGGGCCAGCTGCTGTGCCTCAAGCGCCAGGGCAAGCAGTCAGCTTCGCAGGTCAGGGGGTTTTGAGTTTATAGGGTGTAGGTGTTTAGGGTTTAGGGTTTATGGTTTAGGGTTTAGGGTTTAGGGTTGAGGCTTCAGGGGTTTAGGGGTTGAGGTGTTGAGGGGTTTAGGGGTTTAGGGGTTTAAGGGATTTAGGGGTTTAGGGGTTTAGGGGTGTAGGGGTTTAGGGGTTTAGGGGCTTAGGGAGGGGTTTGGGCGTTTAGGGCTGTATAGTATATGTTGGTGTTTGCCAGGCAGGGGAATCGGATCCGACCAAGAAAAGCCAACGGGAGGGCTCCTAGAGTAGTTGAAACGCCTTTTCCCGGAATGGGAACACAGTGTCCTCACAATAGCCACCTCGCGTGACGTGGCTACTGGTGATGAAACGGCGTGAGCAGCACATTTTCTGGGTAGGCCACAGGGACATGTTATATTTTCCATTTAAGAGGATCATGTTCAGGAACATGTTTCAGAGATTTTCAGGGCCAAATTCCTGTCCTATTATTCGATGCCACAAGCGGCACATGCTGTGTTGAAACGCCAGATCCATCCGACTGTCGACGAAGATGTAAGCTTTCAGTACTTGGCAGCGTTCGTTCCGGGAACCATGCCCCTGGCCCGATTGCTTCAAACTTTTCACGCTGTCTGTGTCCGGCTGCAAGTCCAGCGCGTGAAGTCGCTTGTGGCTCAGCGGACTCGAGTTTGGAAGTTGGACACTGGACGTAAAGCAGCATACGCCTCATGGAATGGAGGAACGGATGCGCGCCTGGCAAGAACGCAGATGACCTTCGCGTACCCAGACCCCTGAGAGGATCCAACAATTAGATCCCCTTAAGGGTTCCTGAAAATGACCCAATAGTAGTATTGGGTACCATTTGGGGACTCCCCAACCCCTAAACCCTAAACCCCTAGACCCCTAAACCCCTAAACCCTAAACCCTAAACCCTTTTTGGATCCTCCTAGGGGTCTGGGTACGTGGGAGCGAAGGACATTGACTTCTTCTGGAGCGCGGCCGGCCAAGGGCTTGGGGGAGCTTGGGTTTGAAGAAGAGATTTGGGGTCTAGGGTTTAGGGTTTAGGGTTTAGGGTTTAGGGTTTAGGGTTTAGGGGTCCCGGGGGCGTTGCCCTTAATGAGGTTAACATGATATGCCCTGCAAGAGGTGCCAACATGTGGCACCGTGCCCAAACCTGAGCACCAAGCTGGAATGGTCCGATCCCTGAAGCCCTAACCCCTAAACCCTTCAACTCCCAAGAACGCCTGAACCCCTTAAACCGTTAAGCCGCTAACGCCCTTAAACCCCTAAACCCCCAAAACCCCTTAAAGCTTGACACCCCTACAAACCCCTAGTTGAAGCACTAAAACGCTCTGACCCTTACAAACCCTAAACACCGCCCTCCCCCCCCCCCCCCCCCCCCCCCCCCCCGTCCCCCGGAACCTTACAGCAAGGCGCCCCCTCTGCCGGCAGAGCCCGCAGCTACGCCACAGGCATCAGGGGCTGCTCTGAGCACGGCTCGGCGGTTGAGGGTTTTAGGGGTCTAGGGCCCAGGAATTTGGGTTTTAGGGATTTAGGGTTTAGGGTTTAGGATTTAGGGTGTGGGGTCTATTGGGCCCAGGGTTTTCCGGTTTGGGGATATGGCTAGGCTTTGGGGGTACAGGGGGTTCACAGGGTTTTGGGTCTGTGTGGATTAGGGTTTTAGGGGGTTTCAGGGTCGGGGTTTGGCGTCCTTTGTGGTTTCGCATTAGTTTGGGGTTCTGTTTAGGGTTTAGGGTTGGAGTCTATGTGGTTTAGGGTTTAGGGCTATGGGTTCAGGGTTCAAGATTTTGAGTAGGGTTTGAACAATGAGCAGGAGGGAGGCGGGGGATGGGGGTGGTTGGGGGGGGGGGGCTTGTTCTGAAATAGGGACCCCTACAAAATCCGGTTGTCTTCCCTACCTTGCAACCCGAAATTCAGTCAACTCCCGAACCCCCTTAAATGCTCTCTCCTTCCCCCTCTGAACCCCACAAAACCCCCCTCGACGACCTAAGTCAGGGTTTGGGGTTTAGGGCTTAAAGGGGTTTAGGCTTTAGGGTTTAGGATGTAGGGCTTAAAGAGTTTAGGGTTTAGGGTACCTCCCATCCCTCTGAACCCACCTCCCCTGAACCGCCAGCAAGAGGGGGGCCCTGTAGTTACAAGTAGACTTACAAGGGCCTTACGCTGGGTTAGCAGTACTAGGACCCAGAGTAGGCCCTTATTCCCTTTTTGTTAAAGCTTGGGTTCCCTCATAGGCCCACTTTAAGACGAAACTGGCACCCTTTTCATTCCTACCCTAAACCCTCACCCTAAACCCTAGACCCTAAATCCCGAAACTTCTCTTGGGTCTAGAGCATTCTCGCTTCGGTTATTTAGGGCCCTTGCCGGTCCCCTCCTTGTGACCTCTGGGCCTTGCATGCTCCGAAGGCAACACCTGCACGCAGAGGCACGAAGAGGGCTCAGGTTTTGGGGTTTACGGGTTTAGGGGGTTAGGGTTCAGGGTTTAGGGTTTAGGGTTTAGGGTTTAGGGTTTAGGGTTTAGGGTTTAGGGTTTAGGGTTTAGGGTTTAGGGTTTAGGGTTTAGGGTTTAGGGTTTTAGCATCACAGCAATCGGTCTCAGGTTCAGGGTTTAGTCTGAGTTTTTTCCTTAGGAGAACCTCTATATAATACATATTATATATATATATATGCATACATACATACATACCTTATATAGTCCCTGTATACGTAAGATAGCCCCTACATTCCCATATATTACCCCTACTGCTTTCTGCTTTCTGCTTTCTAGGCATCGAATCCTGTAAGGATGCAGCCGTGTTGGTGCACCTAATTTTGGTGAAACAGATAGGCGTCGTCTGCCAGGTTTGATACATTCGTGAACCCAATGCCCTGAAACCCCTCAACAAAACGGATCCCTCGGCAAATCCGCAACTTGTTGTGTATCAGGCCGGACAGTCTGGGCAACACAATGTAAAATGGCACGCGTCTGAGCCAGAGCTGAACTGCAACAAGGACTGCGTCGTTCAGCAGCAAGCAAGTCTGGTGGCGACGCCGATGGACTTTGAGAGGCGAAGGAAATGAAAGGACAGGTGGCACAAAGTCACGGAGGTGCAGGAGCACGAAGCCAGTGTGATGGATTTCGAGGAAGTGCCACAGGCGAAGCTCCCAACTTTCCTGTCCGTCTACGGGTACGGGAGGGCATTGTACCTCCCAGCACGGGCACCAAGCAGAGAAACGCCTCCAGCACTTAGAGGGGGCAACCAGGAAACCGTGGGTGCCCTGCACGGAGCACCATCCACGATCAATGCTGTCTAGATCAAGGCTGTCAAGAACAGCATCACTCTGCCGAAATGTGGCTGGCAAAGGACCATATGTGCCATTGTGACCGTCGACTAACCATTCAGCTGAAACGTGTGCAATCAACCACCGTATAGTCCACCCGTGGGCAGCAGTGGCCTGAATGCTCAGGTGTTCTCCCTCCTTTCCATCAAGGCACTCCTGCCAATAGCTCAAGGTGTCCCGAATCTGACGCTGCTCAAGGCACAGAATCCGCAAGACCTGTCGGTATGCCTCACGCAGATCTACACAGTGCACCGGGAAACTATCGAAGAAAGTGCCCCGCAACAACTGGAGGAGTTCAGGAACAACCCACACACTCTCTGTTGGACGTGGAGAAACCGGGAACTGCTGTCGTGGCCCCGCCGCGCGACTGAAGACTGCAAGCGAGTCCCGTCCCGTGTCAGCCTTGCGGTGCCCTACACCAGGCAGGGCAGTGCACTCAAACCCCGCTGCTTGCAGGGCAGCGCGGCACTCCGCCGAGTGACGGAGATGATTGCACAGTCGAAGATGCCCAGTGTAGTGTCGCAGACACACCGGACATTGAGTGCCTTGTACAAGGCTGCGCTCAGGACGGATTCGCCCATGCCGCTTGAAGGCATGAGAGGCCCACGCCTGTCTAGAACCGAAAAGCACACCGCACGCAGCGCACGCCTCAGTCGACGATCGGCGGTCCTCCTGTGGCACGAGCGAAGCTCCGCCCCTCACAAGAACTCGGACCAACATCCCCCGATACTGCCGCGAGCGGTCAACCTCGCAGTCGGCCCACAGAGCCTGCGCTGTGGCCTTCAGCACCAAATTCTTCCAACATCTGGGCTTCTCACGCATAAGCCTCCTCCATTCTGGCCACGCCGCTTCCGCCGACACAGAGCGGGTACCAGCATCAACCATCTGCCACATCCACTGCAAGGAGTCATTTACTAACTGAAGCCACCCCTGCTCCGCATGCGCTAGAGCCCACAGCTCCTTGGGTCCGACAGCAACGACGGATCGGAGGTATCTCAATCTCTCCGCATGGATCAAGGTTTCAATGGAATTGACCCCCATGAGGCAAAGGACGTGGTCGGCTCCCAGATGGATGGGGTCATGCGGGGTGTGTTTGCGAAGGATAATGGAGAGCATGCCACTGTACGCCTTTTCAAGCTTCGCTTTGACAGAGGCAGAAACTTCCGTCCATGTCCCTGTTCCATAAAGCAAAATGGAAACCACCAGAGAACGGAAGATGGAAACCTTGTCAGAGAGAGGGACATCTGCCCGAGAAAAGACAGGCTTCTTGTACTTGCCAAACGCATGCCACGCAAGACCAACACGCACTGCAGCCTCAGCCTCTAGGCCACCTCTGTGATGAAGAATCCCGCCAAGATGTGGGTATTTGGGAACGATCCTGATGCGACAGTTGGGCCAGGCCTGTGAACTCACGGCGAGAGTGGGGTCCCTGGAAGCAAAGTGCGTTCGACGGACCTGTCTGGAACCTTTGCCCCGCACATGGCATATGACCTCAGTTTTGCCTGGCCCAAGGTTAGGGCACAGGCCGTGGGCCAAACAGGCATCGACCAACACGCCTGCAGCAAAGGACACATCCGGGACAGCCTGATCTGCATCTATGTGTTGCAAAAGCAGGGCCAAATCATCCATCCACACAGCCTCTAGGACAGAGATCGACTGTCCTCCTGAGTTGTGACCTGTCTTAACAACTTCTCGGAAGGTCGGGTCCCACGGCAGCCTCAAGACCAGGTTCGCATCTTCCAGCCGTCTCGCCACCCCGTGAAGTACCGATGCGAACAGGTAGGTGAATATCAGATCTGCCAGGCTATCACCTGGACGGGTCCCCGTCGCAGTCCTGACTAGGTCAGGTTGCCCCGGTAGGCAAAACGAGGTGTCTGCCATAAACTCCTGGAAGAGGCCTCGGATCCAAGGTGAAGTTCGCCCCCCTTCCAAGACCGGTGCCTGAAGGTGCTGAAGCAACTCTTGCTCTACGACGTCTGGGAGAGCAAGAGCACGAACTGAGTGTTGAATGAAGACTTCTGGTTCGTCAGTGTGAACCAACAGAGGGCGGAGCACACGATAAAAAGCCTCGCGTAGATCAAGGAATATGATCGAGTGGCAGGTGTGTCTGGCCAGGGCTTGGAACAGGCGAACGGCGTGCGCCGGCATTGCAACCGGAAAGTGTGGAAGCCCACCAACTTGAAGTGGGCGGGTGAAATCCGCAACCGAACTCAGACATTTCGCGCGGACAGCCGCGTGAATGGTTTTTCCCACGACCGAAGATACTAATATCCCCCTATACGCGGCGCAGTCCGCCGGCGACCCTTTCCCCTTCCATATTTGGAAGAGGCCTCCTCCCTTGTGTTGCAAGGGCTCCGTGGTTCGGAGGAAGACTTTCAACGCCAGCTGAAACAGTGCTGGGCCTATGCAACCTGCCCCGTAGTGGAGCACCTCCCCCGGTATCTGGTCGACCCCCATAGCCCGCCCGGTGGCAGTACGCCTGGAGAAGTGCTCAAGATCACACAACGAGGGGATTTCGGACGCGGAAATTTGCACATGCTCGCGAGGCTGCCATTGCCGGGCTAGGCAGAGCGCGGCCAGAGTCTCATGAGACACTCTCGTGCCCCCTTCAAGCTGAGCGAAGTGTTCAATCCAACGATCCTGTACCTCCGTGGCATCTTGCGCAATGCTCCCATCGGAGAGCCGGATGGTGGGCAAGGGTTTGCTACCCCCCTTTGCACGCCTCGGTGGCCCAAAGAGGGGCCTCAAACGTTGCAGCACATCAGCAGATGAGGAGTTCTGGGCCGCCCTTGCAGCTTCAGCAATTCTGGCCCGCTTGTCAGCCCTTATGGAAGACCTCAGCTCTTTGTGCGTTGCCCGGAGTTGGTCAACAAGGGTCCGGGCCTTCAACTCAACAGCCAGGGCATGCAGAAGGGCCTTGAGCCGAGCGCTCGTAAGAGAGAGGCCATTACGCCAGGCCGACAGAGCTCCCGCAAGGTCCAAGCAAAAGCGCCCACGTCGAGTTCGAGCAACTTGTCTGCGCAACCAGACCCGCTGAGCCCTAAGGGCCCAAGTGGAGTCAGTCAGGAAGGACGACGCGCGTCGCTGACCGCGCTTGGGGAACGCAGCCCTGAGCTCATTTCTGAGGCACTCATTGAGTCGCTCGCAGTGGCTGTGGACATCAACACTCCAGTCTTGCATGGGGATGCTAGCACAAATCTCCTTGATCGTCTGTTGTCCTTGCGGCGTCGTCATCGCAGCTCGATTGAGCGCGAATCTCTTGGGCTGCCGCCCTGCGTATGAAGCAGTAACAAAGCTTGCATGGACGCAGACGCCGAAGTGGTCAAGTGATTTGTGGCCTAGGTCCAGCCCATCAAGAACGTACGAAGCATTGGCCGAAAAGCTGGTGGGGAGCAGTATGTAGTCGAGTCTGGAGGGTTGCCCACCACCTGGTGGGAACCACGTGTAGTGGGAGCCGTAATGGCAGCCAGGAAACGTCGACGGGATCCACAGATCCAATCTTTCAAGAATCTCGAAAAACGGCAAAGGAGGCTCATGCTTGGTCGGCCATACATATTCCCCGATGCGGCCACTCACTGGGAGTTGCAGGCGAAGGTTAAGATCACCAATCAGCAGGACTGGCCAACCCGAGCCGGATCTAAGAAGCCTCTGAAGGAGGCCTGCCCACCATTTTGCACGATGCTCGTCGGCACTGGTGGGGCCATGTACAACTGCAATCAAGCAGCGGAATTGCGGATGCTGGACGCGGACAAGCAATGTCCTGGGGTCTGAGAAAGTGACAGTCAGGTCGCTTAGGTCAAAGGCCGGCGTAGCGCCTGAGACCCAGCTACCTCGCTGACCTTGCCTGCTGAACCAGCACTCAACGCCAAGGTGTCCCGTGTCAGTACGCCCAGAGCACAAGCGCACGTAATCATCAGCAACAATGCATTCTGACTTGGGAGATCTGGCCTCTTGAATTCCGACAATGGAAGCCCCTATATGTGACATCTGGGCTCTGATGTATGCTGCACGACCTGGAAATTCCGAGGAGGCCTCCTCAGCAAGTGTTTGCACGTTGCACGACACCAGTCTCAGATGTACAACACGCGAAGCTCCGACATCGTTCTCGACAGTCTCGCCGGGAAGTTGAGTCCAAGCTGCCCCCTGGCTCATATCCGGCATGGACATCAGCTGCGGCTCCACAACCTTGCCTCCACTGAAGTTGGGCCATTGTCGGGGCTGCCGTGCTGCGGCTATCAAAAGCCATAGATGCCTCAGAGCTCCAGCTTGCAGCCATTCCCCAACTGGTGGCTGAGCAGGCCATGATTCTGCAGGGTGAGCAACCGCCCACTTGGCTAAAGAATCAGCAAGTTCGTTCCAAGGGTTTCCAGCATGTGAAGCAGTGTGGTGTGAACCTGAAGAATGTAAGCGTCCTGTGGCCTGGACAGCCTGAAAGAGCTGCCTCACAGCGCACGCTAGGTTGTCGTCTGGCCCAAGGGACCAGTCGCCGAGGGACTGCCTGAAAGGAACAAGAGAGTCAGAAACAAAGGCAACAGTAGCTGCGGTCGGTTCTTGCAAAGCAAAGAGGGCAGCATAGATCAATGCGGTCTTTTCGGCAACTTGTGCGGAATGTGCTTTCGCTCCTAGCCAACCACTGCTGCTCTCTGTACACGTCACTGCGCTTGCTTGCCATGCTACTTGTTGTACAGTGTCCCCCACAAGGTAAAGAATGACTACAGCCCACGCCGAGATGAAACCATTGAAGGAACCATCTGTGTAGACAATGATGCGATCGTAGTCAGCATCCGTCTCCCACCATCTTGGAACAAGCAACAGCGCTGCAGCGGCGTGTTCATGTATGTTGGCATTGCTGGGTAGGTTTCGTCGGAGCGGGAACCAGGGCTGTAGGAAGGACTGTGCATCATCAAACGACTTATTGATCCACCACGTCGACAGAGCATCCGGCTCTTCCGCTACAGGAGCTGAAGTGCGGGAATAGAGCCTGGCAGGCGGTCGCGCGTCATCAGGGTCAAGCGGCTTCTTAAAAGGACAGTCTTCAGAAGCCTCTTTCTCGCAGAGACGGTTGGTATATTACCCCTAAGGTTCCTTATAATGGTCCCTCCTTTAGTCCCTTGATTGCCACACATGGTTTCGGGTTTAGGGTTTGGGGTTTGGGGTTTCAATCTTGCAGAAGACCCGTTGCTAATGGTCCATCCCTTAAACAACTACCCAACTACCGCGCAACAGAAACCCCGACACCCTAGACCTCCATAAACCAGGGAGTGCCTGAAGTAGGGACTGTTTTTTTTATTATTTTTTTTGTGGGGGGGGGGGGGGGGGGGGGGGGGAGGATGTAAGGGAGCCCTAATCCCCCAAAACCCGAAACCCTTATTTTGGGAAAGGCCCATATCGAACCAGCTTTCAGCATGAGACTAAGCTGAAGCCCCGCAAAACCCTTGCGAGGCACGAAATGGAAGATCAGTTGCCCGGCTGGGGGTTTAGAGGGTTTAGGGGGTGGGGTTAGGGTGGATGCAGTTTTGGTTTAGGGTTGACGGTTCCTTGTCTTTTTAGCCGCTCTTGCCAGATGATGCCAGATGCCTTACCATATAGCGCCTAATGATGTGGATTCGGGGTACCTACGAGGCCGCCCTGTACAGTCCTACAGGTCTGCAGCCGCCAACCCTGAGCCGTGCCTCAAGCATAGTTCCCATTCTCCGCCACATACCACCCGTTCTAAAGGCCCAAATTTCCTGCAGCTATCAGGTCTTTGAACCCCTTGCTCGTGCTCGTGCTCCTCGTCGTCGTCGTAGTAGTCGTAGTAGTCGTCGTCGTCGTAGTAGTCGTCGTCGTCGTAGCAGCAGTAGCAGTAGCAAGTAGCAGTAGCAGTAGACAGGAGACAGGTTTAGGGTTTTCGAGTTTTTGGCCTAGGGGTGCCTTGTTGCATGCCGAGGAAACCTGAGCCATGAAATGGCGATCCTGTGCCAGCACGAGGGCCTCCAAGACCTTCAGATCAGGCCCCGATCTGAGGGGCCACACGGGAAGTGAAGGGTCGACGGGTAATGGGTTTAAAGGTTGGGTTTAGGGTTTAGGGTTTAGGGTTTAGGGTTTAGGGTTTAGGGTTTAGGGTTTAGGGTTTAGGGTTTTAAGGTTTACTGTTTAGGGTTTAGGGTTTAGGGTTTAGGGTTCAGGGTTCAGGGTTCAGGGTTTAGGGTTTAGGGTTTAGGGTTTAGGGTTTAGCATTTAGGCTTAGGGTCATGAAGGCTTCTTGGTGGCTATAAGCAGGGTTAGACGTACTTCAACAGGTTTCCTACTTCTACAGCGTCACCTACAAGTAGCCTTGAACCGTCCAGAACCCTCTTGATCCTGCGTACCCCACCCCCTACACACGAACCCTAACACGACCAAACCCTAAACCCTAAATCCCTTTCTGCATTTTGTGATTCGGTTCGTAACTTTGATTTAGGATTTAGGCTTACAGGGTTTTTAGACGTGGGGTAGGGTTCAAGGTCCAAGGACTAGGGTTTAAAATCGATGTAGCGTTTAGGTTTTAGAGCTTCAGGCCATGTACCAAGACCCCAAACCCTAAACCTCAGCCCACGCATCGTCTCTACAACCCTAAACCCTAACCCTTATCGCAGGGCATCGCACCCAAAACCCGAAACCACAAACCCTAAACCCTAAACCCTGATCCCTGAACCCTCTTTCCTCTGAACCCTGAACTCTATACCCTAACCCTAAACCGCAAGACTGTACTAGCGCAACACAAATTGTTCGTCGTCCTTTTGCAGCGAGCTGAACCGCGGAAATTTGTGGTGGGCCCAATTCCCTTATAGGGTCCTTAAGGGTTTAGGGTTGGGATGTTGCCCCCTTTAGGGTCTAGGGTTAGGCTTAGGATTTAGGATTTAGGGTTTAAGCCTTAGGCTTTAGGGTTAGGGTTTAGGGTTTAGGGTTTAGGGTTTAGGGTTTAGGGTTTAGGGTTTAGGGTTTAGGGTTTAGGGTTTAGGGTGTAGGGCTTAGGGTTTAGGAGTTCAAGGGGGTTAGGGACTTACCCCCCCTATTCTAGTGCCTACTAAGGCTGTTGGTATAGGAGTGAACATCCCAAGTTTAAGGCTTGTCCGGCCGAAGTTCGCACCCTTAGTTATAGCGTCCTTAAGGGAGGGGGTTCAAGGGGTTTAGGGTTTAGGGTTTGGGGTTTAGGGTTTAGGGTTTAGGGTTTAGGGTTTAGTTTAGGGGTTCAAGGTGGGGTATGTAACCCAAGGTTCCCCAATACTCCCCGCAGCTCCCTAAGGCTGATAAGTTTTTCTAAGAGGTTCCCCGCGCACCGGGTTTAGGGTTTAGGGTTTAGGGTTTAGGGTTTAGGGTTTAGGGTTTAGGGTTTAGGGTTTAGGGTTTAGGGTTTAGGAACCCCCTTCTTTTGAGGACCCAATCATTCCCTGTTGCGTGGATGTACTTGGGGGCTTGGGGTTTAGGCTTTGGGGTTTCGGGTTTACTTGGGGTTCTAGGTTTCAGGACTTGGGGTTAGGGTCTAGAGGTTTGGGGGGTTTCGGGTTTAGGGGTCTAGGGGGTTTAGGGTTTAGGGGCTTAGGGGTTTGGGGTTTAGGTTCTTTGTCTTCAAGGTCACTCTCATCCACCCCCCAAAACTCTCCGAACAACACCTTTGACAAACCTTCAGGAAACCCTCATTTCCCCCTTGTTCGCAAGACCTGTGGACCAACCTTTGTACACCCTCCTGTTGCAACCAAGCAAAGCGGCGTTTATTCCCAGGTTGTTCTGGTAAACCTGTAAACCCTAAACCCGTCAACCCTTAAACCCTAAGCCCTAAACCCTATAAACCCTGCAAACCCTGTAAACCCTAAACCCTAAACACTATAAACCCTGTACCCTAAACTCCCCAAGCCCTCAGAGGCTGGTGCGTCTGACTCGGTCCAAGAACGCGAATGCTGCCCGCGCGGACAAGCTGAGGCGAAGAGAAAGCTTGTAAATTACCTTCAGGGTTTCCTAAACCCTATACCCTATACCCTAAACCCTCTACCCTCTACCCTCTAGACCCGAACCCTAATCCCTAGGGTCCAGGGTCTTGGGCTGTTCCTGGCTTTCGGGAGATTTAGGGTTTGTAAGGGCATGCGCATCCCAAAGTACCCTTACTCCCTCTTCTTGTAGGGTTTAGGGTTTAGAGTTTAGGGTTTATTTAGGGTTTAGGGTTTAGGGTTTAGGGTTTAGGGTTTCCCCTTGTAAACCCCCCTGTCGCAAAAAAAGGCACCCCTTTTATTCCCAGGTTACTCTTGGGTCGAAGGGTTCCCTAAACCCTAAACCCTAAACCTTATACCTTATAAACCCTAAACCCTAAACCCTAAACCCTAAACCCTAAACCCTAAACCCTAAACCCTAAACCCTAAACCCTTCCCTAAACCCTAAACCCTAAACCGGTTTTAGAGGATCAAAGTCGAGCTGCGCTCTGAGATCGCTTGTGTCGGGCAAATTTGGTGTTCGGCGTGGTGCTCGTGCGCGCGATGTGTCCGGGTTTTCGCATTTTTTCGCATTTGTTGGCTTTTGGGTTTGAGGGCTTTAGGGTTTTAGGGTTTTCGCATGTTTTTGGTTTTTTGGGTTTTAGGGCGTTCAGGGTGTTAGGGTTTTGGGTTTTAGGGTTCCAGTTCTTTTCAAGCGAGACAGCTGGCCGTGCCATACAGGCCGGCACCGTTTCAAGTTCCTGGAGATGGACAGACCCTAAACCCTAAACTCTAAACCCTCCACGGTCTAGTTCAGTCAGCGCGTCATGGTGCGCGGTGCAAAGCTGTCCGTGCCATATAGTCAGGCTGCTGTACTTGCTACAAGTTAACCAAATATTACCGTACTTATATATCCCTATTAGGGCACTTGAGGGGCTTATAAGTTGGTTTTAGTACGGTTATGATTAGTTAACAAGCATCATGAACCTCCAAGTAGGGCTTCTAGGGTTTGGAGTTCAGGGTTTAGGTCCCTGAACCCTAAACCCTTATTATAAGCCTTCTGGTGACTCAGTTGTTGGGGGTCTTTAGGGAATCAGGTTCAGAGGTTCGGGTTTTTTAGGTTCAGCGTTGAGGGGTTAGGGATGTTTGGGGCTAGAGTCTTTACGGGATTCAGGGTTTTGGGTTTGCGGGTCTTACAGGCATGGGCTTTGTGGGGTTTATCGTTGTTTTCGTTGCTAGGTTGGCGTTTTGGAGTTTCCCACACGGAGGCGGTCTTGGAGCTGTTACGGGCGCATCTCGAGAAGCCGTGGACTCTTCATCCTCCTCAACGGCGAAAGGCAATCGCAGTCTCGGAGGAGTGCTTCAACTCGGAGCCACTGTCATTGTGGCAATGCTACGACCACATGTCGCAGTACTGTCCTGCGGCAGTCTACCATGAGCAGCAGCAGTGCACTAGTAGGGTTCGGTTCGGCTAGCGGCCCTTGGGCCATAACTGCGGGTCATTTAATTTTTTGGGGTCTGGCTCAAAGGCTAGAAGGTCTAAGGCTGCACGCAGTCGCAAAACCCCACATCTGCGCCGACCCTACGCCCTCAGCCCTAAGCACGAAACGAAACAGCCTTATAGCAGCCCCTCCTCTAATCCCTCTTGGTTTAGGGTTTAGGGTTTAGGGCTTAGAGTTGCTGGGGGGTGGGGGGTGATCTCTGGACCAGCGAAACCCCAGTGCACCCCGTCTGGGCAGGATTGAGCTACTTGGCGCAGACGCTGAGGGGGCGGCTTCTGAAGTATCTTAGGCGGCTTAGAATCCTACCCCAGGGCCCCAAGCCCTAAACCCTAAACCCTAGATCTCAGACGCTCAGTCCTAAGAATCTGCCACCTAAGCATCCTCAAACCGTAGACTGGCTAAGATTCAAGGTTCAAGGGTCGTGGGTGTAAGCATTTAGGGTTTAGGGACGTCTTTGTAGCCAATTCGGTGAACTGCAAATTTGCTCGAGAATTGGAACCTTATTCAGGAAAGTTGTTATTTAACTTCCGGAATTGCTGGACACCTGAGGGGGGGGGGGGCACCTATTCTAATAAGGAGCCTTATGGGTAGAGCACCCCCCCAAAAATATGTTTGGAGACCCGGCAACGTTCATCCCTGGCCTTGGCGCATCCGCGACGGCCTAGCAGCAGCTTGCTTAAAGCCCGTGCGCCCTGCACCCAAAGCCCTTAGAAGGCTCAGACCAATGAAACAAATTCGCAACTGCAAGAAGCCCCAAGTAAAGGCAAAACCCTGAGCCCGAAACTCTGCGCCCGAAACCCCATAAATACGGCCGAACCCCTTGTAGTTCGGCCCTAGACCCTAGGCGCTGAACCCTAGTTTAGGGTTCAGGACTTAGGGCTTAGACCCTGAACCTAAACCCTAAACCCTAAACCCTAAACCCTAAACCCTAAACCCTAAACCCTAAACCCTAAACCCTAAACCCTAAACCGCTTAGGGTCTAAATCCAGCACCAAAATGGAAAACTTGGCGCGTGTGCCGAGGCTTCAGAGCTTTAGCGCCCTCATCGGCGGCGAGCCAAAGCGAGGCACAGTCTGTTGGGCGGAGGGAGGGCGGGGGGTTATATAGGTTTAGGGTTCGGGTTTTCGGGTTTTCGGGTTTTCGGGTTTTTAGGGTCTTAGGGTTTTTGGGTGGAGAGTTTTAGGGTTTTAGGGTGGAGGGTTTTCGGGTTTTGGGGTTGAGGTTTTGGGTTTAGGGTTTTAGTGTTTTTGGATTATTCGGCTGAGGGTAAAGCCGGGTTATTCGAGAAGTAAGCTAAGCTCTGAAACTCTAAACCCTAGGCGCTGAGTCCCTATGGCAAACTCTCACTGGGGAAGCAAGCAAGGCCTTAGCCTTTTTCATGCAAAGCAACTTGCGCTCAGCCTCAAGACCACAAGCCCCGACCCGAAACCCTGACCCTAACCTACAACCTTAAAGTAATAGAGCCCAATCCCTAAACCCTGAACCCCAAACCCTGAACCCCAAACCCTGAACCCTAGAACCCCAAACTCTAGAGCTTAAACACCACACCCTGAAGCCCCTAAACCCCAAACCCTCAACCCTAAATCCGAAACCCTAAACCCAGCAAATCTCTGCCAGGGGAGACTTGGTCCACCATCCGCGAGCGCTCCCACATGCTCCTCGAGGAGATGTGGCGCGCCCAAGATTCTGAGGGGGTTTGGGGTTTAGGGTTTAGGGTTAGGGGTCCGCCACCGCAGCTGGCGCCAAAAGCAACCCATCTCTTTTGCACTTTTTTTTTTAACCCCTATAGAGGGGTCGACCCCGAACCGAAGCTGCTTAAAACACACTGATTTGTTTGTGTTTTCGTGTTTCGGCCGGGCCGTGCACCTCGTTGCAAGATGTGTTTAGTTTTGGTATGTGTTTGGATTTTGCTAACCTGCCTAAATTTGAAAGTAGCTTCTTGGTTTGTGGTTTGGGTCGGGAAGCCCCCGACACAAGATTGAATTATTGAATTTAGGGTCTATGAAGGCCCAAGATGGTTAAAATAATGCAGGAAAAACAACTAACTTGGGAGAAGCAGTAAAGAGCCCCCCCCCCCCCCCAATGCATTAACCCAACCATAGCTGCAAACGAACATTTTGCCACACCAGCAATGATTTGAAGACCATTGCCTGCCTTGCGGGCCAGCTGTGCTTCAATTGTCATCTGCACCAATGGTGCAAGCCCGCAGCTGCTTCAGCCGAGCCAAGTGGGCATCGCAAAGGCTCTTGAAGATACCCAGCTTGGCCGCAGCCAGCACTTCGCGATGGCGGGCTCCACCATGAATAGCGCCACAAGAACACATGGAAAGATTTGACCCTTCTGCAGCGCTACGTAGCAATCGGGAAACGCTATCGCATGGGCTTTATGGTCAGCTACATGTCTGTGGCTATCCCTTCGCGCACAAAGCAGTCAAAGCCATGTTCGACTCTAAGTCACATGCCGCTGCGATTCACTTTGTCTTTGTTGCGCAGCCTAAGCGCCAGTCAGCCTCAGCCTTTGGCGCCATCCACACCAGCGATTTCGCCATAGCAGTTCGCAGTTGGAGATTTCCAAGGTCGCCAAACCAACGAGAATTCCTATGTTTTTTTGTTTTTTTTGGGTCTGTGAAGGCCCAAAATGGTCCAAAAACTAAAAAAAGTTGCCGGCTGGGAAGTTCTGAAGGCCGCCAAACTAATTGAGGGTCTTGGAGGGTTTTCAAGACCGCCAAACGAGCGAACGTCCTTTGTTCTCGATTTAATTGAATGGACCATTTCTCAAGAACATTGCCATTTGGGGAGTATTGAAGGCCGCCAAACTAGCGAAAATCCGTGTGTTCCTTATGCCTTGGCCCTAATTGAGGATCCGTGAAAACCCAACATGTTCAAAAACTACAAAACTTTGCCATTCGGGGGCTTTCAAGGCTGCCGCGAGCGAAAATCCTTGCGTTTTAGCCCTAGTTCGCCAACTAGTGACAAGGGGCCTGCGAAGGTCAAGAAGGATCAAAATTAGCCGGGGCTTCACGCTGGCGGCCCTCAGCGATGTATCCAACGACATACCCGACAAGTACTGCCACATCATCAGCGGAGGGCAAGTGCTCACGGGAAAATGGTCATCTGGTGCTGCCCGACACAACGTCCGTGGCACATTGAACTGTGGGAGGCCCTCCCGTTACCCGCCCGACCACGGACCGGTTCCTGAAGATGTGATAATAGTTTCCAGCAAGGGCAGGGCCCTCGCAAGACTGGCGGGCGGTGATTACGACTGCAGCTCTCTAGTGGTGCGGGCCACCGCCCCTGCTGTTGACGCAGCGATGTGGAGGCCTTAGAGGAGGAGGTGAAGGGCGTGCTGGCTGCTGAAGCCCAGCGAAGCCGCCTGGCAGAAGAAGAGGCGCGAGCAGAGAATGTGGAGGAGCAGGAGGACCCCACGAAGGCTCGCCGCAAAGGGAAAGTGAGCAATCGGCGAGCCCTGCGCCAGCATTTCACTTGCAGGGGCTGGGTCTGGCCTTGATCTACAAGAATGTCACCGATTTCTCCTCCCGTTGCCCGTGTCAGGGCTCTGGGAAGTGAGGCCACCTCGCTGTGCGATGGAGTGGATGCCACCACAGGCGCAACTTTGACCTGGAGCTTGCTGCAGCGGGATACTGCACCCTACTGGGGCCGTAGAGGCCACGAATTCTTGTTAAATAATAGGAATCGCGAAGGCACTGAACGTTCTATCACACAAACACCCCCAAAGGCTCGGAGGCACCCCAAAAGGTCCAACGCGGCGTAAAAGACTCCAGGAGGCCACCCGTACACAGGAGGCTTCCTAAAAGACTTCGGAAAAGGGCGGGAGGCTTCGAAAAGGCACAAAAGGCTGCCAAAGAAGTCTACGAGTCTTCCAAAAACCAGGCCTCCCGAAAAAAACATCGGGCGGCCATGCCTCCTCCCCCCGAAAAATATGTTCCAGTCAAGACTTTTTTGGGGCCCAAACCCTCTATAAGCCCTAAACCCTAAACTAACACCAGGTTTGGGGGGTGGAAGGGGGGTGCTCTGGGGGGGATGTAGGGGGTCGGATGCCTGGTAGGAGCTTGATTCCTTGTTGAGTAGCACTGCTTGTCGCCCCCATGACGCACCAAAGGGTTTTTTTCGAGGATACTGGGCACCTCAACCACTCCCCCCCCCCGCCAACCACTTGGAGGTTCAAGGGTAGCTATAAGTGGGGTAAGTGTAGTTTTACTAGATGGAGCGTTATTTGGGCACTTATAACCCTTCTTGTAACTACCCAAAATTTTTCAGTAGCCCTAAACCCTAAATCCGAAACACTCAAATATACCCTAGGTACCTACGATGAAGCCCGTAAACCCCAAACCCCAGAGCCCAAAGCCCAAGCCCCAAACCCACACCCCAAACCCGTAACCCCAAACCCCAAACCCCAAACCCCAAACCCCAAACCCCAAACCCCAAACCCCAAACCCCAAACCCCAAACCCTAACCCTAAACCCCTGCTTGTGGGAGTTCAGGGTTGAGGGTTGAAGGTTAAGGTTAGGGTTTATGGGGTTTAGGGTGTTGATGTTGTGGGCTTGGGTCGCCAGAGTCTCCACGTGTTTTTGTTCGCCAAAGGTCGGCCGCCCACATGGAGGCTGAGCTGTGGGTTTGGGCTTAGGGGGCTTGGGGTTTAGGGTTTAGGGTGTTAGGGTCTAGGGTCTAGGGTCTAGGGTTTAGGGTTTAGGGTTTAGGGTTTAGGGTTTAGGGTTTAGGGTTTAGTGGCTTAGGACGGGCCGGATTTCAGGGGTCACGGTATGTTAGGCTTTAGGCGCTTTGGGGCTGGAGGTTTGGGGGATTTGGGGTCCAAGGGTAGCTATATGGGCCCGTAGTGTGGTCCCTTACCTCCTCTAAAGGTTCTGAAGTAACGTATGGGCCCTTGGGTTGTATACAGTAAATAAGGGGTATCTAGGATATGTAAGGGGTCCCCAGTTTAAGGGCTCATATAGAGGGACCATGCAACTACACTTAGAGTTCAGGGTGTAGGACTTGGGTTTAGGGACTAGTTAGAGCCTCAGAGTTCACGTGAAGTTTCAGGGGCAGTTGCAAGATTTACGGTTGCATGCTCAGCGCCCAGGTCTAACGGCTGAAGTGAGGCGTTTACCGCTGCCCGTGTGGGCTTCTTGCTCAGAGCTTCCAGATTCCACCACTAAACCCTGAATGGGGTTTGGGGTTTAGGGTTTGGCTAGACGTGGGACCCGGCAACTACGATCAACGATGGTGGAGAATCTCGCAAAACATCTACAAACCCTAAACTCCTTACAACTCTGAGTGCCTTGCTTTTTTGGGGCGACTATCCCCCTCCTTTTTTGTGCTTTCGAAAACCTGTCTGAGCTTTTAAGGTATTGAGGTCGCAGGGAAACCTGAAACTCCAAGGGCGCCCGAAGAGCAGAGCCTTGAAGAAGAAAGATTCCTTTCAGGGGCTTAGGGTCTAGGCTTACTTAGTTCAATAACGCCCTCAACAACCCCAAAAGTCGGGTTTAGGGCTTAGGCTGTAGAGCCGCAGCATTGAAGTTTAGGGTTTGTATAGGGTTTAGGGTTTGGGGTTTAGGGATTGGGTTTAGGGTTTAGGGTTTAGGGTTTAGGGTTTAGGCTTTAGGGTTTCGGGTTTAGGGTTTAGGGGACCTTCACATCATATGTGGGCATCCCCGTACTGGATTGGTGGTTGAGGGCTTCATGGTTGCGTATCTCTAAGTAGTGTCGCGACGTACATGTCACTAGCGCTGTAGATGGATACACTCTCCTTAGCAGCCCACTTGGCAGCCTACTTAGAGGTACCCCTAAACCCTTATTTTTTTATGCCATATCCTACGCCTGAAGACTAAACCCTCACTCTTCAAGTATCCCAAACCAGGAGGCCTACCCCCCCCCCCCCGCCTGCGAAAGGCTCGCGCGCTATATCAGAGCCTCGAGGCATCATTTGGGCTTCCGAGAGAGGGTCTTTCCGGATGTTTTTTGGCGCGGGGTGCGGGGGGTTTATACCCTTAAGCTCCAAACCGGTTTCCGTTCAGAGTTGTTGTGGGTTTTGCAGGTTTTGTTTTTTGCTTTTGGGGGATTTTGCCCTACTTGGAGCCAGGGGGCGGGTAGGGTGGCTGGTGTTGTCGGGCTTGGGAGGGCTTTTGAGGCCTTGAAGACTTGTCTCTTGAAGCTTAGGGTTTAGGGTTTAGGGTTTAGGGTTTAGGGTTTAGGGTTTAGGGTTTAGGGGTTAGGGGTTCCTGAACCTCGAGAACCCTGAACCCCCGAGCTCCCAAGATGCGCGGAAAGCCCAAGAAGCCCCACGGTTTAGGGTTTAGGGTTTAGGGTTTAGGGTTTTGGGTTTTGGGGTCCCCCAAAATTTTGTGGTGCTTTACTGTAACTTTACATCTTTAGCCTTTTTGGGTTTATTGGGTTTCTTAAGAAGGCAGCTAAAATTTATGGGTATACCCTGCTAAGGGCAGCCAAGAAGAGACAGCCCTAAAGTCCATGGAAGTGCGTGCGAACCCTTTGTTAATGCGCTTTAGGGCTCTTAGGGTTCTTAGGGTTGTTGAGTAGGGTTCTTAGGGTTCTTAGGGTTCTTAGGGTTCTTAGGGTTCTTAGGGTTGTCGATTCGGCCTTTAGGGTTTTCAGGTTTTTTAGACTTTTGGGGGTTGACATAACCAAACCCCCCCCCCCCCAAAACAAAAAAAAAAGCAGCGGGCGGAGGCGCACTGCGCCAGCTTGCGGCCCGGGACGGAGCTCCTCTCCGCGACCGAGAGTCTCCAGGAGGCGCGGAGAGCTCCGCCAGTTTCTTTTTTGTTTTGTGTATTTTGTTTTTGTTTGTTTTGTTTTTGTTTGGGGGGGGTGGGGGGCGGGGGGGGGGGGATTCTGGGGTGTTGCTGTTTGTTTGTTTTTGTGGGGGTGTTTGGCGCGTTTAGGGTTGAAGGTTTTTGGGTTTAGGATTTTTGGGGGGTGAGGGCTTAGGGGCTGCGCTTTTTCGGGTGTAGGATTGTAGGGAGGGCTCCAGGTTTCGATTTTGTTGGGGTTGTGTTTGGGGTTATAGTAGGGTTTAGGCATTAGGTTGAGAGTTTAGGGTTTAGGGTTTAGCTTGGGTGTTTCTCGTTGTTTGAAAGAAGGTTCTACATCGAACTGGAGGTCACCATCAGCATTGAGGAATGGAATTTCCTTTGGAACGACCTGCCCTGGTGAGTGAAGAAGACGATGATGGTGGTGGTGTGCAGATGCTGAAAGCCTAGTGCACCAGTCTATGTCGTTCGGAGGCCCTTCTTCGTCTCAAGGCTTAGGGGAGCACCTGCGGGAGCACCTGCGCTCTTAGGGCTTAGCTGAAGGAACCCTAAGGCATCAAGAGACTCACTATCGTTGTAGAGTTGTTACCTTAAACCCCAAACTCTAAACCCCAAACCCCAAAGTTCCCTCACTCATCAGCAATTCCTTTAGTAAGAGGTTCATGTTTTCGGGGGGCCTTACGGTTGAGGTAACCCCCGGTTACAGGGCGATCCTGGTGGTTGGACGCCCAGTAGTACCTTGATTCCCCTTTTTCCAGACGTTCGGTTCTCGAAGCCCTAAGCCATAAACACTAAACCCTCATCACCGTTAAATAGGCCCGCACCCTCTGAAGCGCCCCTTCGAGGCTTTTACAGCCATAGGGCCGGATTCAAGTTACCTCACCCCCTCATTCCCGATTCAGAAGCAATGGGTTAGTTCTGTAAGGGCTAACGACTCCACTGGATCCCCTACTGCGCCTCTGCACCCCCCCCCCCCCCCCCCCCCAAAAAAAAACCCAACCCGTTGTAGGGGACCCCTCGATACCTAGACATTTCCTAGACCCTACCCTCCCCACCCCCCAAACCCCCAAACCGCTAGACCCCTATACCCCAAACCCTGAACACCTGAACCCTACACTCTAAGCCTAAGCCCCTAAACCCCCTAAACCCCTAAAACCCAAGCCCAGGCCTATGAAGAGCGCATGATATTGGAGCAGAAAGTGCAAAAGGCACAGATGGATGGATTCCGGGGGAGGGGAAGCCCTAAACCCTAAAACCCTAAACCTTAAACCCTTAAACCCAATAGCCCCTTCATGGGGGAAGGGGAGGGGGGGGGGGGGGGGGATGTTCAGATTGGGGTTTATAGGGTTAGGCTTGTAGGGTAAACCCCTAGAGGGTTGATAGGGTTTATTGAGGGTTGATAGGGTTTATAGTGTTTATAGGGTTTATAGAGGGTTTGTAGAGGGCGTATGGAGTGCATAGGCCGTTCGGAGTCTGAATAGGGCTTCTTAACCATCTAAACCCTAAACCCCAAACCCTAAGCCGCCCCCCCAAAATGGCCCCTGTGTGACTTCTTGGGTGCCTAGCAAAGGTCCCCCAAACCCTAAGCTTGAAACCTTAGAGCTTTAGCAGTACTCGATGGGTTCAAGGGCTCAAGATTGGAGGAGTGTCTGGCCTGAGAGCTTGGGACATTGGCTCAGGGTTGAGGGCTGAAAGAGTTGCCTCTAAACCCTAAGTCCTAAACCCCAAAGCCCAAGCCCAAAACCGTAGACGGCCCTAGGCCCTAAACCCAACCCTAAACCCCAAACATGAGGGTTCCTCGCATCCTTGTGGCTTTCAGGCGGTGCAAGGCTTGGGTTCTAGGTCTCTTGCCCACCTGCAGCTCCATCTACTATTTGCAAAGAGTAATGGATGAAAGTCCCTGTATTTTGGGGTGTTCCCCCTTTTACTTTCCGACCTTAATCGGGGTTATAGTACGGGGTACTATAACCTCTGTTAAGCACTGTTAGAAAAAGGGGGAACATCCCAACCTACACTACCCGTTTTAGAATGAGTATCTTTTTTGGGGTGGGTCTCAAGCAAATAGTAGTTTAGGGGTTTAGAGTCGGTGTTCATGAAAGGACTCAGGGATGCTGCCTTCTCTAATGTCGATAAAGAGAGAGTTGCGAAAACAGGGGGTGCCCTTTTCGGCGGACCCTTCTATGGGGATTCTATTCTATTTGGGGTATCAAAGGGGTAGGTTTAGGGTTTTGGGTTTTGGGTTTAGGGTTTAGGCTTTAGGGTTTACCCCTATTTTGGGACATCCCATGTCGATCAAGAGAGTTGTTGGTAAACGTTTGCTCAGCTTCTGGCGCGCAGGCGCACACGGCGGCGTCAGCCGCCGAGCATCGCCCTCAGTAGGGTTTAGGGTTTAGGTTTTAGGGTCTAGGGTTTAGGGTTTAGGGTTAGGGTTTAGGGTTTAGGGTTTAGGGTTTAGGGTTTAGGGTTTAGGGTTTAGGGTTTAGGGTTTAGGGTTTAATCAGGGTTTAGAGATAGCCAGACTGGCATGCTCAGTTTCTTTGGGTTCTGGGTTCGCATTGAGTAGGATTCAGCAAGATCATTGCCATGTATGACGACAGTTGCCCTACTTACCTGGGTAGTGCTTTGGGATAGTTTAAAATTTCCCTTCTTTCCCGTACAAGGGAACCTATTCATAAATAATTTTCAAAAGGCTTTAAACCACCACTGAGTTACTGTGTGGAGATCCAATTGCTTCCCATGAACTTCAAGTGGGACGCAACGTGCCCCGGAGCTCTCCTCGGGATTGTTACCTTAGGGTTTAGGGTTTAGGGTTTAGGGTTTAGGGTTTAGGGTTTAGGGTTTAGGGTACCTAGAAAGGAAGAGGTTTAGGGTACCTAGAAAGGAAGAGAAAAAGGGGCACCACCGGGTGGCCACGATGAGTTATTAGGGTGGATGGGTCCCTTACACCCTAAACCCCAAACCCCAAACCCTCAGTACCAAGACTGAAGCCCTGAAACCCCCAGCAGCCCTGGAACCTTTCTCAAGCCTCAAAGCCCTGCAAAGTCCCGAAAGCCCCCCACAAACTGCCCTGCTTTCTAACCCAGAAGCCTCGAAACACTAAACAGGGCTCGTAAACAGGGCCCCTAAACCCCAAACCCCAAACCCTAAAACCCTAAACCCTAAACCCCAAGCCCTAAACCCGAAAACCCTAGACCCTGAACCCTAAAACCCTAAACCCTAGACCGACCTTACGGGAGGCATGATGGAAGACTTGGAAGCACGGGGCAGCCAGCGCAGATGCCCTCCCTCGCCCTGGCTCCCTGCGCCAGGCGTGGCGGCGGCGTCTGAGATGACTTCCGGGGTTTACGGGTTTAGGGTTTTGGGTTTAGGGTTTTTTAGGGTTTAGGGTGACAAACCGAGTGGCACAGCAAGCAAGCTATGCAAGACTTGTCGGCGCGATGCGAGCGGATCTTGGCGTTTCTCGCCGAGAGGAGAGTGCCTAAACCCTTAAGCGCTTAGAACTCGAATTCCCCTAAACCCCCTTAAGCCCTAAATCCTTCAACCATAAAACCCTGAAACCCTGAAACAGTCAACCCGCAACCCTGAACCCTAAAAACCCTAAAACCCTAAAACCTTGAAACCCTCAACCCCAAAACCCCACAACCCCAAAACCCTAAAACCCTAAAACCCCCAAACCCTAAAACCCTAAAACCCTAAAACCCTAAAACCCTAAAACCCTAAAACTCTAAAACTCTAAAACCCTAAAACTCTAAAACTCCAAAACCCCAAAAGCCCAGAACCCTAAAAACCCTAAAACCCTAAAACCCTAAAACCCCACAACCCTAGAACCCTAAAACCCTAAAACCCCAAAACCCTAAAACCCTAAAACCCCAAAACCCTAAAACCCTAAAACCCCAAAACCCCAAAAAACCCCAAAACCCTCAAACCCTAAACCCTAAACCCTAAACCCTAAAACCCTAAAACCCTGAAACCCAGGCAAGCGGAGGCGCTGGCATCTCGCCTGGAGGAGGCTGAAGCTGCCGTATGGGAGCAGCGGGGGTCTCCAGACCTCCCGGAGCGTGGTTTAGGTTTAGGGTTTAGGGTTTAGGGTTTAGGGTTTAGGGTTTAGGGTTTAGGGTTTAGGGTTTAGGGTTTAGGGCTTAGGGTTTAGGGTTTAGGGTTTAGGGTTTAGGGTTTAGGGTTTAGGGGGAGTCTCGAGTTTTGGGGGTTTTCGGCATTTGGGGGGGGGGGGGGGGGGGTTGCGAGTCTAGGCTTTTAGGGGTTTAGGGGTTAAGAGTTGTAGGGGTTTTGGAGTTTTAGGGCGCAAGAGCTCAAGGGTCTGGGGTTTAAAAATCCAGCGCTTTTGGGGTTTCGGGTTAAAGCGTCGAGGGCTTTGAGGGCTTTACGGGTTAAGCCTAAGTTCCTAGGTAGGATAAGGGGGACCCTTAAAGGGGAACCCCTTCTTAACCCTCTTCTGGTTCTCTTAAACAGGGACCTTATTCAGAGGGTCTATATCCCCAAGGGTCCCCCTAATCCTACCCATCCCCTAGGAATAATTTAAGATTTTCCCTTATTGGGTTTGAGCGGATCATACTTTTCAGAGGGTTTACGGGTTAAGCCTAAGTCTAACATTTTTCCCTTGCTTCGACACATTCATCGCCCCTAAGTTCGGGGCCTGCGGGCTTGGAGGGCCTCGATTTGCTGTAGATTTGCTGGAGATGAGGGTTTTTAGGGTTTTTTGGGGTTTTTTGGGTTTTTAGGGTTTTTAGGGTTTTTAGGGTTTTTTAGGGTTTTTTAGGGTTTTTTAGGGTTTTTTAGGGTTTTTTAGGGTTTTTTAGGGTTTTTAGGGTTTTTAGGGTTTTTAGGGTTTTTAGGGTTTTTAGGGTTTTTAGGGTTTAGGGTTTAGGGTTATTGCAGTAGCTCAACCCTAAGCTCTCCCAATGAACCCTCAGCCCGGGTTAGGAGTCTTTGGCACCCAGACAAGAAGGGCGAACAGGTTCCCAGGTGGGGATCCTGGACCCGCAGACCACATGCAAGTCCTGCCCCCCCCGCCCCCGCCTTATGACAAAGGCCAGTCGGATTGCAGGGTTGAGGTTTTAGGGTTTAAGGCTTAGGGTTTAGGGCAATGCACGGGCACTGGTGTCGAGAACACCATGACTGTCGAACCCAGCCCCGGCTGAGACCATACAAGCTGCGTCCGACGCAATTTGGCGCATGTGCGCACTTGCACATCGCAGGTTTGCGTCCCTAAACCCTAAATCCTAAACCCTAAACCCTAAACCCTAAACCCTAAACCAGCGGCGACTTAGAGAGATATGCTGTTCTGCATCTTATAAGTAGGGTTACAAGTATGACCGCTGTATTCAAAATCGCAAGTCTGCTGCTTACAGCCCTGTTTCTGAGTGCCCAGGAAGGCAGCCGACTGGCTGTTGTCATTGGTTAAGGGTGCGGGATTCAGGTTCGCCTGGAACACCCTGGACTTATCAACCCCATGCTACAAAGAATGTCATGCTTGAGTTGTACATGGAGTTTCATGGTTGGTTCTATAGGTACCCTAAGCAAGGTTGTAAGTATAGTTGCCCCACCTAGAACCTGATTATAACTGTCCATGAACCTCCAATTAGGGGTTTGGCAATTTCTTGGTTCAGGGCGGCCTAGGGTCCGAGGGTGTAGGGAGCAGCGTGGAGGGCTTAATGTCTAGTCTAGTTTTCTTTGAAGGCTCATGGCTAGTTCTAAGTATCTGGCTCTTAGGTAAATAAGGACCCTCATGAGGTAAACCCTAACCCTAAACCCTGAACCCTAAACCCTAAACCCCAAACCCTAAACAATAAACCCTAAACCCTGAACCCTGAACCCTAAACCTTAAACCCTAAACCCTAAACCGTAAACCCTAAACCCTAAACCCTAAACCCTAAACCCTAAACCCTGCTCTTGTCCTTCCATGGCCTAGGTCGGCGGAGCTTGCGGCAGCAGAGGAGAAGGCAGCTGTCAGTATTGGGGGTTGAATGTAGGGGCCTTAAGAATTAGGGTTTAGGGGTTCCGAGTTTAAGGTTTAGAGTTTAGGGTTTAGGGTTTAAGGTTTAGGGTTTAGGGTTTAGGGTTTAGGGTATTCGAACAAGGCAATATAGGGTCCTTGACAAGTAGAATAGGGTTTGGGGGGTTTATTATAGGATGATTTTATAGGGACCATGAAGGGAATGGTAATAATTGTTCCGACCCCTTGTTTAGGATTCAGGGATGGCGTGTAAGTAGTGAGAAGTAGCAAAGCTACGAGCACCCTGAAGAAAAGGTTGTAACCCATTTTAAGTGCAGTCACTCTGCTCAAAAAGCCCGGTTCTCGCCACACTACACCCTAAACTCTAAAACCTGAACCCCCTCCAACCCCCCGCCCCCCCGTCCCGCTGCATGAGCCTCCAAGCGTCTCAGCTGATCATCTGCGGAGTCTTGCTCTCAAACCCCAAGCCCTCTGACTCTAAACCCTGAACCCGAAAAGATTTAAGCCATAAACCTTAAAACCTAAATAACCTTCAACCCCAAATAACCATAACCCCTAAACCTTACATAACTCCAAACCCTAAGTGAATTGGGCATGCATTTCGTGGAGCGTCTCCGAAGCTCACTAGTTCGAGTTTCATGGGCAATAACTCTAAACCCTGAGACTCCTATAACCCTGTAAGAATACCTAGAGCAACCTCTATGCCCTGTCGCAGGGGACATGTACCATAGTTCTTGGGAATAAGAGCCTTTTTGTTAAGGTACATGGTTACTCTAGGTATTCTGTAGATCATACTCAGGGATATTGGAGTCTCTAAACCGTAGATCCTCAACTCGGAACACTGGTCCTTAATTCATGGACATTGGGGTCTCTTGGTACATTGAGGTTCATGGGTAGCACCCAAGTTGCGGCTGAAGGGAATTCAAGGCCTGCAACTTCAACCTTATCGGTCGCGTGTTGCAGGTAATGGGGTTTACGGTTTAGGGTTTAGGGGTTAGGGGTTAGGGCTACTTGGAGGTTCATGGTTGGTTATAGCTACGGTTGTTCGTAGGGTAACTATAGTTATTGCTGCTGATAGCTCACTTACGGTACTTATAGCCCTACTCAGTAACCCCTACATACAACCCTGACGCGCCCGACAGGAAATCCCACAAGCCTAAGCTAATCCTCCGTAGAGCCCTCAAACGCCGTGAAAGTGCGCGGACGCCCTCGAAAACCCTAAACCCTACTTGAAGCTCTATGAGTCGAAATAAGTTGTGATAAGACCATATATGAGGTTAGAATCAGTTCTAGTTTTTTGTTGCCTTACTTGTCAGGAACCCTAAACCCAACCCTAAACCCCACTTATAGCTGCCCATGAACCTCCGAGAAAACACTGCGCCCTAAACCCTAAACCCCTAAACCCCTAAACCCCTAAACCCCTAAACCCCTAAACCCCTAAACCCCCAAACCCTAATTATGGAAGGCCCCTATATTATGCAGGTACGGCTTTTCGAGGAGGCGCCGGTCGTCCAGGCATGGCAGCTCCGCCTGAAACCGCCTGCCCGAAGCCCTTTTAGGGTTTAGGGTTTAGGGTTTATTAGGGTTTAGGGTTTAGGGTTTAGGGTTTAGGGTTTAGGGTAACCACAGACCCTTGAAGCCCTTACAAGGCACCTATAAAATCCCTTACTTGCAAAACCTTCAAACCCCCTCTTAACAACTCTTAAAGCGACCACTTAGCCCCCATAGAAAGCGTGTAGAGCCCCTTTCACACGATTTCTGAACGTCCGCTCAACACCACCCTTCAAACTGCCTATCCTAAACCCTAAGCCCAAAACCATAAACTCCATACCCGAAGCCCTAAACCCTTCACCCTAAACCCTCGACCCGAAACCCTACACCTCAATCCCCGCGCGATGAACCCCACCTCCTCCCACCCACTCAACCCCAAGCCTTAAACCCGGAACCCCAACAGCCAAACCCCAAACCCTAAACCCCAAAACCTTAAACCCTAAACCCTAAACCCTAAACCCTAAACCCTAAACCCTAAACCCTAAACCCTAAACCCCAAGTCCAGGAGATGGCTGTGGCCAAGACGGAGATCTCCCGGTTGCCGCCGGTCGTCCTGCACGTCAAAGGCAAGAAGGCGTCCCCCAGATTTAAGGCTTTCCAGGTGGTTTAGGGTTTAGGGTTCAGGGTTTAGGGTTTAGGGTTTAGGGTTTAGGGTTTAGGGTTTAGGGTTTAGGGTTTTCAAGAACTTTCAGGGCTTTCAACGATCCAGGGATTCTGGTGTACCTGGACCCACACTTGCAGTTCTTTGTTTGGTTTTCGGGGTTTGGGTGCTTGGTTTGCCTTAACACGAACTATAGCCCCAAACTTGGGTACCTTAAACACAGGAACCCACGATTGAAGGTCTAGGTCACTTGTGTTGGAAGGGTTGGGGTGATCAGATGTTGGGGTCGGGGTTTCAGAAGTTTTTCGTGGCCCTATGCCCTGAGGGGTTCCCAGGCACTTTGGGGCTGTAAGGGTTCCTGTTTGAGTTCGTTGTACTCTAATGCTATCTGGTTTTCGGGTTTCTGATGCGGCACACGTTTCATAGGTAACGCCAGTTTTTTCTGTAAGCTAGGATGCCCAGTAGTACCCTTGTTCCCCTTTTGGGGGGTTTAGGTTCCCTTATAAACCCCTTTAAGCAAGAAAGGGCACCCTTTTTAAGCCTCAAGAAGTCAAAGAAGCGCGGTTCCAAGAAACCTGCGCAAAGCACCATCAACATGCCTACTAAACCCTAAACCCCAAACTTGGCATTTTCCACGGCAGTAACCCGTGACAGAGCCCAATCGGGTTTGTTCGATTTTTCTCCGTGAGAACGTGACGAAAGATAAAAAACTCGCCGTTTCTCTTGAGAAACGCGATCGGTGTTTAGTAGCACGCAGAACTTAAGAAACGTGCGCGGCGCGCTTTTAGAGGGTTGGGGTTTACCCTCAACACTAGACCCGAAACCCTAAACGGTTTTGGGAGTGGGGATTTGGGGGGGGGAATCAAGAGCCAATACTAAAGGGTCCTTGTATACCCTGAAACCTAAACCCTAAACCTAAATCCTAAACCCTAAACCCTAAACCCTCAGCCATCCCCAAGTTTGGCATTGCTTAAGACATCTTTTGATAGTACGTTGGTGCCCTATACGTATGGGCGGGGTGTCCCATGTTAGGGGTACCCTCCTAAGGGTCCTTTTTAAGGGGATCTCTGTCATACTGGGAGGTAAAAAGGGGTACCCTATTTTCGGAAACCCCCACATATGCATCTATCTACATATACTTGGGTTTTGGGTTAGGGGATGCAAGGTACCCAAGTTCTGAAATCCCACCAAAGAACTTGTAAGATTGTTGCGTAACGATTAGGGGCTGAGGTTGAGAATCCTCAGCGATTCTAGTATCATCCTTTGCTTGAGAAAGCACTTTAGATCCTCCGTCTGAACACCCCTGGAGGCAAAGACTTAGCTTGAGCAGCTTATAGCAGGATACGACCCCAAGCCCGACCCTAAACCCTAAACCCTGATACACCTTGAACCAAGAACTACGCAAAGCGCCGCCACTGCCGCCAAACGCATAGGAACTCAACGCAGCCCGCGCGCCTCGTTTGGGTGCTCTTGCAGGCACTGGTTTTTGGAGTGCGATACTTTAGCACACTTTTTGGTTCTGGGTTCCTATAGCTACTTCTACCTAAAAGGTATATACCTTTTTTTCAAGGGTCTACTCCGACGTAGGGGGCACGTTTGGGCTTCTTTGGGGTTTCTTTTGCTGCAGGTAGGGCTGGGGGGATGGAGGCAGGGGCTGTGGGCTAAATAAGGGTTTCGGGCTTAAGGTGGAAAACTGAACACTCTAAGCCCTAAACTCTAAACCCTAAACCCTAAACTCTACACCCTTGCTTAAGCTTGTCAAGCAAAACTCTCCAAGGCTTGCAGAGAACCCCTCCGTGGTGGGTTCTCAAAATTCTGGTCCCTTACTGTGTATCCTAAATATCAGGGCCGTCTTGTAGTAGTGAACCCAAAAGGGACCGAAATGACCAAGTACTTCAAAGGTTTTAGGTCTTATGTTTGAGATTTCCGAGAATGGCATGCCCAGGGTTTCCTGTTTAAGCGGAACCTCCACATTGTTGAAGGCATCGTCCGTACACAAACCGAAACCTCGAAAACGCCACCGCAATGCCCCAAAAACGTGAAGCCCAGAACAAGAACTAAAACTTTTCAAGCACACCTATGGCAGGTCTCGTAACCCCTTAGCAAAAAACACATAAGCAAGCCCTCCACCCTAAACCCTAAGCCTTCGCCAAGAAATTGCCAGGGCTCCTAGAGACGGAGTGGGCGATGCATTTTCCTGCCGGCCACTTGCCCCAGCCTTCGTGTTACGGAAATATAGCGGCGGCAGAGTTTTGGTCTGGGCAATCGGGTCTTGGCTTGAGGGTCTGGGTCTCTTAGTCATTAGGGACATCGGGATTAGAGAAATACGCCTTGAGGGGGTAGGGGATCTTGGGTGCTTAGGGAATAGGCTTGAAGGAAGCCGGCCTGTAGGGTTTGTAGGATTTAGGTTTAGGGTTTAGGGGATTGGGGCCACTCGATCAGTTTTTGCGCCGCATGCACCTGCTTTGAGCAGAGCCTATCAAACCCTAAACCTAAAACCTAAACCCTGAACCCTAAGCGCTAAGCCCTAAACCCTAACAGTTCCATGCAGCTTGCCACTGGTAGAGATGGTCCTCTTGTCGGCACTTAGCCAGTGTGCTGAGGGTCTGGGGCTTCAGGTCTTTCGGGCTTAAGTCTATGAGGGTAGTTACATGGTCCCTGAATATCGCCCCTTGCTTGCGGACCCCTTATATGCCCCTTGTATACCCTATAAGCCCCAGGGCCGATACTTCAGCACCCCCTTAAAGAAGGTAGGGGACCATGTGAAGGGACCATGCAACCAATTTTATGGCTTCAGGGTAAGAGGGCCTTCCTTGGGTCTTTCGTGGGGTTTAGGGTTTAGGCTTTAGGGTTTCGGGTTGGCCATTTGGGGAGATGGGAGATGCGTAGCAACAAGACAGAGAACGCCCACAAGAAGAGGGAGGTGGTTCGGAGCCTTGCAGAAGAGAGCACGAAGAGTGCAGTTGCGTTCGCCTTTTCGTGGTCGCTTGCAATTCCTGCAGCAAGTTCTCGGGCTTAGGGTTTAAGGTTTAGGGTTTCTAGGGCTTAGGGTTTAGGGTCTAGGGAGTTTGGGATTCTAGGAGGAGTGTAGGGCTTAGGGCTTGAGAGTCTTAGCGGCTTAAGGTTCTCAGGTGTCGGGTCAGAGTTTCGTGCTGTACGGTCTAGCTTTTTCCAGCTAGGTTTAGGGCCTCGAGTTCCTTTATCTTGCAGAGGTTTTTGGGTTTAGGGTTTAGGGTTTAGGTTTAGGGTTCCCTAAACCCTAAACCCTAAACTCGGGTGTAGGATATAGGATTTAGGGGTTACGCCCTTTGTTCTTGTGTCTCATGAACCTCGCAAGGCAAGCCCCCGACGTCTCCCACAGCAGACCCTACACGCTTTGGGGGTCTAGGCTTGAACCCCCCGAAACCCTGAACCTTGTGAACCCTAGGAACCTTGAACCCCCCGAAACCCTAAACCTTGTGAACCCTAGGCGCTCAACGGCCCTCAACCCTGAACCCTAAACCCTAAAACCTACACCCTAACCCCGAACCCTAAACCCGAAACCCTAAACCCCAAACCCCAAACCCTAAACCCTAAACCCTAGCCCTGAGGCGATGGAATCCCGGAGCACGACCTCACTTTCTCGGTGCGGCCTTTCCTGCCGCAGTCCCGAGATGCACCGTCTGTTGCAGAGGGTTTAGGGTTTAGGGTTTGGGGTTTGGGGTTTGGGGTTTGGGGTTTAGGGGTTCAGAGTTCAGGGTTCAGGGTTCCGGGTTCCGGGTTGAGGGTGTTATAGGGGCCTGAAGAATTCGAATAGGGTTTTGGGGGGTCATTCTAGTATACTTACGAAGGGACCATAAGGGAACACTTTTAGTACTTCTTCCGACCCCTATAGTATAGGTGTCTGGTGTAGTGTTAGGTGTTTAGGGTTCAGGTTTGTGGCTTAGGACTCAGGGATTGGTGTTTGGGGTTTGGGGTTCATATAGGGGCAGGGTTTAGGACAATCCCCCTGCATTGTCGCTCAAGTACCCCAAAGTCAAGGTATAGCCACATGTACCAGTAGCTGCCCATGCAACCCGAAGCCCATACACCCCTCACCCCTAAACCAGTAACCAATGGAACCGGAACCTTACCTAAACCTGAAATCCCCAAAAATCTGAAATCCTGCTTATGAGGCTGCCAAATCCAGTATCTGGACCCAGCACCTTGTTTGTGATATCACCTTCTGCCCACGTCTGGCACCTTTCCGAGGGCTTGGACGGGTGGTGCCCCAAGTGGTATGTTTACCCTGCACCCTAAGCCTTCAACCTTAAACCCTAAACCCTAAACCCTAAACCCTCGAACGTGCTGCAGACCCCACGCCCTCACTGGGCCAAGGGATGCGCTGAAAGCCTGGCCACCTGGCGAGCGCCGCTTATTTGCAAGGTTTAGGGTTTAGGTTTTAGGGTTTAGGTTTTAGGGTTTCGGGTTTAGGGTTTAGGCTTGTCTGCAAGAGGTTGCCTTGTCTTAGAAGTTCTCATGGGGCGTAGGGGTTTAGGGGTTTGGGGGTTTAAGGGTTTAAGGGTTGTAGGGTTGTAGGGTTGTAGGGTTTTAGGGTTTTAGGGTTTTAGGGTTTTCGGGTTTTCGGGTTTTAGGGTTTTAGGGTTTTAGGGGTTTACGGTTTGGGGTTCAAGGGTTTGTGTGAGTCTTAGGGCCGTTTATTTTTGTTGGGGGGAGGGGGGGGGGGGGGGGGGGGGGGGGGGGATTGGGGTGTTTTCCCTGACGACCTGAGGATCCAATCGGGGGCAAGGGCTTAGGACGTGCGGACTTGGCGACCTGAAGCCTTGAACTTGGGATGTCCCCCCCTTGGTTTAGGGTTAGGGTTTTGGGTTTAGGGTTTAGGGTTTAGGGTTTATAGGGTTTAAGGTTACCCTAAACCCTAGACTCTAAACCCTTATACTAACAGTCCTTACGAGGGATTAGAACAGGGGAATACTATAGTCCTTATTGAGGACTGCTAGCATCAGGGGGAGCATCCCGACCTTTGAACCCTGAACCCGGAACTAAGGCTGCCTGAAGGCTGCTGCGAGTTCTAAACCCTAAACCCCTGAACCCCGAGGTCGCAGCCCTAAAACCTTCAAGTCTCAAGACTAGAATGTGTTATGAAAAAGTTATACACGCCCTTTTTAAGCACACCTTGAAAGCCCCAACTCGTGATATATGGTTCTGAGAAGGGGTTTGTCTAAGGGTACTTAATGGTGCTTATGTGGGCCCTTAATCTGGTCGCTTACCTCCTTTAGAGGGTTCTGAAGTATGTGCCCTTGGGTTGTATGAGATATATGAGGGACATATCACGCGTCCCCTTCTACGAGCCCATACTAAGAGACCACGTAGCTACCCTAAACCCTAAACCCTAAACTCTAAACCCTATCATTCACATGAAACTACCCCAGGAGGTTGAGGGCCCCCGGGCCCTTATCCCAGCAGGTGCTGTGACGTTGGCGCTGACACCGTCCACTGCTGGACCCGCCCCGAGGTTTGCCAAGGGCTTCCCTAAAACCCTAAAACCGTAAAACCCTAAAACTCTAAAACCCCAAAACCCTAAAACCCTAAAACCCTAAAACCTTGAAACCCTCAACCCCAAAACCCCACAACCCCACAACCCCAAAACCCTAAAACCCTAAAAGCCTAAAACCCTAAAACCCTAGAAACCTAGAACCCTAGAACCCTAGAACCCTAAAACCCTAAAGCCCTAAAACCCTAAAAATCTAAAACCTTAAACCCTAAAGCCCGAAACCCGAAACCCTAAACCCTTTGCACCCCAGTCTTCTGAGCGTGATGTTAACATATTCTTGGCAGCTTTTCAAAATCTAAGGGTAGTTACATGGTGCTTTAATCTGCTCCCTTTGCCTCCTTTAAAGGGTATATAAGGGGTTCATAGGGGGCCCCCTAAGGGACCATGAAACTGCCCCAAGATAAAAGGTCGAGACTTTTCCTTACAGGGGGCTAACCCAGTGAAGACTCCGGATGCGAGAGGGGGGAGGGGAACTTGCTGGGGTGTAGCAAAACCTTGCTTAGGGTTCAGTTGTGTTTTGTTGTTATCTTTTTCGGCCTTTTTTGCGCTTCGTTCAGGATTTAGTGATTAGGGCCCTTGAGTCTTAAGTAGAGCTTAAGGTTCCGGAGGGTTCAAGAAGCATAGGCCGTTTTCTGACTAGCCCATCACTTTGTTAATTCAGGACTGTTAGTATGACTGGGAACATCCCAAGCTACCCTACTCCCTCAGTTCTAGCCACCGATGAGCCTGAAAAGAAGTACTTTGGGGGCTCGCCACTGTGGGCACTGTCCGCGAGTGGTGTGACGACAGGCCCGAACTCGTTGCAGGCTTTATCGTCAACGTGATTGCCTCCAACCCTATCCTTAAACCCTTAACCTAAGTGCACCTGCACGAGTGTTGAGCCAAAGATGGGGAGCCAAAAGCTGCAACAGTGGGTCTCTCCAAGGCTGAAGATTTCGCTCCTCGGGGTTTTCAACCCTTGGACCCTTTGAATGGAGGACCTCAAATTGTCAAACCCCAGGCCCTTTAAAAAACGAGAGGAGGCGTCAGTAGTTATAAGTAGGGTTAAAGTTCAACAGCAAGTGCCCCAACCAAGGCAAAACTGTAGTTGTAACCCTAAGCCCTAAGCCCTGCTGATATCCACTCATGAGGCTCCAAGTAGAGTTTCGGAGTACGGCTGAGGGGTTTGGGGTTCATGATTCACGGTTCAGAACCTTAAGCCCTTAAAACCGCTACCCAAAACCCTAAGCCCCAAACCCTAAACCCTTAACCCAAACCCTAAACCCAACCCTAAACACTAAACCCTAAACCCTAAACCCTACACAGGTACCTGGAGGTAAGCCAAGTCTCCATGCGCGACCTCCAGCGCTACGCGGCGCAGGAGCCTGGTCCGGCTACTTGAGCTGCACATGAGGGTTTCGGGTTTAGGGTTGAGGGTTTAGGGTTTAGGGCTAGGGTTTAGGGTTCAGGGTTTAGGGTTTAGGGTTTAGGGTTTAGGGCCAGGGTTTCAGGCTTAGGGTTCAGGGTGTAGAGTTTAGGGTTTAAAACGCTTGTCGTGTCTTCCGAACTTTGGGGGGTCTTACGGCCTCTGAGCAAGCCATCCTCGATCCGAGCCGTGGTGGACGCTGTAGAGGTCTTGGAGCAGAGGATCCGACACCGAGCACGAAAGTGCATCATTGACTTTGTGGTGCTTTACTGTAACTTTAGATCCTTACCTTTTTTGGGTTTATTGGGTTTCTTATTAAGGCAGCTAAAAGTTTAGTTTTTAGCTACCCTCCTGAGTGCAGCCAAGTTCATTGAGATGTTGCACGAGGTGCGATCTCAGAACCTCAAGGTATGGACCAAAACGGAAATCCCGGCGGGCACGTCAGATGTGCAAATTCACAAAGGCTGAAGCTGAACCAGTGAATGGTTTGGCGTCTTTCCTCGCCAAAATTCTTCGTCGCTGGCTGGCAAACCCTCATGGCGCACGACGACCTCGAGAAGCTTCCGGGTTTAAGGACCCTAAACCCTAAACCCTAAACCCTAAGTTTGAAGTATTAAGTTGGAAGGTTTAGGGTCTAGGGAGGCTGCGTCGAAGGGGAGACGATGCCCAGTACTCCGAATTCATGAAGCCCTACATTCTAGCCCGAAACCCTAAAGCCCAAAATACTCAGCCCTTAACCCTAGACCCTAAGCCCTCAGCCCTAAAAGCCCTACATGGGTTCGGGATTTAGAGTTAGGGTTCAGGGCCTTACGGTGCTAAGCCCTAAACCCCAATAAACCCCCCACCCATCAAAAACGAGGCATCCTGTAGTTTTGGCGAGCTAGCTGGGAAGCCTATTGGGTGCCCGTTTTGGGTTTTGGGTTTAGGGTTCAGGGTTCAGGGTTACGGTTCAGGAGCCCGTTTCTTTGGAGCCCCCCTCGACTTAAAGAAGACGGCAACAACTTTTCTTCACCTTTGACTTTGAAGCTTACGAGTTTGATGGACACCCTTCTTTTTGCTACCAACCCCCTAAACCCGAAACCCTAAACGTGGGCCCCCTTTGACTCATGTTTGGTGGTTCTGGGTTCCCTATAGACCTGCCCAATATGAAGAAGGGAGCCCTTCTTGTTCCTAGGCTGTTTTGGGGTTTTAGGGTTTTAGAGTTTTATGGTTTAGGGTTTAGGGTTTTAGGGCTTTAGGGTTTAGGGTTTTAGGGTTTAGGGCTTTAGGGTTTAGGTTTAGGGTTTAGGGTTTAGGGTTTAGGGTTTAGGGTTTAGGGTTTAGGGCTTAGGTGTTTCAAGATGCTTCTGTTGCCCGACTCCAGACCAGGGCATGAGCAAATTCGCCCTTCATCCCGAAACCCTCAAAACCGTAAAGCCCCTGAAGCCGCCTAAAGCCAATAATTCACTGAACTCCCTATAAACCCTTAACACCCCCCCCCCCTAAATCCTAAACCCTAAACCCCCTTATCTTGACACATCTTAGGGTAGTTGCAAGGACCCGTACCGTGGGCCCTCAGTTTTGGAGCCCTTGCGCACCCCCTTTATTCCAGGCAGGATTTAGGGTTGAAGGTTTAGGGCTTAAGGTTTAGGCTTCAGGGTTTCGGGCATGCTTCAGAACCGCTGAAACACAGCAAATGCCCAAACTCCAAACCGAACCGCTGGAACTTAAGCCCCCAGCCTCCGAAAGCACTCAACCCTGAACCCTAAAACCGCAGACCCAGCCTTGAGCCCTTTAAAACCCTACACCCCAAACCCTAAAATCCCCTAAACCCTGAAGCCCTGAACCCCTACACCTCCTAAACCCCCCAAAACCCAAAACCTAAAGCCCTAGACCCGACTAAGCCCTAAAACCCTCAACCCCTAGATTCCTGAACCCAATATGCCCTAAACCCTAAACCCTAAACCCTCAACCCAAAACCCTAAACCCTAAACTCGCAGCTCCCAGGTCCCCAGCTGCATCATCCTCCTCCGGACCACCCTGGGCCTCAGCAGCGAGGCCTCCGGGTTTTGGGTTTAGGGTTTAGGGTTTAGGGTTTGGGGTTTGGGGTTTGGGGTTTGGGGTTTGGGGTTTGGGGTTTGGGGTTTAGGGTTTAGGGTTAGGGTTTAGGGAGAGGGTTTAGAGTTTAGGGTTTAGGGATTAGGGGGGTGTTCTTGAGGGATTGGGGATGAGGGCTAGAGGTCCTGATTGTTTTAGGGCTTAGGGGCGCAGCGGTTTTGAGTCAATGAGTTGGTTGGCTTAAGCAGTGATTAGGGCTTTTCGTCCCCACTTGCAAGTTCGAGGGTGGATGACCACATTGGGGGGGGGCCGTAGGAGAGAAGCAGCTAAGCATTCTGCCTTCGGCTACACACCCACACTGACACCGACACCGACACCGACACCTCGCGCTCTCCCTCTCCGTCTCTGTCTCTCCCTCTCTCTCTCTCTCTCCCTCCCTCTCCCTCTCTTTGTTTTCTCTCTCTCTCTCTCTCTTTGTTTTTTTTTCTGTCTCCTCTCTCTCTCTCTCTCTATCTCGGTTCTGTTCTGTCATTACATGAGATGTTTTTCTCTTTTTTTGTAAGCTCATTTGGCGCATCGGTTGTGCCAGCAGCTGTCCTTCACTATGCTTTCAGTATTTCCGGCCATCGAAGAATACGCAGTACATACTTTGAGAGTTATGTGGGAGCTCCAATAGTGTCAAAACGATTTTGAGCATTCACATGTTCAACTTGGCAGGAAGTGCGATTTAGGAGTACACATCGATACCAATTCGAAATTCGGAGCCCATGAATGGCCCCTACTTATTATTGAGAGTTTGACCAGGTTCTTCGTCAGATCCAGCTCTCCCCAAGTGAGGGTTTAAATCAGACTCAGCTTCGGGTCTAGGGTTTAGGGTTTAGGGTTTAGGGTTGATTCAATCTTCACTCTCTTCCCGTCATCGCAAACCCTAAAGCCCAAGCCCCTTGAACCCCTTTAAGCCCAAGCCGCAAGCGCTGACCCCTGAGCCCTTAACCCTGAGTCCCAGCTAAACCAAAAACCCGGGTTTATGATGTAATAGGGCGAAAATCAGGTATCATGACCCTTCTTGAGACCTGCAATAAACCTGAAATTCCCAACTGCAACCTTGCCCCTCCCCCCCCGCCCCCCAAGAAAAAAGAGACCCCAAACCCTAAACCCCATTGTCAGTGCTCAAAATGATGTTCCCTCTTTGGGGTACACTAAATTTGGCTACCCTTTTTGGGGTGCCCTAGGTTTTAGGGGCCGCCTTATATAATAGTACCCCCCAAAGCCCTAAACCCTAAACCCTAAACCCTAAACCTTAATCCCTAATTTAGAGAATCCCCCAAATAGCACCAGGTGCTTCTGCAGCGCAAAGTCCGGGAGGCCGGCTCGGGACTGGAAACACCAAAGCCCGACACCCTAACCCCTGAACCCTAAACCCTAGACCCTGGAATAAATCCTTCAAAAACCCTAAGCCCTACTAAATTCTAGACCCTAAAACTTAAAACCCTAAACCGCCTTTCTTGCTTCCGGCATTAGAGCTTTGGGCTTTTTGGAGTTTGGGCACACAGCACTTTAGACTTGCAGGCCTACTTCTGAACTGCTCCTGGGTCTCTCGCCCCGAGAGGAGGGCTGGGATATTTCCGGCTTTAGGCTTTAGGGCTTAGGGTTTAGGGATTGCCACCCTAACCCCATCACGCCCTAGGCCAAAAAAGTCCCAGAGCTCGCGCCCCTACTCCCTACACATGTCTAAAACCCTAGCCCCTAAACCCCAGACCCCAAATCCTAAGTTTAGAGTTTGGGGTTTATGGTTACTTCCCGAACCCTGAGCCCTAAACACCAAACCCTAAACCCTAATTAGGCCCTAAACCCTAAAACCCCAGACCCTAAAACCTAAACCCTAAACGCGAAGCCTGAAAAACCTAGACCGTAAGCCCCAAACCCCAGCCCTACAACCGCAAACGCTAAACCCTAAACCGTAAACCCTAAACCCTACACGCTGGTCAGGCCATGGCTTCCGCGCTACGTCAGGGATGCGCTCCGCCACCTCAGCAGATCCAGGCGTGTGTTCCTTTGCATGAGGGCAGCCAGGGTTTAGGGTTTAGGGTTTAGGGTTTAGGGTTTAGGGTTTAGGGTTTAGAGTTTAGGGTTCAGGGTTCAGGGTTCAGGGTTCAGGGTTTACGGTTTAGGGTTTAGGGTTTAGGGTTTAGCGGTTAGGGTTTTGGTGTGACTCGGTCTATTTGGTTTTCATAGAGTTTGTAGGCATTTAGTAGGGTCATAAAGTATTGCTTCGGTTACAACTTAGGCTTCTTCGCCCTACTCAACATAGTAAGGGGGGGCCCCTGATCTTTAAACACCCCAAACCCCAAACCCCAATCCCCAATCCCCAAACCGCAAACCCCAAACCCCAAAACCCCAAACCCCAAACCCCAAACCCTAAACCCTAAACCACGCGCGCGGGAGGCAAAGCTGCGCAACTACCAGCTGCAGGGTCTCTCTTGGCTGTCGGCCAACGCTGCAAATGGCCTCGGCTGGGTGCTTGGACTTAGGGTCTAGGGTCTAGGGTCTAGGGTCTAGGGTCTAGGGTCTAGGGTCTAGGGTCTAGGGTCTAGGGTTTAGGGTTTAGGGTTTAGGGTTTAGGGATAATTAGGGGTTTAGGCGGCGGTTCCAATACTTCTTCATCAGGGCAGGTTGAGGGTTGAGGGTTTCGGATCTTCGTTTGGCAGGGTTCATGGGGTTTACACGGGGGGGTCTTAGATTTAGGGTTCAGGGCTCAAGCTGTTGGGGATTTCTGGCAGGCTGCGGGGGGGGGTGGCAGCGCAGAACCTGAGTAGCGGAGTAACCCCTTCAAACCCGAACCCCAAACCCTGCTTTCGCGACTCCCGGATGAATGGGGAGCCGAGGTCCGGTTTAGGGTTTTTCAGGGTTTGAGGGTTTGAGGGTTTAGGATTGAGGCGCTATTCCTGATCTTCCAGACTGAAGCTGGGGCGTCAGAAGTGGCACGTTGCTGTTCAGGTCTTCAGTCTTAGAGGCAAATTCGACTCCGTGGAGTTCTAAGCACTTCATGCACAGCCGACTCAATAAAATGGCGCCCCTGAACAAGCAGCAGCTCTTCCTCTATTGATTCCGGCCGACTTTGATTCATTGTGCCTAAGGTTTAAGGGTTTACGGTTAGGGTTTAGGATGTTCCCCCTAACACTGACAGTCCTTAATTATAGTACCCCCTATGTTCATCCCTGCTTAAGGACTGGTGGTATAAGGGGGAACATACCCGAACCACCTGGGGCCGAAAAAACCTGCATAGACGAGTCTGAGCCTTGGGCCGAGTAGCCCTAAACCCTAAACCCTAAACCCTAAACCCTACACCCCAATTATCCCCTAGCTACGGGTTCGGAGCCTTCGACCGCCTAGGCAGCCTCCTTGCAGACGACATGGGCCTCGGAAAGACGCTGCAGGCCTTCAGCATCGGGTTTAGGGTTTAGGGTTTAGGGTTTTAGTGGGTTTCGGGTTTCGGGTTTCGGGTTTAGGGTATTGGGTTTAGGGTTTAGGGTTTAGGGTTTAGGGTGCCCCGAATTCCAGAATCCAAAAGCCCGAAAAACACTGGAGATACCCCAAGCCCTAAACCCTCTAAACCCTAAAACCTAAGCCGCAGGCCCTGAACCTCTTGAACCTCGGATCCTAAACCTGCAACCCGAGAACCCTGAACACCCTTCACCCTAAACCCCCCCCCCCAGCCCTAAACCCTTAACCTGTAAATTCCTAACGTTCTAGAACCCGAAGATCAACACAAAAGAACCTAAGGCCCCGAAAGCCGCAAACCAAGAGCCCCGAAAGCCTTAGTAGCCTTAAACCCTTAAAATTCCTGTCGCCCCAAACCCGAAGTTCCTACACAAAAAAAACCCCTAACGCCCCCAAGCCATAAACCCCGCAGCCCCGAAAGCCCTTAAAACCCCAAAAAGCGCTCAAGTAGCCCTAACCCCTAAACCCTAAACCCTAAACCCTAAACCCTTCAAGCCCTTGTAGGGGCCCTGAGAAGTCCTCGACAGGCGGCGGCGCTTCTGTTGCACCTCCGACTCCAAGGCCAGATCTACGGTTGTGATTTAAAAGTTTTTCTTTTTGGATTTAGGGGGTTTGGGGTTTAGAGTTTAGGCTTCGGGGTTTAGGATTGGGGTTAGGGTTTAGGATTTAAGGGTTTAGGCTTCAGGGTTCATCCGGACTTGTGTGGTCGGTCGATCCACGGGCAAGGAGGCTAGCGCTGCGGGCCTCTATGCCTTTTGTACAGTATCAGTCCGAAACAACACCTCAACGAAATTAAGCACCAAACTAACGAGCCGACCTCAAAGAAACGAATTTCCTAAAACGAATTATCGATGAATTACTATCTCACAAGTCAGGTCGGAATGACAAGTTTGGCCTAGTTACCGATGTCTTTCTGGTTAATTGCCTACGAAGGTCGACAAAAGCTGCGTGGAAACAGAAGGACTCATGACATGGCCTGCTTGTCAAACCGGGTGTGCGCTGCGACCAACTCAGCTTTGCGGTCGAAGCGGTGGTTTTGACTTTGACATGTGGAACAAAGGCGCATTCCCTAAACCCTAAACCCTAAACCCTAAACCCTAAAACCCTAAACCCGAACCCCTGAACCCTAAAACCCTAAACCCTAAACCGTAAATCTCGCCTCAATACGGGATATAAAGTACCTAAACGTTTTCAACAGCTGCACAGTGAGAAGGTGGTATCGGCGGGGGTGGGGCCAACGAGTGCCGACTCGCTTTGTACCAGAGAGTGCCCAGGTATTCATCTGGGCACGCGTGCAACAGTCGCCATGTGGGGTGAAATCTGCCCAGGCGCTGTTGCAACAAGCTCTGATGGAGGGCGACAACTCCAACTCCGCTGTGGTGGCAAAGCTCGAAACTTCGTCAATCGTGGATGTGCAGTTGGATTGGGTGGTCTCCTGAATATGCTCCAAATACGGCCTTTATGCTACCTTAAGGGCATAAGGATCTTTAGAAAGGGTCCGCAAACCCAAGAGACAACCTTAAGGGTCCAAGGTACGACCCCTAGATTTAGGGTTTTACCCGGAAGCTCCTTTGACTTAGGGTGTCTTCTTAGCATCCCCCAGAGACCCTATTACAATCGCCCCATAACCACCAAGTAGCCCTAAACCCTAAAGCCTAAGCCCTAAACCCTAAACCCCAAAAGTCCGGGGTCTTGGGGAGGGCCACAGTGGCTGAGGGGCCTTTTGTGCAGGAGGGTCGGATGCCATGGTCTCGCGGAGCGCTCGATGGGCAGCCACCCTACCAAAGAGAGGTGAGATGCGGGGACCCAGAGTAGGCCCCGATTCCCTTGTTTTAGATTACCTTACAAGATCCTTGAATTAAACCAAAGAAGGGCACCCTTTGTATTTCCGGGCCTGAACCCTATAAACCCTAAACTCTAGACCAAACAATAGCACCTTTTTCATTCCTAGGTTTCTCTTTGGTCGGATTCAAGGCTTGGTTTCTAGGACTTCGACAGCCCCCAAAGTTTAGGGTTTCGGGTTAAACCCTAAACCCTAAACCCTAAACCCTAAACCCTAAACCCTAAACCCTAGACCCTAGACCCTAGACCCTAGACCCTAGACCCTTGACCCTTGACCCAAGACCCTAGACCCTAGACCCTGGACCCCAGACCCTAGACCCTAGACCCTAGACCCTAGACCCTAGACCCTAACCCCCCCCCCCCCCCCAAAAAAAAAAAAAAAATCAACAAAAAAAATCCCCGAAGCTTGCATCGCAGGCTCCATCGGCGTCGGGCGGCCAGCTTTGGTGGTGACGCCGAGGCTCAGCTGCAAAGCCTGGCCCCGGTCAGCTGAGCTTTTGGAGCCACAAAGGGGTGTTTTAGAGGGGTCTGGGGGGCTTTAGCGGGGATTTTGGGGCTTTAAGGGTTTTCGGGGTTTAGGGCGTAATATGGGGGGTCGGAATATTGCTAGTGGTATTCCTATAGTCGTTCTATTCTGCTAACCCCCCGAAACTCGATTATTAAGGCCCCTATGTGTTCATTCATTCTTGTGGTTTAGATGTAAGGTTTACCTGGAGCGCAGGTTTCTTGCTAACGGCCTGCGGCGCTAGCCTCATGACGCGTGCAGGGTACGGGATGAAAAAAGGGCTCATGCTCTTTCTTGTGCGATGTTTGAATTTCCCAGGGCGAGTAAAATCCCGTCAAGGACTGGGTGGGAACGACGAGAATTTTGAGCACTCTTGACAAACGTCTAGCTACAGGAGGCTTCAGAAGTCTTATGGATCTCTGGCAAAACGCCTTCGGTATCACCCACACCCCAGGCTGTGGTCTTATAGCCCCAAACCCTCAACCCTGCTTCATGCCGTTCATACAGCTTATACGTTGGACGCTACAGAAAGACTACCGAAAGAGCATCACAAACCCTATTACAATCGCCCCATAACCCCATAACCCACCTTACTAGCCCTACTTACTAAGGGACCAAGTAGCCCTAATCCCAAAAGCCTAAACCCTAAACCCTAAACCCCAAAAGTCAAAAGGGCTTCCAAGCGCGGGGGTCTTGGGGAGGGCCACAGTGGCTTAGGAGGGTCGGATGCTCAATCAGATAGTCAAGACGTCAAGTGCTCTGCCTTTGTAGCATGCAGAGCAACACGAAGTCATCATCTCCAGGTTCAACAAGAATGACCCTGTGAAGGACGGGGTTTAGGGTTTAGGGTTTAGGGTTTGGGGTTTAGGGTTTAGGGTTTAGGGTTTAGGGTTTAGGGTTTAGGGGATAAGTTGCTCTAAGAAACGTGCATCCGAAACAGTTTTGGATGATGCGGTGCCGTTGACAGAACATCTCCGCGTCACTTTGTAGCTTCTCATCTCGAACGCTCGCGAAGCTCAACGAGTTCACGATGAAGGTTGAGCGTCAATAAGCTCTACTACATCCTGGCATAGGCTTCTTTGGACGACACCTGAACAGGTGTGTCTAATGTACGGAAAATCCCGAACCTTAAGCCCTAAACCCTAAACCCTCAACCCCAAACCCTAAACCCTAAACCCCAAACCCCAAACCCTAAACCCTAAACCCTAACCTTCTACTAGGGTTTAGGGTCTGGAGTTGAGAAATCTTGGGTGCCTAACCCTGGGTCCCACAACCCTTGCGAGTTTTGGGTTTTGGGGCATGGGACTTGGGGTTTAGGGTTACTAGGGTTATTAGGGTTTAGGGGAAGTTAGGGTTGAGGGTTTACGGTTTAGGGTTTAGGGGTTTCTAGGGTTTAGGGTTTAGGGTTTAGGGTTTAGGGTTAGGGCCTTTGTGCCGAGGTTCTCCGTTCTGAGCACTTGGACGGCCGAGCTTAGGTGCCTGGTGCCGCAGGAAAGTATCTACTGTTTGCTTGAGACCCCCCAGCCCCCAAAAAAGAGAGCAATCCCTTTTTGTTACTTATATGGTGTATGTATATATATATATATAACATGTATATATATATATATATATGTATATGCTTTGTATAGGGGAATAAGATTGAAAGGTCCCTGAAATACTATTTGCTTAAGAGCCCCGCCCCCTCCCCCCCTCCCCCCCCGTCCAAAAAAAAAAAAGTTAAAGATAATGCTCCCTGTATTGCCGTTATCGGGAAGGAAAGTTTGTTTGTCTGGTATGGAGTTAAGTCCGTCCTCGCGGGCCTCTGTAATTTGGATGTTTCTGTTTCTGTTTTTTCCCCACCTTCGGAGTGGGGTTGTTAGATTTTAAACTCAACTCTTCTCCTCGCCCGGAACTCTTCTCCTCGCCCGGAACTCGGTCTACTCCTACAGCCTCCCCGGAGTGCCCAACCCTAGAGACTCCTGGACTCCCTGGAGTGCCCAACCAGAGGCTCCTCCCTGGATTGCCCCACCCCAGAGTGTGCCTGGAGTGCCCAACCCCAGAGTCTCCCTGGAGCCCAACCCCAGATCTCCCTGGAGTGCCCAGCCCTTTTCCCTGGAGTGCCCAACCCCGGAGTCTCCCTGGAGTGCCCAACCCCAATTGCAAGCAAAACTAAGAAAGCGTACTTGAATCAATGTGTCTTTGTTTGAACATCCTATGTCTTTTTACGAGGAGCAAGGTGGGGGCGTTCGAAGTAAAATATTTTTTTGGGGGGGGTAAGGTAGTTGAGGGCCTAGCATTTAGGGTTTCGATTGGGTAGCTCATAGACACTAAACAGCAAACCGATGAGGGGATAATGCTGGTAGTCGCTTAAGCTCCTGCATGTTGCTTCCAAGGCGATGGACGCCCACGCTGCGATGCCGAAGCAGCTCCGATGCAGTACCATGGAACCGCCCTGGCGAAACCCCCACACCCCCACACCCCCACACCCCCACACTCCCAGACCCCCAGACCCCCAAATCCCCAAACCCCCAAACTCCCATGAGTCCTACGGTTTGGTTTTGGGTTTCGGCTTTAGGGCTTCGGGATGAGGGTTTAGGGAAAAGGGCCCATATATTCCTTTAGAGGATCTTGGAAAGGGTCCCAAATCCCAAGGGTACAGAGGGGTCTGAGGCAGAGTCCCATGAAACCCTATGTAGACTCCAAATCTTGAACCCTCTAGGGACTTAGTGTTTGGGGCTTAGGTTCTTAATCTCGCTTGCGCAGAGAACCCGAGGGCACCGGAGATTCATTGAACCTGCTTGTAAGGTTCGGGGTTTTGGGGTGTGGGATTTGGGATTTAGGGAATCTGCGCCCAAACACCCGAAAACACCGGCCAAAGCCCTGAATCCCATCATGGCACGCGAACAGGCCCCGAACTGGTGCCCCCGTACTATGCTATGCCTTTTTTGGTTCCTGGTCCCCTTATAAAGTCACCAACCGTCTCAAAAAGGGTACCCTTGGCACCCTTTCTTATAATCTGCGAACAGGCCCGTAGAGTAATGCAGGGTGGGGCAAGAGCAAAAGGCCAGCCGGGATGCGTTGGATGGCCCAAGGCCGTAGAGGTTTAGGGTTGTAGGGTTTAGGGTTGTAGGGTCTATTAGGGTGTAGGGTTTAGGGTTGTAGGTTCTAGGCTAGTTTGTTTTTTTGGGGTTTGTTCTGTTGCGTTCGGCGCTGATCAAGATGATGATGGTGACGATGGCGGCTCCCTTCCTCATGGTAGTGACGACAATGACTCTGACTGTCTTGTTTTGTCTATTCTTAATACTCCGATTATTGTTACGAGTACGATATTATTATTGATGTTTCGAGTTTAGGGTTCTGGGGCCCAGGGCGTCGCGGGCTTCTTTCTAAGCCCTGAACCCTTTGAACCCAAAAGCCCCAAACGGCTAACCCTAAACACTCTCAACATGTAAACCCTATATAGAATCACTAAACACTCTCACTCTCAACATGTAAACCCTGTGTTATAGAAAACAATATATTATGAAGATTACAAAGCAAGACAAAATCCTCACCTCAACCGCCTCCAGCCATGGACCCGGGACATGGACATTTTGCACAGTAGAGGCAACCCCCCTCCCCCCCCCCCCCACCCCCCCACCCCCCCCCACCCCCCCCCCCCCCCCCCCCCCCCCCCCCCCCATGTAATTACCCCCCCCCCCCCCCCCCCCCCCCCCCCCCACAAAAAAACTCCTGCATTAAAACGACCTACCCCTGTTTTCGGAAACCCTAATCCCGAAGCCTTAAACGTAAGCACCTCCCCCCCCCCCCCCCTTTCATTGCAAGGATACCACGGGCGTGACCGCACAGCGCAAATCTGGAGCCCCTGAGCTTGAACCC